>CM068305.1:77633024-78026849 GCA_034768735.1 Schistosoma mekongi | reverse complement strand
TGTAGGATAATGCTTTCACACGGACACTACCTACCCTTCCTATCCCATAGTTTTCACACAATCCTAAATCTTACTTTTTTAGCCGTCCTGCCTATTATTACAGATGTTATCTAATCAGAACGGTTGTTTCGCAGTTCTTTGTATTAAATTACGACAACAGTATTTTTTTATTTATTTCATTTTCGTCCTCGTGTACCTCAGGACCCCAATATTTATGGACTAATGTCAGGCCCTGTATTCTAGTTAATTTAGTGGTTGAAGTATTAGGCTTTACATTGTAGCTCTTAATTCTGCTCTAATTCATGTAGGTACCGGCACTAAATTATCAGTGGGATTTCTAGTACTTGTAGACGTATTAATTTCTTGGCGCTCCTAATTTGAGTATTTACCACACCGTGATCATCATTATGTCAAAAATTATCAATGTTGAGGACGTATGCAACTTTAAAACAATTTGTCCCTTTGATAAATTTTGATAATGCAATAAGAAGACGAATTTTATCAGAGCTATGTGATATATTTGCGCAATACATTTTGAACAATCTGATCTCACATACACTTGTTAAGGCATTTATATATGAAAAAAATAAAGATCACTAGACAATTAAGAATATAAGCTAAATAAACAAAGATAATAAAGAGAACAATGTAAGTGACACTCTACCAAGGTAGGTTGAAGGAAAGTACAAATTGTTTTTGAACACACAAGGGGGGGGGGTTTAAACTTCCGTATAGCTATTTATTTTGCGGAATATTAACCGTTTTAGTAGTAATCATTAAATAACATCTATGTACCCATCTAGAAACAACGACAGCTAATTTCAAAACTTAATTTTACTTGGCAAAAAACTCGAAAGTGTTATGTGCGAAAAATTTTTAATTATTAGGGTGAGTAGTAGGTTATCTAATAAAAAGATTAATAATTCATTCGACTGAAAACATTTGAGATTTGTAGTATCTTCTTTGACTACTAAGAGTAAAGTAAGTAGTTTTAACATTAATATGTACATTATTATACTGAAAATATAGTAAATCATAGATTTCTGTAGTCAGTATTCATGAAAATTTATTCAGTAAGTTTCGATAATACTAGTAAAATATTCTAATCAGGTGTAGCATAACATACAGTTTTCTGTTCTAAAAGTATTTTTTTTAGAATTTAAAAGTTGACTACAGTATTCCATTCTCTATTTTGCCTAGTTATTGTAAAGCAATCTGTTAGAATAAGTGATTATACTGTAGAAAATGCATTTGGAATTGTTGAAACAGTTACAAACCTCTGACTTTACTAAAGGATAAAGCTTTATACTAAGTATTTAGATATATTCAAGTAACTGGTTGGAATGGTTCTATCATCTTTTTGTACATACATATTTCAGTGTATATGTACCTATGAGAAAATAAATTTTTATCCATGAGTGATTAAATAAAACAACAACCTATCGATAACACTGGTTATGGTTCAGTCTTGATCACAAATTTACCACAGTCCAAATTGCTGGATTTTGATCAAGTGGTTTAAAGTAGTATTCACGTGTGGTAAAAATTGAAGTAATACTCGTGATTGAATAAAGGGATGGGGGGGTGAGGAAAGGCGACTATTAAATTATAATATGAAACCTCAAAATTCATTCACTTGGAATTTCGTATTTATGCATTCATTGCGTTATCATTAAACATTTGGTTTATAAACGCATTTTATTCGATCTTCTTTCAACTGCAATAAGTTTTAAAGTTTGTTGATTTCAACGAATTAATCATATAGATGTTAATATGTTTCGTACTATAAACATCATAGTTTCGTGCATATTTCAGTATTTCATTTATGGCTTTTCATGGTTTCGTAGTACATGTATATACGACATAACACTTGAAGCGTGAATAATGCATAGTAGTAAAGGGATTTTGTTTAGCGTAAGAGCAGCCTTGAAGTACACCTGTATATGACCAAGTTGCACTGGTCATATAACCAGAGTAGCCTCTAATGAATAAATACAAACGTACGAACAATAAAATAATCAGAAGGTAGTAATGGATGCAGTTGTATTTGACTGTGAGTAGAACATAAACAGAATATCAACGTCCATGCTGGCTAACTAGAGGAGAAGTTGTTTCCAAAGTGACGTCGTGTTGTGGTCTGGTGGTGATGCTTAACCGAACGCCTTCAGCTAGTCAGGTCTATTAAAACAAACTTGGTTAACATCAATGACGAGAGCCTGTGCAACTATTTATTTGAGAAACTTTTTAGGACTATAGACTCATTTAGTATGCAGACTTACTCTCGTTACCCCTTACAGAAGAGCGTAGGCTGATCACCAGTAATCCCAGGATGGAACTTCCCATAAGTTAGCATCGAATTTGTCACTTGATATCTAACACAGAGCCTTCGATCTTTGAGAGGACTGCTAAGATCTCAGAAAATTGAACCGACATCCATTGATTTACATTTCTAATCAATCAAGTTCAAAAATGTCGGGTGTGGTAATTACTCATTGATGGTAGGTAATTAATGAAATCGTTCAATATATCTCTCGAAATTTTTTGATTTAGGTTGTTATAAACCACCTTGTCTGACATTATATATACAATGGTTTCATCTGTTGCACGATCACATGAAGTAATATAAATATCCAAATAAAAGAAATTTAGAAGTATGTTTAAAGTATCATCACAAAAATTGAATACAAGTATAAGTTTGTATCAGTCTTTAGTAGTCTAAACAACAATTTGTCATATTGACATTTATATATCAAGTTATTCTCATATGTTCAAGATAATTTGCAGTATTCATATCTCAATTACATCTAATGAATAGATACGTAGTTTTCACTATATTTCATAAAAAATAGAAATTGTACATAGAATCACAAATTTATTAATATGGTTTGTATAATGAATCTTTTTTTTCAAAAATGTATTCTAATTCGTCGTCTGACATTGACATTTATCAAAATATGACTATTGTTAATTTTAACACGTGAATCAAATGACTTCCATCAATTCAATAATGATACACTATAATATTTAAATGATTAATTAGAAGATACGAGAAAAAAAATAGTACGTTACATCTGAATTATGACTACTTTTGAAAGTCATTATTTTATGGATTAAGTTATTTTAATGAAATCGTGTTACATTTATGCTTTACGGCACTAATTGATTATTGTGATGAATGTGAGAACACTTCAAGTATTTGTGTTTTGCATGCAGCATATTAAGCTAAGCTATGATAACACGTTAGTTGTGGATAACTCCTGACTTTTAAAATGAGATCTTCTATGAGAGTTGTAATAGAATATGTGATACTCTCACCTCCTGTTTTCGTTAAATAAACGGAAAGGTGGCCAAAATTACTGAATACAACACACTTATTTAATTTTGGAAACGTTGTGGATAACCTAAAACAACAAAATTAGGCAAAAATAATCATTGTTATAATTACATAGAAGAGTGGGAGCATCTTTCCCTACTTCGAGATGATATTTACTGTAAGTTGAATAAATATTCAGGTAACTATATGTTTACAAGTGTAAATATAAGGTATTTTTCTATAACTTGAAAAATGAAAATAACATTATATTTTGTCCGTTTGGATGCTTCCTAATAACAATATGCTAATCAAAAGTCATGATTAAAATAAAATGAAGGTTTGCAATTGGATGTTGTTTAATTCGTATTTGACTTCACGAAATGGACTATGTTAAACAACCACTGAAAATTTAGAAGTGAACAACTGTTTTTTCCTCGTAGGACACTCTTTAACACTGTTTATCCACTACCCCACCAGTCACTTAAGCTTTAGACCTTCAAGCTTCGTGGTGAACACTTAACCGATAAATCATTTAGTTGACACCCAATTGTTGATATTTTTAACCTTGGTCAATCAGCTTTATAACTATGAGCCATCTTTGATTACCACCGGATGGTAACTGTCCCTCACTAAATATAGTTGAATTCTACTGGTCATGTGTTTTGCTGTAGCTGGAGAAATTATTTCCTGAAGTTACTCACTAACAAAGTAATACTGGCTGCTGATAGTTTCCTGTAAACAGTTGACTTGTTTAATTGCCTCACCCACTCGAATGTCAGCTTTTCTAAGTAAATTAATCTCAGTTGAAATGCACTCGGATTAAAATCCAGACATACTCGAACTAATATATTCAAATAGCATTGAAATATACCAAATAACGTTACCGTAACGTTGTTCTTTTTCAGTCTTCAGAAACGTTTACCTTTAAAACATACCACACCTGCTAACATTTGAGTAGTAAGAAAATATCTTAAAGTTTAGCTTATAGTTGAGTGAGAAAACACCTACATGACTATAAAGCATATCTATATTGGAATACGATCACTGTGCTTATATATGATACAAGACTGATTACTGCTTCAATGTCATTTTCTCTTCTATTTCCTTGTATTTAATCCACATAATTTTATCTTTATAAGACATTGATAGTGTACAAAAGCTTCGTAATTTCTACTCTATATATGATGTGCCTTACAGCTGGTTATTATAAGCCATCACAAGTTGACTAGACAGTAGAAGAATTAGTTTATTTAACTCATAGTCAGCTAATTGTGACATTCTGTCATTTAATTGTTCTTTATTTATTCTGTCTGTTAATTAGCTCTTGTAAGTTCTTTAGCACTATTCTGAACTTCTATCTCACCTGCTATCCGTATTGCTGCTACTGAAAAGTTTTCAATAGGATTAAGCGTATATCCTAAATTTCATTGTATGCCAATATTTAATATGTAAAATTAGTAAGTGGAATGGGAAGAAATATTTTGGTTTCAGTAATAAAAAACCCTGAATCAATTTTGGTAACTTATTCAAAATTTTATACAAACAACTGGTATTAGAGTAGTTGATAACCAGTAATCCATTACTTGTTCTTGACTAATCTATATGAATGAATTATATGTACTAAGTTCAAAAGGCCCAAAACATGTTAATTAGTATGCATAACATAAACAGATATGAAAACGAACAGTAATACTTCTGATTGGTTATATTTCATGTTACTTCTTGTTTCTATGGTGTATTTTCCGTTAATAAGGTTAACAGTATTATACATTAGTGTAAATATGTACACATTAGTAAGATAAGCTATATATCTGACTTATAAACGGAATACAACTATCTGTCCTACTAAATGTTTGAAAGTAGTTGTTTATTTACCTCGAAATTGTGGACTTTTTGTTTTAACACATAGAAAAGTTCATTGTATTGAAATACATTTAAAAGCTTCTTTAGATTAACAATGTAAGAAAACAAACATTGAATTAATAGCTGAAATGAAATATCTGACTGAACTTAGTAAAGTACACTAAGTAATTATTTACTGATGGTCAATGTAATACTGTCTAGTACATATTAATGATAGACGTGATTTGATTAACTTACCACTTTTCTAAGTCATTTCCAAACGAAACCATCGATCTACGGTTTCCGAAATACGACATACGTCATTAAGGTATAATCTTTAAAAAAACCTTGGGATTTCAACTTACGTTAACACGCTGCGGTATTCACTATTGTATGTAAATAACTGAACTGTTCCAAAAAACTGGAGAAAAGATCAAAATGATCTGGTGTTTACTAGAATAAAAGTAATCAATAGTAACTAGAAAATGTACAACTATTTATTACAAATTAAATGCACAATATCGAATAAAAGAATCAAATATCATCCATAGGTATAACCAAATATATCTGAATTAAAATAAAAGATTCTGTTAAGCAATAGCATAAAATGTCAGCCGGTATAAGAAAGAAATAAAGTATAGTTGTATAAACCAAGTTCTACATTGTAACTGACTGACTGATTGACTGATGATTGTATAAACTTCATAGTTGTAGTATATACTGGTCAATTTGATTAGAAAACGTCAAAAAAAAAATAATAAAACTGTGTGAGTACTAAAATGGTGGCACAACTTTTAGAAATATGACACTTAAACAATATTGCAGTCGGTAGGCATATGAACTTAGATATAGTCTATTAAACTGTAAATATGAAATTACAGCTTAAATAACAATATAAAAATGAAAGTAACGTTAATAAACGCCTGAAAATCAATCACGTATGATTAAAAAATTTTTTTAAATGACGTATTTCTAATGATTTTTTTGATAAACTGAGAAAACTAACTTAACTCATCCTCAGTAATTAATATGCACAATATTTTCAGAAACAACCAGTTCAAGTGAAAAAAAGTATATATATCTGATAGAAATATCTGAGGTAGTGTACATGAACACAATTAATTGATTTAAACCAATAGATTCAGTTAATTGGGATACAAGTATTCAATAGGTTTACTTTTAAAATTATGAAAGATTCTTGGTTTGATGGAAAAGTAAGTTATGTGTGGTTATCGACAACACAGTGAACATTGATATTAGTTAAGCGAGAATGCATTAAGATCAAAGTAGTAATCACATTCAAGGAGAATGTAATTATTCAGACTTCTTTTTTCGGTTAGAAGTGTACTAAGTTCACTATATCTTTAAAGTAATAGCTGTATTATCAACATCAATTCTTTTTCCAGTTCTTATTATGAAGTCTCATTTGACTAAAAGAAGTTTTAAATTTAACGTGAACAACTCTTTATATTTTATTAACCTACGTTTGAAACATACATCATAATAACCATAAGTCACATCTTCATTAGATTTTTACTAAGACCTTTACTGTGAACATCAATCCCCTAAAGCATTTCCTGATAACCAGATTTTACTCACAGAAACAACAACGTTGTAAGACATTCCATTTGAGAAATTTAGTGCCCGTTAGATTTTAGTAACAGTAAGTTGTCAACAGTTTACCCTGAGAGCTGGCCGATTTTTTATAAAAAAATGAACAGTAAACAAAATGTGTAACAATCTTACAACAATTAATCTAATGGTATGGTAAACTCCTTATTTATAGTTTGTAAGGGGAACTGTAAACGTTTTGAGAACACAATATATAAAAGTATCTAAGATTCTCCGTAGATTTATCAAGCAGCTTTGATAAAGAATAAGGATAGCCCTGTCAACTTTGGGGCTATTTGTACATGTGATTCGATGGCTGGCAGCTAATCCAAACCTTACCTGAATAGTCCTACCCTAAATATATATATATATATATATATATATATATATATATATATATATATATATATATATATATATATATATATATATATATATATATATATATATATATATATATATATATATATATATATATATATATATATATATATATATATATATATATATATATATATATATATATATATATATATATATATATATATATATATATATATATATATATATATATATATATATATATATATATATATATATATATATATATATATATATATATATATATATATATATATATATATATATATATATATATATATATATATATATATATATATATATATATATATATATATATATATATATATATATATATATATATATATATATATATATATATATATATATATATATATATATATATATATATATATATATATATATATATATATATATATATATATATATATATATATATATATATATATATATATATATATATATATATATATATATATATATATATATATATATATATATATAATATATATAGTTACAATTTCTGAGACTTGCACTTCTATCATATTATCAACCAGTCACATGTCTTCATCGAATCATGTCAAACTTACAACTCACTTGTAACAGAAAATTTCTTCTTAAGCTTTAATAATGCATGCAAAAACGATTTTCTTATTGTTTGATAGCATACTCACAGAAATGAAAGTTGGTACCTTATTGATTATGACACCTTCTTAAGAATTGGATAATCGGCATATCAATAAAAAAGACAGTAAAAATACTAAGAATTCCATTTGATTTTTCTGACTTAATAAATTGTGAATAAATTATATTGAATAGTTTCAAAATGTTGTGTGTTATTCAAAAAAAATGCATAATATGTTGACTATCTCATTTTCATAAGTGAGTGTTATAGTGTTTGTTCAATTTGACAATGAATCGACAATTAGATTTTAAGTTAGACAAACCTCCATAAATCAGTAAGATTTTTCAATGAAGTACTTTCCCTACGCTATTAAGAGATCTAATACTAAACCATCAACTTTCTTAGATAATACCAAACCTTTAGACTAGCAAACCAACATTCAACTGTTGATACAAATCGTACGACCTCATCCGTTACCATTAATCGGTAACTGTTTCGTATTCGACATGTTCGAGCTCACATGATAAACAAAATTGAATGTCATTTATAAAAGCCTTAAATTTCCAAAACTATGTTTTAGAAAGTGAATTTTCACTGATTCATATTGTCAATTGTTTGTAGATTTCTCTTAAAGTCTTCAGCATAGCCTAAAAAACATTTCTTGTACGTCAATGTATTTGAATATCACTCCTCAGAATCTTAGCTAAAACTAGAATATTACATTTGGTGAGGGTATATTAAAAAGCTTTTATTTATGTAGATATCATTTCTTCTTGCCCCTAGTTACCTTCAACCTATTCTTTCCAGATTATTCTATAGATTAAACAATACTATAATGACTCATCAAATGTACTCAAATTGTTTTAAGCAAAACACTGAATGTAAGTCTACACCTAAAAATAATGCCAATAAAAAATTCGAATTTGAACATCGTTATATGAATAGGTAATTGAATTGAGGTGGTTTGCGGAGACTGATATTAAATTCTACTTGATTGAATTCATCATAGAATAATATTAGCAGAGTGCCATTGAAAACCAGGGAGCACTGGACAAATGTTTCATCCTAGTATGGGATTCCTCATCAGTGTGCACGCTTGATACAATTTAAACTAAATTTTAATGACATTCTCTACAAACCACCTCAATTCAATTAGTATAAGTGTTTATTCAATTAGTTATCAAAATTTTTCAGTGTTTACAATTTAATTTTGTAGCGAAAAAAAATAATCAAAGTTTGTTATATAAAAAGTTTTAAATTCACTATTGAATAATGAACCAAATGACATGCTACTTTGTCTTATTCCAATAAATCATTGAGCAGATCAGTATTCTTTGGAGCTGATTATATTGCTTTTAAATAAATAACCGAATGGGTTGCTTCTTTTCACTTGTAAATTTCTGATTTTGAGAAACATCAGCTTAGCCGACATCACTCTGTAACGAACATGAACAATTAAACAACTGATGTTTAATTACAGAATTTTGAAATTATAGACTGTTATATCTTGATTATTATCGGGCTTAATCACAACGTATGGGAAGTATAGTTTAACCTCGATAATTACCATCCGGTGACCGTATGCGTTTGCCCTACGACTACCAGCCCTTTAGCCTGAACTGAAGAACACAAGATGGATGAGCCAACCAGACAGAATCATATTATATTTCATACATTCGTTTATATGTGAAAGAAACCAGACTACACCGTCAACCAATTAGGAAAATAAACATTAATACGAACATAGGAGATTGTGGCAATAAATAGGAGCACCGTGTACACAACTAATTAGCTGTAGTTCATAATGAGGGACAATATACTAACAGTAAATATACTGAACAGGAGGATAGGGTAAGAAGAACGTAAAAAGGATATAAATGAAATGTTTACACTACCCACAGTTCGAATAATTGAAATAGTATTCTAAAATACATTTCTTAGAGTTCATTATTCTTCTTTTGTCGTCCAACATGACATAGGCAAGTTTCCTAACAGTAAAGTTGGCCTGGAGTTAACAGAGGAAACCAGAATGTACTTTTATTCTATGTATGACTTGTATGTTAGGTGAACATGGATACCTATCTTGATGTTTGTACAGTGGCTTGAAACGAATACCATACCATTTCGACTATGAAGAAATTACAAGGTGATTTCACTTTGATTGCTTTTTAAAATTAATTACAATCGAATTAATGCTTCCTCTTCATGTACGACTAACAAATATAAAGTTAATAGATCATAATTAATTTTTAAAAATGTAGTGTCCAGATTTATTTCAAGTAAACAGACTTAAGAGAATGTCTGCAAAAGATAAACAGTATCATAAAATCTAAGAGCCGTATATGTTTACTCATTCTTTAGGCTTTTAAGCTCTGTAAATGTAACGCATACTTTATACTGTCATGTAATCAATAAAAAAGTATACTCAATCTCCTTCACATATGTGAATGATCGTTCAAAGTGTTTACAAGTTGTGTTACGCAATTGTTACTCATAGTTTAACTGTTTGTACTATCTTTATAGAACGTAGGACAGTGTGCAACAATCACATGCAGAAAAAAGATAAGTTTTCACTCTATCGTTGTTATATTAACAGTCTACATAGATTATTGTAAAAACCAGGTGTAACAAACAACTTCACTATAGAAAAATAAAGAATATTGTTACGTTCTAGCCACTTGTAGTTAAAGGATTCATCTGATACAGATCTCATGTATTGTAACAAATAATGCTAATTATATCTCTACACAATATTAGTCCCTACAATCGGCACATTAATACCCTTGTCCGTAAATAATAGAGTGATCAGAGTTAAAAATGGATTTCACGAGTTAGTTGCTCAAGAGACACCTGTTAAGTTTTCTGGTTATTTGAATTGAACCACTTGATTTTTTACTTTTTTTTAATAAGTTCATTTAACGCAATAATTATTCGTTAAAGATGTTGATTATATGATTCACTTCCTATAAATTGTTTAACTTTGGATAGTCTGACAATATATCTTAACGATACCAATCAATCAGTTATGCTGATTATAAATGGTGCTTAACATAGCGTTCAGTAAACAGTTTTCACTTCTCCAAGTTTCAGCCCCCTATAGTAGAGCTGTCTTGACGTTCGTATTGAAAATTCTGTTTTCGGTGTTGGCTGACAGTTGTTCTGAGCTCCAGATGTCCTTTCGTTGTAGAAATACTGTTCTTGCGTTGCGTTACCTTTCCGTTTTTTTACATATACGTGAAATTTTCCCCCGCTCCCTCTTTTGTTTATTAATGATACTCCCTAGGTATGTAAAAGTGTTTACTTCTAGAGCTTTAATATCAAAATGAGTATGATTTGGTTAGTTTTCGCTGTGTCATATTTGACGATTTGCTTTCTTTAGTACCTTGATGGTGTACCTTTCTTTCCAGTCTGTCTGCATTTGTTCTTCCTCCCAAATCTTTCTGAAGAGAATGTGATTCATCTTTTCAGTTACTTTTATATCTGATATCGGTACCTCAGCTGGTATGTCGTCTAGACCTGCGGCTTTACCACCCCTGAGTTGACGGATGTCCAAACAGATTTCCTGGATTGTTAATGGGGTGACATTTATAGGAAAGCTTATAGATGCTACTTCGATGATAGATGATTTGAGTGGTATAGGTTTATTTAGAAGTTCTTTAAAGTGTTATACCCACTTGTTTCGTTATTATTGGGTCTCAGTGATTGATCTGCCCTCCTTGTTTATAAGTGGTCGTTCTAATTTTCTACATTTTCTAGCTAACTTCTTCGTTGTATAACAATGATGACATATGTTTACTTCACTTACAGCTTTTTCTGTTGTCATCGCTAGGTCTTCTACATACTTTCGTTTATCCTCTCTAATGCTCCTCTTTACTTGATTGTTTGTTGCCGTGTACTCGGCCTGTCTTGGCTCTCGCTGTTTTATTCTGCAGTTATTAACTACTGTTTTCTTGCCCCCCCTTTCATGAATGTTATCTAGAGTATTAACAGAGACCCATTTCATATGCTGGTGATTTTATAGGCCGAAAACCTTCTGGCCTGTTAAATTTATAGTAACTTTAATTCTTTTCCAGTTGTCGTCCACAATAGTTTCCTGTTCTTTTAGTAGGTCCTGTAAGGCCTGGGATTTATTATTAAGAACTATCTTAAATTCGTTGAGTTTTTAGCATCCTTAAGACCATGTAAAATCTTTGTAATATTGTTACTCCAGATGTCCAGTTCTTTTTCAGTTTCATTTTAGTCACCACTAGGTGATGATCTGAAGATTTATCAGCTCGTCACTTGGTCCGCACGTCTTCCATTGCTTTTCTGTATTTTTTATCGGAGCAGAGGTGGTCGATTTGGTTCTGTGTAGTGTGGTCCAGTGAAACCCATGTAACTTTGTGTATACATTAGTGGGGCGGGATGGAATAAAATACTACCGATAATCATTTTGTTGAAGGCACATAGGTCCACGAATATCTCAGTGTTATCATTTCTTTCTTTCATTTCATGTCACCCCATGATATCCAAATATCCTGTGTTATTCATTCCAATCATGGCGTTTATGTCTCCCATCAAAATGGCCTGAAGAGGGGTTTTCTATACAATTGATTACAGCCTCACATAGAACTGATCTTTAGAGTTATCTTTACCATTGCTGGTGGGTTTACAGCATTGGACAACATTAATTGTAATCCTCTACTTCTTTACCTTAAAGAATACTTTGATGAATCTAGGTGCAAGAGGTTCCCATAATATAACTGGTTTCATTAGACAACAATAGTGCAACTCCTTTCATGTGTGAGGCATTTTCTCCTACATGCCTGGAGTACAACAGTGTCTCTTCCGAAACTAGTCTTTCCAGTCCAAATTCTAACCAATGAATTCCATTTACTTTAAGTGTCTCCACGTTGTATCTTGTTTCCACAGCTACTTGGATGCTTCTCGTGATCTCACACATTGTGCGGACTTTCCATGTACTTAAACTAATTGTTGGTCTGGTTATCAGAGGAAACATCGGCATTGTGACTTTTAAAGAAACTCAGCTTTTACCAAGGGAAGTTATAACTCTTCGAAATAAAGACCTCCCAACTCCTAGGGCAAAGTTAAGACAGTTTAAATGGTGTTTTCGGGTTAGCCTTTCTTTAGCAAGGTTGCTTCCTGCGGGATGGGGTTACTAACCTTAATGTCAAGCCTTCCTTTTTTATCAGGTAGTAATTCTAGGTAGAGTTTAGTAGTGTTAAACTAAGGATGCTTATTGTACACATAATAATGAGAGTAATATTACCTTGCCATTTGAAATCTAGTTGTTTCTAAAATTTATAAATTATTATAGTTGTTTTAAAAGTATCATTGTTAACTAGTCAGTAAACAGTGTAATGTTATTTGATCTTAGTACTCCCAAGTTATGATGAGAAATAATTCGAGTTACCCATATTTCAAAGTGAAAATTATGCAATTCATTCAGTCGAATAGAGGTTCAATGGGTTTGTTAAATTGTGTGACATATATACACCGTTACCCATCTACAGTTTATTTACTCTCTATGTGATTACAACTACGATAAATAAAAAATGAATTCTCTGAAAGATACTAAAATTTCTCAAAATGGATAAGTTTTTAGACTTCATAGACTCAATGAAGAAACTAAACCAATAGCACTATGACGTTGTAGAACATTCTGATATACCAAACCAGCAAATAGACACCGATGAGTTTTTATTGTAACGGTGCAAATAAAATGTTCATTTACTATGGAGACAATTATTGACTTCGTGATTCTTAGCACTAATCCGAAATAAAGTATAAGTATTCTTTACTGAAATATAACTATTGTAGAGAAGATTAGTAAAAGATAGCTTAGATAGTCATTAAAAATGTTTAGTTACTCAAATTGTTAAGTTTGTGTTCTAACAATAATCCGGCTTAGTATCAAAAAAATTTGAACACCATCACTAATCTCATTGGCAAACGATAATTATTAGTATTTTAATCACGTCATTTATCATATGCCTTGTCATTACCTTGAACCTATCAGCAAAGGAGATTAACCATTTTCACCATAGCACTTTTCAAGTATTATCTTAGTTTCACTTTTGGTTACATTATAATATTAGTAATAATAACATTATTATTATTATTATTATTATTATTATTATTATTATTATTAATCAAGTGTACACAACGAATGTAAATACCAACCAACTAATTTCTATTTACTTCTTATCATTTCATATATGACGTAATCATATTAAAACCAAACATTTGAACTAATTACATATTAATTAAAAGTTATAAAGTTGGTTTTTACTTAGACAAAAAGTTTTATACATAAGCTGAGTAAAACGTGTGACAATATCCATCAATAAATTGATAATTAAGTAAGACATAGTTCGTTACAGCCAATGATACAAGACAGAACTTCATAAATGCTTATTAGTCAAACAATACCATGCGATGTTTTATGTTTATAGGTATTTTTATTTTATTTCAATAGAACCAAGTGACCTCATAGCATACCAACTATATTAGTAGGTCTAAAGAAACAAAACTAAGTTCAACGTCTGCTAGTCTGATGTATTATTGTGTCATTTTTAAAAATACAGAGCTTAGAAATGGGTCAAATACCTGGAACACAGTCAAGTTTATGGTAGTATGTTAGTATATATTACAGTTTTCATGTTATGATATCTGTAATCGTGTTTGATATTTTGATCATCAGCGGTAAATCAACTCGCAATTAAGCGTTCTACGTTTTAGGATTATTCCTATAAATTGATTATTCATTAGTAACTATGTGCTACTCTATTACAATCCGACGGTTATCAGATTGTGTGCATTAAGTGCATACAAGAAGATTTTGCTAAAATAAAAAATTTTGGTTGACGGATTATTTTTAAAAACATCAATTTAAATCATGCAAGAAAGAGAGTTTTTAGTAATCATTATTTGGATTTTGAACTAAACGCGTACTATCGAATTAGATCCTATTAAACTAAAACTCTGAATTACTGATTCTCAAAAACACCCAAAAGGTATATAACCACCCAGGTTTTTCACATGTATCACCAAAGATTGGTGTACGTTATAAACGATTAGCATTCTTTTGTCATCTGAATAGTTCAAGGCTAGGTCACGAGTAATTTGGAGTACAGAGTGAGAGTTCTTTTGCAACGTATATGTAATGCATTCACTATTCCGTAGTTATACCTATCTATAGGCAGGTTATAATATGAAAGTACTTAAAAATAGTATAGTCGCGCCCATTATTTTCTCAAAAATTTTACATCACCTATATTCATTCAATAGTTTAAAATTCTGTTTGCTTAAAATGCTTATAATCGAGTTGTTGTGGCTTGTAGAGAATGGTATTATGTTTTGTTTCATTAAATTCGTCACAGATCAATGTTCGTTCAATCAATTAAAAAAAATTAATACCATTCAGTACAAACCACCCTGATTCAGTTACAATAACTAGATTACTAGTTACTAACCACAAGATGTTCTTGAAGCTCTAGTTTGAAGTCGTGACTGGTAAAGTTCGAATTTATCAGGAGTGAGACAAATATCTCTAATGACAGTCGATCGTCGTCGCGCTATTAATAATATCAGAAGAGATGAAATTACTGAGGTACATGTAAATTTATTTTACTGATACAATATAATAAGTGGTTCCCGATTTCCTAGAAGGTGGATATTTGGAACGGGAAATTTCTATTGAGCTGAGTATTTATAGATTAGATCACGATAATGAATGGAAGAAAATACTTATTTTGTAAACAAAGATTATGTCTAGTTTTATCCCTTTGGACTTATGTCCCAAATGTAAAATTTACTCTTACAAACAAAAGTAAGCAGAGATTCTAAATTTGTAAAAATAAAAATGTAATGCTAAACAAATGTGCCAAAGCGTTTCTCTAAGTAAGAGTCCCCAATTATATCTAATTTTTAATAAAGCAACCATTAATACACAACCCCTGTTAAAATACTAAAGGACTCATTTATAAGCAGTAGGTAAGCACTATTAATAAATTCCAAAATAATACGAAATAGCTTCTAAGTGTTTTATAACTTCGTATGGTTTAGTAGACTACAGTAGCTACGGGATTGTCTGATACTAACATTCTGCAATGTAATACTTATGCAATTGTTTATAAAGATTACATACTACAGATATCAAAACTGCCAGATGAATTCAATGGATCTTATTCAATTAATATTATGAATCTGATTAGCAAAACATCTGTAATCTGAACCATAAAAGATTTTTTCTATAAACAAGGTATTCAGATCAATCTTCAATCTGGAGGAATGTCAATATAAATCTTTGTTACCAGTTTACGGAAAGAATACAACTAGGCTAAATAGGAAACAAATAAGTATGCTGCTAGGATGACAATTATTCACAAACAAAAGTTAATTTAACACGCGTAAAAATTAAACAGTTCACTTTTAAGTGATATACGTGTTGTTGATATTGTCCAAAACAACAACAAAAGCTTCATAAATAGTCACAAAGCTCAACAAGTGCATCACAATCAAATGCATCCATTTAATCTAAAAACCTTTGTTACACCTAAACTAACCAAATGTAGGAAGTTAATAAAAGGTGAACTTCACGTATCATCGTACTTATTCAATAGTGCGTGATGTAGAAATCTTATAAACATACAATGATCAACGCACTTCTTCGTTTTACTGTAAGGTTCTTTGAACTGTGTGATATTTTGAAAGAATCTATAGAAAATGAAGTGATGATATTTGACAAATGTCAGTTCAGGTTATAATAACATTAGTTTCATAGTACTATTATTGTTATAATGAGGTAGAAACGAGGAATCAATAACTACTTTGTGATCTTCATTTTAGATAAGTTCGTTTTTCCTTATATATTTAGCTTAATCAACAAACTAGTTTTATTATTAGTTGATTGAATGCGTCACACATTGATGTTAGCAGAGGATCATTCAAAACCAGGGAGCACTGGACAGTTGTTTCGTCCTAGTATGGAACTCCTGAGCAGTGCACATCCTAGATTCCGCCTCAGGGGTTTCAGGTTGGCGGGCGCCTAATCCTCTGCACCAATCGGTCTGTATCTAATGGTAGAATTCCTACTTTGATCGATATAGCGCGACAATCATCTTATTTTTCTTTGTTGAAAAGTTCTTATTCTCAGTGGAATAAGAAACGGCAAACAGATGGATAGTTACTGATATTTATTCAGAAACAAGGAAAACTAAAATAAAATACGTTATGGTTTCTAAAAATGGATATCATTAGCTAACACAGTGCTTATATTATCAGATGGTTAGAAAAAGCTGTGGACGTAGATGTTACGTCAGTTGGCTCATGTCAGTAAGCTGTATCAACAATTTCGTGACAACTGATACTGTATTTCATAGTCAAAGATGCTATGATTAAAGTACCCACTTTGCTACCGATCACCTTGACACAGAATGGTTACTGAATAGTAGTACTTATTTTCATAGATTTTGGTGAAATCAACTTTATATATATATATATATATATATACATATTAGATCAAAAGGATTAACACTGTTCTCCTTCAGTTGATTTTGAATTCTAACTTGTTATTTGTTTTGTTACTATAATACGCCAATAATGGTAACGTTGTCTTCAATTTATTAGTTATTTTAAGCAGATAAACTGAATTTTCTTGGTAGACGTTCATTTTGCTCATTAATAAAGTTAATTGGCTTCTAGTACTTTATAAGTTTGGAAAAATTGTACACTAGTGCATGTTTTCTAACATTATGCGGTATAATACATTACAATATCGAAATGTAGAAAGTGAGATTAGATTAAATCCGATATGTAGACCAGTTTCAGAATATTCGATGATTATAAGTCTACAGATTGCGTTAAAGTCATATCTTCATAGCAGATATATATTTACATATATACTTTTAACAGCTTACTATGAATCATTTGTTACATCATTCGTATCTTATAAGCTTATTTCTAAGACTATAAGTCATTGACAGACAGTTAAAATACACATCATAGCCAATAGTATCTTTTAATATATTTGGATATTTGTCGACGTACGAATAATCTAACACTTACAATTTCTTAAACTGGTTCATTATTAATCATGATATTGAGTTTCGATAGTCGCTTGTTATTCGATGAGTATATAGGTTTTAATTCTAGTATTCTATTCTGTCGAATTTTGTTTACTGAACTACTATAAGCCTGTTCGAACTAGAATAATGAATTAACAGTCACTGATTAAATGACGTTGTAACTTTCGTTCCATGATAGATTTGCTTATAGCCCGAATGGGAATGTTGCTTAATACTGAGCAAGTTCAATTAAATGTCCATTTTCACTCCATAACGTTCATTATATATCTGTTTTTTGTCTGGTACACGGGATACACTAGGCATGTCGAGTCGGACTATTGAAGATTAACCCCTTCCTACCCCACCCCACCCACAGTTGATGATAAGTGGTTGACTGATTGGAACATCTTACAATGAAAAAAGTGTATAAATTTTTCTAAAAGGTGACTAGTATCACTGAACTTCTGGCAGATCAAATCTAGGAACACTCATATCAAAAACATCAATATTGAAGTGTTAAAAGTAATCAGCCACATGTGATTAAAAGCTATAGGTTCAATTTAGTTTTATGTTTTTGCCTATTCTGCGTTCTAATACACTTTGGAAACAAAATCTAAGTTGAGTCTTATGGTATATTGTAATTCATGTCAATTAATTTAACAATTACCTAAACAAAGAGGTTTACTTCGTGTTGTTAGTCTAAGTGGATTCCATTTACAATTAAATTATTAAACATGCTAAATAACCAAAGCTGTGAAAACGTAACTACTGTTACAACATATTTGTATTTAAATCTTAGGTCGCATGACGAACATATGCACTAAAGTATAGGTCATGTGCTAGATGAATATTTTTTATTATAATGGTATCCACTAAAGCCAATATATTCCTTTGAATCTCTTATTTTTTTAGCGTTAGGCATAACTTCATCATGTGAACGTAAGTAGTAAAGAACATGTGAAAACGCTACGGAGGTACGTATATACTTCACCAAAAATGACATCTGATACCAGGATTTTATTGCCTATCTCCCTAATACCTAGCAGCTATTTTATATTCTTGCATACCAAGTATTTAAATTAATATTTCTACTGCTCTGCTTACTGCGGTAATAAATGGTTAATATGCAGTATATAAAAATACTTTATTCACTGAAGTCACTTTAAGTCAATCACTTCTTTCTATAAAATTTCTTTCATATCAAGCAATATATAATATCCTCTGAGAATTTATCTGTTTGAGTTAATTCCAAAAAGATTACTAGGATACTTTGTCTCAAGCAAATGAAAGGTGTGTCTTATTTTTGGGCTAATCAGAACTGGTATCCAGCATGATTGGATTCCAGACATATCACAAAGTTTCCATGCCATTATTACTTGTATTATACTGGTCATAAACGGTGGTACAGGTACATTGATTACTACAAAAGCTTTAATGAGACGATATGATAGTCAATACACACAATATTACTAAGTATTCAGACATACTGCGTTGTTATTTGAGGCTAAAAATGTGAAGAGCTTAAACAGCATTTCTATATAATGTAGTTGAAATTATAAATTCAACCATAGTACTTCAATGGATGGCTAAGTTTCATTTAAATTCTTTCTTTCTAATTACACATGAAGGAGGAGTAAGAGACTGAATTATATTTCAGTTTCATAGCAACTTTCATTATTTTTTTAATGTATTTAATTGCATTTTGATGTCTACGTTGAATTATGGGTAATTTCCAAATGAACATACAGTTCAGTGGTAAATTTGTATTTAGCATTAAATAATAAAAAAATTTTATCGGTTCATATCATACAATAATTCGGCTGCCTTGTGAGGACTACCAATTATTGTTCGCTATAACATCCATGTGGAAATGTCGTTACCGTGCATAACGTAGTAGTTTGTATAAATATGATTTATGATCAATGTACGTATGTAACATTGTTTAGTGACTTCAAACAAATTTCGCTATACTATTCACGAATTGATTTCCGTAGGATTTATCTTTATATTCGCTTATTTTATAGAACAATTGACGTAACAATATCATGGCTAATTTGATTAATCATGACAGATTCCTTTAAATGAAATATATAGTTCACTAAATATCTTATATTTAATTGAATAATTACATTGTAAGCTTCTAATTAGTCATTACTCCATTCTCAATCGGAAACTTATACATTATGACAAGCCGACAATCTACAAATATTTACAATACTGCAATTATTAAATCGCAAAAACTGTAGAGATTTAACTGAATGAAATTATCATTGAAAGTGGTAAGTCTTCGGGGATCTTATTGGCCGGAAACAAGACTATGTTAGACGTAAATAATCCCCAAAATAAATAGTTACATAGGTCCTCGACATTCATGCTGACCATGTTTGTTTTAGCTGACATGACTAGTTGAAGGTGTTAGGTCACGCATCATCACCAGATCGCATCACGATGCACCATCGAAAGCATATCCCTCTCGAGTTTATCTCAGACTAGACGTTGCTATCCGATTGACGCTCCACTTACGATCAAATATAACTCCTCTTCCATCCTTCATTGCCTTCTGAGTTATTCTCATTTGTAAGAGTGTGTTCAATCATTAGAAGTTGCTTTGGCAATACCACAAGCGTAACTTGGTCATATATCGGGTGCACTTCAACTATGTGATTGACCCAGTTGCTATGGTAGTAAACGCCAAACCAGTCAAATGTTCCTTCATATGCAAAGCCTTCATTGTAAATATTCTTATCGTAAGTATTGAAATGATTCTTAAAAGTTCTGGTACTATCAATGCTGGTTTGATATTTTGTTTCCATCACTTGTAATGTTATTGCTGATTTATTTTCATGAACTCTTCCATGAATCTGCGAACATATTGTAAGCATAGATTGTGATTCTTTTACCATTACGTTTAAATGACTAGATGTTTTGCCTAAATATACAGCATTATATTTATTGCACAACATTTGATATAAACATTGTTGGAAAGAGTTTTATTAATTAAAGATGAGTAAGTTAATAATGATAAATGATATAATTCTAAGAAAATGCTTCATTCTTAAAAAGCTAATGTTTAATGAAAAGAACGTTGGTGTATGTCATACACTACAATGAATTAACACTTTCTACTACGGTATTCTATATACAAACTAAGAGAATAAGACATAATAATCTTTTAAACTGAAATACTTTAAAGTATCTTCAGTGTTATTTATTGATTATTCTCTTCAGTTTGATACATTTCCATATATTCAAGATACAGACAATAAATATTCCATCAATTTAATGAATAACAGATAATAAGTGAGATTATTTTATAGACATTTTAACTTATGTCTAGATTTAATGCTTTCCTCCTCTACTTAGTTAATGATATCTACTGGTATTTTCTAGAATTTTGTCTGATACTCAGTCAACTAAAAACAATAAAACAAGATGATTTCTATTGAAATTTTTGAGTAGTAAAAGTAACAGGTATTGTTAGATAAAGTGGTTTTATATTCACTTCTCTACTCTACATTTTTCAAATACGCATAAATCTGTTTAATGAATCATGATTGTAGTTATTTGGTTAAATAGTGAGTAGTATAGACAACATAATGCTTTAAGTTTTCTAGATAAATGAAATAAGTTAGAAGGGAAGGTCTTAACATAATCGATTTTAAGAAATAACTCCTAATTTACATCTTCACGGTAGATACAATCACGAGAATTTATATTAATTGCCAAACATTAAATTGAAATAATCATAACCATTGTGATGATAGTGAAGTGCACCCGGTATATGACCAAGTTACGCTTGTGGTATTACCAAAGCAACTTCTAATGATTGAACACACTCTTACAAATGAGAATAACTCAGAAGGCAATGAAGGATGGAAGAGGAGTTATATTTGATCGTAAGTGGAGCGTCAATCGGATAGCAACGTCTAGTCTGAGATAAACTCGAGAGGGATATGCTTTCGATGGTGCATCGTGATGCGATCTGGTGATGATGCGTGACCTAACACCTTCAACTAGTCATGTCAGCTAAAACAAACATGGTCAGCATGAATGTCGAGGACCTATGTAACCATTTATTTTGGGGATTATTTCTCGCTACAATAACAATAATGATTTATGGTAGTACGAGAAACTAAACTTGCATGGAATGTTAACTTGATAGGAGGATTAAACGTTTCAATTAGTATTATAAAAATAATGCGATTAAGCTGAACACTGATGGTGCGTAAGAACTGAAGTCAGAAATAAAGGATGTCAATAATGATTAGAAATCACACAAGGAAAAACATAAGGTAAGGATTTTAACATGTCTTTTAAAACCAAGGACTAACAAAATCTGAGGGAAAAGATAGTAGGAAATCACTTACCATCATAATGTCAGTTGAAACAAAGATCCTTTATGTACACATGTGGTTGAGCTGATAGGACAGACAGACTTTAATTATACATAAAGTAGGAGTACACGATTTCTCTGTCGATTCATTACTCGTAAAACAATATCTGACTTCCTTGAATAACCAGTGTTCATGAAATGTTTTGTTTAAAAATCTGGAGTCATTTGTTGGTAAATTCCTTTGCAAGTGATATACGATTCCCTTAGATAATATATTTTCCTTTCTCTTACCAAACATACCATTTCAGGTACGGGTTAATAGACCAGTACAAGCTGAAGTAGATAAAGGAACTATTTTCTCTATTTGAGATTCATCAAGCTAATTTGTCGTGTCTTATGTAATAACTTCAAATTGTCAGTAAGGATAGATCTGACCAACGCTGACTCATATTTAACGCCTACACTGTGCACTGAGATCATCCTCTTTGCAGAGGAGTTCGACAGAAATTTTCCTCCTCACATAATGGTGATCGCCTATGAAAAATATTTTGTCAAAATGAAGTGATTGTTGGTAAACCTTATGAAGAAACTATTCTTTATTTAAGTCCTTCAAATGGTTTGCATGTTCCGACATAATGGTTCTCTGAAGCATAGTTTGTTACCCTTACAAATAAATTCTTTTAGGAGACAGTGACGAAAGCTGTTGAAATGTAAGTTTTGAGCAGTCTAGGAAATGTTGTGATAAATATAAGGTGAAACCGAACCCTCTGTATGCCTTGTGCAATTAATTCACTTTGCTTCATACATCGTAATCTCAAGGGAATTTTAAATATGAGTGAACTGAAGTGATACTTCCTATTATTTAACATTAATCTTTGTATTAAAATAATTGTAAATGAAAATTTACCAGTGATTTAATTGCACTAATTCTGTTGAACTTACCAATCATCTACTTCATACGTATCATAAACTTCTATTACTATTTAGAAGTGTGCCGTCAATTTCTAATCTCAGCTCATTGGATTTACATGTGAACACATATACAGTTTAATTGATAATGTTTGTATTTTAATGTTCATGATAATAAAGACCAAAGTTGATTAGTTTCTGTAGTCATATGTGTTTCGTAAGTAGATTGTTTCGAGGTAATATTATGTCCCAAGTTTTATTTAAGTTTGAGGATGCAGCTACCGATATAATTGTGGAGATTTTCGTTTCATTTGTTATCAGTTTGATTTAGTATCTTAATGGATGATGTACTGGCGCTTAAAGTAATGTGATGTGCATCATTATCAGTTGGAATGTCAACATTGGGACGAAGATATATCCAACTAGTGAGTTCCAAGTGGGACAAGGTACGAGTCTTAGATTCTACTGGTTTCCACATTCTAATTTTATTAAAAACATGCAGTCTGTCTTTAGAAGGATAATGTGTTATGACTTGACTGCATTTTCTGGGTTGGATGATTTAAATGCGGGGTTTTTATTACCACTCTGGACGACTTCTTCGGTGCATACTTCTGATAAAGTGAGAAATGAGATTTTCCTCCACAAGTGACTGGGAGCTTGTTCTGTCGACCTTGAATTCGATTGGTTGTTATTGACAGTTGGTTTTCCAGTTTTTGCACACTTGTTTCGATTCGCTCTCCTCTTTACCTGATCCATAGTATTAGGGTTGTTTATTAATTTTCTAACTGGTAGATAAATTACACCTATCTCAATGTGCCTATTGATTGCTTGTTTACCTGAATGTCAAGCTTCTAAACATTTTCTGGTTTAATTTGTTTCATCTGCCTAAAATTACTACATTTTTCCAATCAAACGTATGTCCATAATTGTCCGTAAGTAATAATGTAAGAGACGATACGTTGTGGCGCTTTGCGGCTAATTGATGTTTATGTAGGCGGAGATGAAGAGATCTGCCGCTTTGTACGCTGTAGTGTTTGTCACAGATGGTGTTCGGTTAGTCTTCTTTTGCTAGGGTTAGGATTGGTTTGCATAGAATTGATTGTAATGAACTTGTTGGCCTGTGTGACATTAATTCCTAAGAGCCTTATTAGTCAGATGCATTTTGCCTATTCGGTAGAATGATCCGTTTGTTGATTTCGTGGTTTGAGTTTGAGTCTGTTGATGTTCTTCAGAGATATTTATTGATGAAACTGTGTGGATAGTTGTTCTTTTGGAAAACGGTTGTTAGATAGTTTTCTTCATTTCTTCTAGTGGTAAGTGTGCTGTTGTTTTTGCCCTTGAAATTTTTTTGCACACAGTTGGTTTTGTAGGTTATTGGACTGTTGCTGTTGTAATGAAGGTTTTTGTCAGTATGGGTTGTTTACGACATTCCTGAGTCTCCAGTTATCCTTTGATGGTTCAGATGTTTAGCACACCTAAGAATAGTATTTTGTTATTTGACTCTATTTCCAAGTAAATTTTATGCCCTCAAAGATGTTGCTGATTAGACTATACGCATTTATTATGTATGTGAACGAGTGTGCAACTTCTTAACTGAATTAATTGATTTGATTAACATGTGCTAAGAACCAAGACACACGTCTCATGAGATCGGTAGTACATACTGTTAAATATCTCATAAGTGGATAGAACCTCTACCTAGTTCTTGCTAGTTTTTCTCAGTACACGTAGCGCTACCAGTCTTGGTAGAAACTCTTTTTAATATTATTTTCAGGTTTGTAGAACTGTGTTAATGTTAAAGGAATCAGTAGGATGAGTGAGATACTTAAATTCATCAAGAACTAAATAGACCTGCTTACTGTAAAACACTTATATTCCAGGTTTATAAAAAGTATAGGTTATTTATCGTTGAGAGGTATGTGAATGCGTAGAAGTAAACTACATCTATGCCAGTTGTGTGTGACTGTTATTCTTTTAAGAAGAACCAATTACCTTAAACTATATGATTGAGTTTATTAAGTCTTTTTTATATTAAATTGGTGACTTGAATGGATAGAATGACATAATATATACTACAAAAAGTAGTATAGATTAATAACATTAGATTAGTCACCTTTCAATGATCACTCAATCTATACCTTCTAGATTGTATTTACGCATAATATACAGTAAGCTTATTTAATAGTGTTAATAAACTATGGTCATTGATCTTATTAAGATTTACTTAATATACATACTTCTACCATTAAAAGCAATAATAGAATAAATCAACTTAGAATAAGAATTTATTTGCTACTATATCAATACAATCAGCATTATAACAAGATAATATTCTCTGTATTCACATTAGTCTGATACAGTTTTTTTTTTAACTCTTTATTCGATACAATATACTAATCTAAGAAGTTCAAATATACTACATAATATTAACTTTAACCTTATTCACTAAGTAACTGATACTATGTAATATTTCTAAAATATGCAGTAAAGTCAATATCTATGATTGTATGTATAGTAAATTCATACTCAATTTATTCTATTAATGTTACATAATAAATGTACACTTTTTAACCAAGTAACCTTTTGATATTTTATTTTATAATTTTCTACAATACATATTATCGTAATACTCAAAAAAAATGTACATGAGATCATATGAATTAATTTTACAGTTAGTAAACGATATGTCAATATATTGAGTCAAATGATTTGATTCCATTTATTGTTTTTTTTTTCTTATTTTGTTCTTGGAGAGTTGAAATATATAAAAATCATTATCAACTTACACATTTTAAGAAATTTTTCATACAAGATAAATTGAATTTTTACATATTTTGTTATTAAGAAACGACTAGAAGAGTGAAGAATTTACTTTTGAATTAGTATTTCATCAAAGATCTACATTAATGCATAAGTTGACAATAGGTTTAAAAACAATTTTGGTATCATGAATTGATTTGAATCAGCCAACCATTGATCACCTAGAAGCACTGGACAGCTGTTTCGTCATAGTGGGGAGACTTCTCAACAGTGTACACCCACGACCCCATCAGGGATCGAACCCAAGATCCTCTGGCTCTGAGGCAAACGCTTTACCATTGGATAACTGAGTCGGCTCCTAACGGTTAATATTTCTAATTCAGTCACTTCGTAATACGTTGCGCGACCTCCTCCATGCCATCGGAGGGTTACTGCCTCGCACCAATTAATTGGTGGTGTGTTACATAATAATTTAACAAGTTCAAAGGTGTTTGTAAAATAATTACAACTAATTAACAAAGCAATTAAAACATGAAGGTTAATACGTTAATTAACTTTTTTAAAGTTTCCAAATGATAAGTGTATTATGTAACACGCCGCCATTTAGTTAGTAACGATATATATATATATATATATATATATATATATATATATATATATAGTGTAGAGCGTTGATGAAGAACTAAGTGAAAAGAAATTTCTTCGCTCCTCTAGTCCTTTCTTCATGTCTAAATGGGAATTTTTTCATACTTTGCTATTTTAAAAGTTGTAGTTTCTTTCAACCGTTTATAATCTTCTTCTTCATGGTTTAATTAATCTAAATCTACAATTAGGGGGGTTTGTGGAGATAGTTAATTGCCAATTTTGATATCATGAATTGATCTAAATCAGACAACGATTGATCACCTGGAAGCACCGTGTCGGATGTGAGACAGTAACCCACCGATGGCATGGAGGAGGTCGTGCAACGTATTACGAATTGACTGAATTAGAAATATCAACCGTTAGGAGCCGACTCCGTGGTCCAATGGTAAAGCGTTCGCCACGGAGCCAAAGGGTCCTGTGTCCGATCCCCGATGAGGTCGTAGATGCGCTCTGTTATGGAGTCGCGTACCAGGACAAAATAGCTGTCCAATGCTTCCAAGTGATCAACGGTTGTCTGATTAAGATCAATTCGTGATATCAAAATTGATAATCTAAATCTAGTGTTAGTGTGATCAGTAACACTGGGATGTAGACACATTTAAATAAAATGTCGTAGGTTGAACTAAGCCTGTTATAGATTTCACTCCTAGATTATATTCAAATAGACTACAGTATTTTTATTAATACTGATCATAAAGTTGTAACGTCTATCCTGTTTTGCTTCATTCATCAAACTACGATCAGTGATCAATTCATTAATTTTGTGATTTGATCATTGAAGTAAATTATTCAATTCCATATTATAATACAATAGATTTACTAATAAATTGTTTATGGAATAAAATTGAATGAAAGATCTACAATATGAAGAAACATAATCTAGTCAAAGATATTATATAATAAGATTGAATCTAGTATATGAAACTAAAATGTGAAGCTGTAAACATTTCTTTATAGTTATTAGTGAATAACTTTATAGTCTGAAAATCCCCATGGAATAATTAAAAATAAGGAATAGTTGAGCGGACGACTGTTTTCGATAACTTCATCATCAGTCTCTTACAGTTATAAATCCAAAGAAATCTGATTACAACAACCAAAACAAGGCTGTATACAAACGTGACCAATGGAGTTCACTCGTGTCGGGTGCGAGGGAATCGCCCACCGGTGAAAATGGATGGGGTCACACAAACTTGTCACGAAGGGGCTAAATTGGAAATATCAAACGTTAGGAGCTGACTCAATGGCCTAATGATAAGACCTTCACTACTGAGTCAGAAGGTCCTGGGTTCGATTCTTTCTGGAATCATGGCTGATCAGTGCTAAAATATTTCATAATAGGACGAAACAGCTGTCCAACGCCTCTAGGTGATCAGTGGTTGTCTAATTCAAACCAATTAGTGAGATCAAATTGACATTCAACAATCTCCGTAACACCCAATTACAAATATGTTGAACAGACATCATAGTTGGACAGTGACGCTTACTAGAATAGTGACCTTATATAGCGAATATTCGAATTTTGAAAATAGGGGTAGGAAAAATAAATAATTACTACAAGGTGTTAAGTTACATTCAATACAATAATGTAGTAAGAGAAGTAGTATGTTGGGTTGGCTTTTATGATAAGACTAATAAAATAATAATGCTATGTAATATATATAATATATGGAATTGTTATCAAGATAATTATGATATTAGGTTCATGTAAATTGAGAAAGACATTGTCAAGTTGATAATGATTATAGGGAAATTGACGTGAATTAAGTAAGATGACTGTGTAATAAAAGACAGCTTAGATTCAAACAGAAAAAAGTTTATGGAATGGGAATATACTATAATCGGATTATTTAGTGGGTGGTACGGTCGTGGCCTGTGGTAGTCTGACCATGCCTATTCAAAGTCAGTAAGTTGGGTTTTCTAGAGTTTATCCCGATGGCTACCGCTATATATAGTAGCCGTAATCTATGTCGTGTAGACAGGTTAATTAGAATATAGTACAAAATAGTGAATGCATCCTCGATTTTGATCCGATCCTCGATATCTACCACATATACCAGTAATGTGCTGCTAATAGACCTATTTATTCCTTATCGCAACCAAACAAGTATATCTTAACAATCATGTTGGGACAAATACCTCTGAGGGTGGCCGATGTAACTCACCTCACAGGAGCGGTTAAATTGGTATCTATAAACTGAAAAGACCATCTTCGGTATTTTATCCCCAACTTGTTGCGTGAACATTGTTTTAGTTGTGAAGGCAACCCGTATCTTAGCTATGTTGAATGTTGTGTCGACTGATCTCTTATATCTATGACCTTAGAAATGTGTAGCCGATAAATGTTGTATATATTTAAGCAGTATTTGATGTACAAGTTCACAATTCTAGCATACATCATTGTCTATGTAGTCAGTTCAACATATTTATATATACGCCCTATTTTGGCGATTGTAATGAAATTTCGATAGACTTATAATTGTACGAGCCTGATGATGAAGTTATCGAAAATAGTTGTTTTCTCAAGGATTTCTTATATCTAAATGATACTTATTACTGAAGTGATGAACCTCATTTTAGGTAATTTGCTGTTTAAACAGATGCTTTAGTATTGCCAGCTTCACTATGAAGAGATTGGTGTCTATATTGAAACTTCATAGAGGCACTAACACTGGGTTATTTATATATCTCATTGACGACCACCAAAAAGGATGTAACACAAATTTTAAAGTCCACTATTAGTCAATAAACGTCACGTATATATATTCTCATCAATATGATAACTAAACTATGTGAACTTAGATTTGCAATTTGTAGTTGCAAAATAAAACAGATACTTGAATCTTTTAAATTTTCATTTTACTTACTGAATTAATTCGATTCGATGAACTTCAACCATATCGATAGTAGTACGGTCATTGTTAAATGATTGGAAGTAGTTAAGAGGGAATGTTTCATCTAGTTTGTGTTATATATTGTATGGATGAATTGACAAATGGTCAAGGGATATTTAATAAGTATTGTTCATACTTATTTTTTGTTAATCTAATCAGTTGAAACAATTACCATCATAACATGTTCAACATATGTTTAAAGCTGTAGAGACTATTCTAAGATAAGAGTTTTGTAAACTGATAGTGTTTACTAAGATGTCAATCGATTAAGGTGACTTACAACGTTTTCATTGTTCAATAAATGAATAATATCTGACATTTTCCATTATATTTAAGTCCATTTTACTGGTGAGTACTGTATATGAAGGCGTATTTTTTATTTCAACCCTAACTTTTACTAGTTTACTGACTGTTATTCTCCATTTCAAGTGCGTTTCACTAAAGTACACATAGCATACAGTTGTGTATTGACAGACAGTCAGTTACAACGTAGAACTTGGTACATTAGTACGTCAGTTCAAGTTGCCATGCCTCAATTAGCAGATAGAGATTAAATTGTCGAATCAGATCCCAGAATAGGGGAGGTAGTAACAGAGTTAGTATTAATACAAAGGAATAGAGATCGGAGATAAGATTTAAGAAAATATGATTCAGTAAAGAGAAAATTATGATAAGTTCAGAAACTTAGAATTTGGAGGAAGACAAGGAGTGGATGCACCTGAGCCAACGATTTTGAGCCATATCACCCAAGGCATCTAACCATTTATTACGGTCATCACGCGAACCCCAACCAGGTAGTCTGCACCTATTAACATGGCTCAGCCCAATTGTCAATGACTTCATGGACTGGTGCCATGTTTTGATTTGGCCGCACCTAGCTTTCTTCCAGCTTACTCCCACACCAGACAGCACTGCTCGTCGAGGTAGCCTGTGATCATGCATACGTAACACATGTCCTAACCACCTTAGCTGATGGAGATTTACTACTTCATCAATAGATTTACCATATTTACCTAGTACTCTATTCCTAACCCACGTATTGCTTACTCGTTGGTCCCAGCAAACATGAGTAATGCTTCGAAGACACCTGTGGTCAAATACAAGGAGCCTACGAATATCCGCTATCCTTAATGGCCATGTTTCACATCCATAAAGTAAGACGGATCGAACTACTGTGCAGTAAACGCGTCCTTTGGTCAGTAGTCGGATGTCTCGCCTACGCCACAGATGATGCATATTCCCAAAAGCTAATCGAGCCTTATGTATACGCGCAGAGATTTTAGCAGGCACCAGACCGTCAGGACTGATGAGGCTGCCAAGATAAGTGAAGCGGCGAACACACTTAACTACCTCACTCCTTATCACTAATTTCGGTGCCGAATCAAGCCAATCCTGAAGTAACATTTTTCATTCGGGTGGACAGAATCGCATCCCAAATATCCTAACATTGTTGTTCAAGGTAGTCAGAAGATTCTGCATTTTATCAACATCTTCGCCTAAGAGAACTATATCATCTGCATATTCTAAGTCAGCAAGTTGATCTCCTGGAAGGAGGTCAACTCCAGAGAAGCCAGATGATGAAAATGTCAACTTTAAATGTATGTCGATGATAAAATTAAATAAAAATGGGGAAAGCGGACAACCTTGACGAACACCACTTGAGGTAATCAGTTCTGATGACAATCCGCCATAAGCTCTCACTCGACATGTGGTGTTCAAGTAGAAAGCTTGTATAAGGTTAATGTACTTCTGTGGTACGCCTTTCATTGACAGACATTGCCACATAACCTTACGATCGATAGAGTCAAACGCCGCCTTAAGGTCAAGGAATACAACTATTGTCGGGCGTCTAAAAGTGTGCCTATGTTCCAGAACCTGTCGGAGTGTGAATATTTGGTCTATAGAACCACGACTAGGTCTGAAACCACCCTGGTTTTCTCGAGTTTGCTCTTCATGAGCAATAATTAGACGTCGAAATACTATTGAAGTTAATATTTTGGACACTATATTCGTTAAACTGATTCCTCAGTAGTTGTCACAAAAGGACTTCTGTCCTTTCTTATGGATTGGGACAATTAGTGTTTAAGACCAGTCAGATGGGAATACGCCCAATTTCCAGATTCTAGACAGGATCCCAGTTAATTTCGCTGCTAAAACTGGACCACCATCCTTAAATATCTTTGGAGTTAATCCATCGGATCCTGCTGCTCTCCCTTGCTTTAGGCTCCATTTAGCCTTCTCAATCTCACTAAGACTTGGGGGACCAATACTAATTTGTCATTCAGATTGCTTGGGAACGGTGGGCAACTGGGATGACGCCGAGGGCCAATTGCACTGTTCCCTAAAGTGTTCTACCCATCGGTCCAACCTTCTGGATTGACAGTGAATAATGTACCCATCTTTTTCTGAGATAGTTTTACTTACAGTTGGATTTCTGATACCCGTTTCCTCGATAAGTCTGAACAGTTGCCTACTATTACCTATTGCCACTGCTTTTTCCATCTCTTTAGCTTTTGCCACCCACCATTACTCACAATCATTCCGTAAGCTTTTAACCAGTTTGTGTTTAAGTTGCCTTCGCTCCTTATCGTATTCAAAACTAGACGAGATATGTTGCCGAGCACCTATCAATTCAGTAGATGCTGCTGAAATCCACTGAGTTTTCCTAACGTTTTGGTTTAGTTTACTGGTAGATATTACTGCTGTTTCAACATCTTTTTGGATATCACTCCAAGCTGAGTCGGGATGGGTATGGCTTACACAGTTGACTAATTGGTATTCTAGTTGTTCCTGAAATGTATTCTTGACTTTTTCATCATTAAGTCGAACTCTTAAGGAGATCCTTGCCGTGGATACTTTACGTCCAGTGAGACGCAGACTAATACGCGCTCGTACTATAGCGTGGTCTGAGTCTGAACATGTGCTCCGAAATGAACGCTAGTCTTCTATCGAGCCTCTCCAACAGTGGCTGATAGAAATGTGGTCTATTTGAGTCCAACGTTGAGTTGACTTTGGGGGCCGCCATGTCAACTTATGTCTTTCTTTATGTTTAAAGTTAGTGCTTGCGAGAAATAGACGGTTATCTGAGCACAGTTGTAATAAACGGTCGCCATTATCTGTTCGTTGGGCCTCAACACCATAGGACCCACCTAGGTGTCTTTCGGTTTCGTCTAATCCACCTACTTGGGCATTAAAGTCACCAGCCATAATCACTACATCAGTACGCTTAGCTTTTCGAAGGAGGTCTGAAAGCTTTCTGTAAAATTCATCTTTTACTTCATCAGAGCTGCAATTAGTGGGAGCGTAGGCAGAGACAACAAAGAGGCAACGGCGCGTGTCCCTATCTTTCCGAGTTCTTTCCGTCCCGTTTAGACGGACAGCGCATAACCGACTGTCTATGGGAATCCAGTCAGGGAGAGCCCGTTCAGCTTTTGAACTTAGTGCTATACCTACACTAGCAAGGCCACGAGTGGTAGCAGTGGGGTCTCTGGAAACACGAAGGGTGAACCGGACCGGTTCCTTATTTTCATAAGGTGAGGTCAAGCGAATGATTGTACTTGGATCCTGTATACGCGTTTCGGAGACGCAGCAGACATCGATGGAACGAGAATCTAGGGTCATGGCTAGGGAGGCTTTTTGTCCTATTTGGCCTATGGTTCGAACGTTAAAAGCTCCGATAAGTAGTTTAGTGCGAGGTTTCAGGAGACCAGGAATAACGTTTCGTGAACTCAAACCGTTAGCATTAGAGGCGTGAGGTGATAAAGTTAGGCTAGACGGGTTAATCGTGGGGACAAGAGAGTTATTGAAAGTTGAAGGTGGAATTTGACCTCAAAAATAATGATCTCCTGTGCTGTTAGAGGTATGAGGGCGGTTTTCACTTCCTGGCTGCCCACACCATGGAAGGGTATTACATCTTGAGGTACCTGAACAGGAAACTGGGTTAGTATTGGTCATAGTGACGTGAAAGCGCGATCACAGATTCAAAGGGGCAACCGCTTGAGGCCGATCACGCACGACCTCGTTATGGGATGTTTTCGAAGTGTTAGCTCCATTCTTTAGAAGGACTTACTGCCGGAGACGGAAATCCATGGAGTAAGGTGAGGTGTGACATTTTTAGGGTCGACCTTTTCTAACCGCTTCCTTCCTTCCTTTGTGAGAAGGCAGCATCGCTGCAGATGCTGGTTATCCGAGGAAAACGCCTTACTGCTATCACACCCCGCTGCGGCCAGCAGTACGACTTCGCCCTCAGATCTTAGGTTGCTGCCTTTAGTCTTATCGTTCTCCAACAGACCTGCTTGGCATAGTAGGACCTAGAGGAACAAGCGTTCCAGCCAATATATCTCGGTCGGGTCATCACGATAGGCAAGCCCGATCACCACGTCAAGGTAGCAGCTACGGTCGGTTGTGTATTATTCTGCCCCAGTAAATTAAAATCTTTATGATACATTGCATTTTAATATGGATTGCTTGTCTACTAAATAAGTTGAAAATTGACTAAAAATGCTTGGTGCAATTCATTTAATAAGCACTGACAACGTTGTAGATAATGTTAGCATATTATTGCATAGCGTGCAAGCATCTTTACAGGAGCTTGTTAATTTATACAAATTGAAATCCATAATCATAAAGCCATAATAAATCGCTAATTACAAATTTGTTTATATGATATTTTCTCTTACGAATTAAGAATACACCTTTGAAATTAACAAAACAGAGAGCTTTTTTCTTGTTTACCTAAACAATGGTTTTCTTTTTGTAATAGATTGTATTGCAAAATGGAACGATAAAGAACACTATTCTAAGTAATTATTACTAATGTGCAACATATTCCTGTATTACGTTTGTATACTGTTCAACAGCATGCATTGTATATCCATAGTCCAATCAATTAGCAAAGTTAGAATGAAAATAATTTAATAATAGTTCAACACCTTATTCGGAAGTCTTTTGCTGTACATATTGAATGAGGACAGACAAAACTAGAAGAGTAACTTTCCGTGCGATCTGGTGATAAAAATCAAATAGCAGTTAAGATGATAATGATGCTTTTTTTATTTGAGTAGAGACTAACGCTGTTTATAGGTGCTTTATGAAATGATCTGATACCAAGTGTGAAACTTTAAAAAGTCAGGAGGTAGTGAACATTCATTATTCTGTAGTTTTCGGCAGTGTTAACTCACTATTTTACATGGAATCAAACTCAGGACATGTATTCCTCTCAGTGAGTATGATAACTTTAAATAGGGGACTTACATTCCTCGTTCCAGTCACTTGATTATGCAGCACAAGAATTTTCTATTACTATTTTTGATAACTGTCTACAACGAATGGTCACTGAGAAGTGCCAATTTTATATTTGTATAGTCTATAGTGCTAACCTAATTTTGTCGATCATTTCCTAGTGTGGTCACCAGTCTAAGTAACTAAACGGCACCAACTATATGCTTCGACGTCGGGTGATTATAGATAACCATGGATTTAGGTACTATTAGTCACTTGTCAGAATTTGTTTATTTACATATGCTATTATTAGTCATTCGTTAGGAAGCTTTGAACTTAGTAAAGAAATTAGGTAATACAATGTCTGTGAGTATGTTGTTGTGTTAGACATGAGTGAATTATTAACCTGATAGCCATAGTCTTTACCTTAAGTAATCTTTCTGCATATGATGTGTTTAGAAATTGTCCACACATATTTAGCGAGTATCTAGTAACACAGTTTCTTGCTCAATCTCATCGTCTCCTTCTTTGTGTATGTAATGATAAGCCAAAATGAGCATGAATAGTACATCTTCATTAGTAATATTAAATTTTTCATTACAGTATGTAGATATCAGTTAATGTTGAATACAGGTAAGATTTAAAATACCATTCTTACTATTTATGTATACACTTGAATTTACATAATTGTATAAATAGTCCACGTAGACTTCTAGTCATATTAAATGCACTTATCTCCGACATTCGACTAAAGAATCATCAAAACACTGAACAGTTGTTTCATCCCAATTTGAAACTATACAGTAATACACATACATATTCAAAACAATCTTATGACAGTTTACAGTTATTCATCACCAAAGAGACTTGTAACAAATTTTGTATTTTACATAATTTCATTTTTTTTGTGTTAAATAAACTGTCAATCATATCAACTGAAATATAGGCTATTTGTCTAGACAGTTTTATACAAGACTGATGAAGACAGAAGGTCTGAAGAAGATAATATTTAATACAGAAAGCAACTTCCCTTGTACGCTATTCATAATAATAATGATCATATTAATTGTTATTATTATTGTTATGATTACTATTATTATTATTGAACGTTTTAATTATGATTGTTAATTTACATTTCCCTCTTAGGTAATCAAAATTCATCTTATTCATGTGTTTGAATATAAAGGAAGGGTATTTGTAAAATATAGAATTAAAACAAACTATTTAGAGAAACAAAATAAAAGTTGTACTGACTCTTAGTGCTTGTAAACCATTTTATAACCATTTATAACATTAACTATCTTTAGTATATGTTACATACTGATTTACAAGGTTGCTAAGTGTTTACTTGTACAAATTTCATTTACATGCATATTAGATAGAAACTTTCCTCTTGATCGAAGTTGTAAAACAGAGATACTAAGTATGTTGTAATTATGGAAGCACATTATTATTATGGTGATGATAGAAAAATCAAGCTTTTAATTGCATTAAAAAAAATGCCTTTTATCTTACAATATGAATAATTTTTCGAAAGTTTATGCATTTCTTGCTGTTTGTAAGTGTCTTTCATATTGTATGTTACAATCAATAGAGATTCACGGAGATTCACCTATATTAATCAATATAGGTTAGTGTTGATTTCACATCATGAACTAGTTTGAATTAGACAACCATCGACCACTAGGAAGCCCTAGACAGCTATTTCGTTCTATTATGGAACTTTTCAGCACTGATCATTCATGACCCTAACAAAGGTCAAACATGAGACCTTCTGGCTCTGTAGTGAACACTTTACCATCAGGCCAATTTTCCGGCTCCCAACTGTTGAGATTTCCAACTCAGTCAACCCACGATTATATTTGAGCGACTTCATCTATTGCTATCGACGGGTAACTGTCTCATTCCCCCCTCCTTAGACATCGATGAACATTACTGGGCACGCCTTCTCATTAGAACTTCAGGAATCGCCCCGAAAAGTAAGTCACTAGTGAGCTGACATTGATCAGGTGATAAAGTGTTCATCGTGGGGCCAAAGGTCTTGGGTTAAATCCTTCGCGAAGCTGTGGGTGCGCACTGCTTAAGAGTTTCATACTAGGACAAAACAATGATCTAGTGTATCTTGGTTGTCGATAGTTGTCTCGTTTCTACCAATTCGTGAAATCAAATTAACCTTCGACAATCTCCACAACACATAATTACAGTATAGCTTAAATTAGGCAATAAACATTTACTAAAGATTTGGTTTATATTATCAATTCATCTTTCTTACAGAACAGTAATCATAGCACGATAATATGAAGCTATTTATTCAGTAGATTCTCTTCCACTGTTTACAACGTAGGTAGAATAATAATCGTTATTAAAAAAAATAAGTTTACAGGTATTTAATAATGGGAATGTCTTGATAAGATTGTGGTTGTTATATTCATACAAAGAACAAAGGAGATTGATTAATTTAAAGGTATTAATTTGACAAACGGCATTCATTTTATTCAAATGGTAAGAAAAGTACAAGTCTTCGATATATTCTAGATTTTATTCGATATATCCTTATTACCACATCCGAATTACGATTTGACACACTAATGCACTTTGCTTACATTCGGCGAATTCTAGTAATCAGTCTACAACAGAAATGTTTATTTTCATTTCAAATGTGAATTATTTCATTAAGTTGATAGAGTGAATACAGCTAACCCTTTTGGTCAAGTCCTGATGCAAATCTTTATGGCCAACTTAAAACAAACAATGACATAACTGACAGTATTATCACTTCTGTGTACTGAGGACATATTTGTTGAAGCCAGTAATTGTTATCATCTTCCTCATTTATTGGATCACAGTAATGAAGTGCACTGTAATCTAAGATTTACCACTCAACACAAATATGATATATTCCATTTCCCAGATCTTGAAATCTATCATATCAGAATCAACTAATTGTAATGATTAATATACCGAATGGACACATACACAGTATCTCACTTCAGTTTCATTGGCTTTCGTCTAATAAGCTAGGAAAGGGGATTGGTTAGAGCACTTTTCAAGAGTATGCATGCATTATATTCAGATGATTAAAGTAAAGGGAAATTATCCGTAATTGAGCGTTATTTGGAGGAAAATGATCATCCTCAAAAGTTTATTACGAAGTGAGGCGAGATTAGAATAAATATAGTGGAACAAGCTACGATTTCGAGAAACTTGTATCTGTAAATTACCATATAAGCATGATAAAATAAATAAAACGATGTATTGGAGATAGATTATAATAATGAAGGCTATACAGTTGCCGAAATAATCTTTATTCATTAGAGCTGCTCGTTGAGACAGGCACATTTTACCTAAATACTGCATTTTGTCACTTCGTATTGAATCTACCAGTTCACCTACATTTGAAAAACAGGAATAAATGTCATTGCTTGCATCTCTAGGAGAGTTCCAAACAGATGACATCACTCACTGATTTCTTGATAATGAACATGAAACTGATGATTTAAATGTGATTTCATTCTAAGTTTTCTTTACAGTGTATATTTTTAACTTCTGACAAGACTAAACTTCCAATTGATTTTTGACAATTTTGATATTACTTATCTATTATCAATGAATTTCATTGTTACAATTACAAGATTTCAGTTAGTTCGTTAAAATGTTGTATTTTAATTTACTACAGAATAATGAAGCATTACTTAACTAGCCATTCAATGACAAATAAGTGCCATATACATTTCCCTATTAGTATTTTTTAGATGAATAATTATTCAATTTAATCTACACCCAAACATGTAATTACATATGAAACCTAAATGTGGTTTGTAGTTGGCTAAGAAATCCAATGGCAACACTGAAACATTTTCATCATAATGGAAACTGTATGAAAAATGTGAAGCAGGGTGTGACTTAAGATTTATCTAGAAATTCGGTACACCATTAGATTGTTAATTTTGTAATACCAGAATCTACCAAAAGCTCTTCCTAGTTTCTCAAGGTTAGAAAATAAGTGCCTATAGAAAGTTAACTTGTATAAGGAATGATGTGTGCATAGAAGATGCTGTTTTTGTATAAACTACTAATTTATATTAATGTTTAAACCTACCCACTAGATTTGTGTGCATTTAAAGGTAAAACGAATGATTAAACACCTTTAGTTTAAAGTTACTGGAATGTATTCTTGGTGTTTTTACTGGCATGAAAGTTTTCTAGCAAAAATAACACTTTAGAAACTTTTGTTGATTCCCATACTTTGCAACGGCACATAAAATGATCACTCAAACTTAAATAATATTTAAAAGAACAACAGGGATGTAAGTCTTAAGAAAAAAAACATGCTTTAAAGTGTTCTATTTGAACAGAATTGAAGAAGGAACACATCTGTATATCCAACTAAGTAGCTCTATTAACCAATGTATTCAACTACTTATTTTCGTTTCTACCGTGATCCCAAGTAAATTGTTTGCAACTTCCTTCATGGATCTGTTTGACAAACCACATGATTTTATATTGTGTTGGGTATCCCATTATTATTATTCTTTTCTTAACCAGTTTTTGTCGTAGTCAGAATTTGGAGTCAAGTAGACAGCTGAATGGCAAATTGATACGTCCCTATTAATCTCAAATAATGTAGGTTTATAACTACATCGATCAACTTAATGATTTCTTTCCCTGGAACTGTATACTTTATATGAAATTTGACCAGCTTGTGTTAGTACTTTCTGTGAGTACTAATTCCATCTTTGTCTTTCGTGTACGTACACAACGTATGTATTGTGGATGTTTCATAGTAAACTGTTGCTTATGTCTATTTCATAGATGGTCTAAATAAGGCATAAAAGTTTTGAATAACTACTTGGGTTTTAAAATCTTAAATACGTCAAATGGCTGCAGGTAGTCAGCAGAAAACTCTAGATTTATGTTTCATGTTAGCTGGCACTCATCGTGAAGGAGTAAGAACACTTCTGGGGGTAATCGATGTTCTCTGAGAGACTCGAACTCACATCACTGAGCCCAATTATAAACCGTTACGCAATATTTGTAGCTACCTATTTTAACTGTACCAACAAGAAACCAGAACTTTCCTGTACTCTTAAAAACAGAAATTAGCAACTTAATAATTTAATTCAACAGTTATTCTGATTACTCTAAGCTCTTTAATTAAAGAACTATACAAAAATATGACTATGATAGGATTCAATTAAATACAAATTAACGATGTCACTATTATGACCTCATAACAATGTGTGTTTACATCGATACAAAGTAAAAGAAATCAACACATTATTCTTAACTTTAAAATGTAAAAAATTTATTCTCTCTAAAACATTAAGTTTTACTCAATAAAACAGAGGGTAATTTGTATTAGGATGAACTTGTATATTCTCATTGATTTGTTATAGTCTAAAACTGGTCAGTCACTGTTGCTATATGTGCATCCTGAGTGCCCAGACATAGCGAATTTTCACAAGTAACATCAACAAGTATAAACCAACATTGGGATGCAGGTACATCCAGCCGATGAGTCCCAAATAGGACGAAACGCGAATCCTGGATTCCACTTGCCAGTCACAATCCAACTCATATAATACTTGTGAAAATTCACTATGTCGAGGCAATCCGCTAAGGATGCACATATGGCAACAGTGACTGACCAGCTTTAGTCTATAACAAATCAATGAGAATATACAAGTTCATCCTAATACCAATGGGCCCGTTGCACAAGTGTGACTGTCCGGACTCAGTAATCTAGTGGTGAACGCAGTGGCGTTCGACAAGAAACGGACTGGGTTCGAATCCCAGTGTGAACATCAACATTGGGATGCAGCCGATTAGTCCCGAATAGGACGAAACGCGCGTCCTGGATTTCACTTGCTAGTCACAATCCAACTCAGCATCATCATCAGTAGCAGCAAAGTAGAACCTGGCACATACGCCCACAAATTAAAATTTCCATACCACATTAGCACTACAAGAGTACAGAGGTAACGTAATAACAAAATAGAAGAGGGAAGAGTAAAGTAAAAGTGTGTAGCAATCACAATCTAACTCATATAATAGAAGGTAATTTGCTTTTATTTTTAAATTATAGTGGACAAATTAAATTCATATGTTGTAAACTCTTCAGTAAGATTTGAATTATTACATTTTTGCATGTAATGAAAAGGTTACAAACCTAGTAACTTCAATATAACAAATGTGTGAAAAGCAAATGTATATAAAATTTTAAAGGTTGGATATTGACCGTTTCCTATTGATAAATATAAATATACTTCAGATCATTATAGTATCTAGAAATAATTTTTGACAGTCAACAAATATACAGAGTATTTTTTTTAATATTATCATGAAACAGTATGATTGATACAACAGTTTCTAAATGATTTCGGAAAAGATTTTTCCCTGACATTGGTTTAGTATTCGTTAAGAATCATAATCTACTGAACAGCTGATCAGTTATAGTCTGTAACACTCTAGGATTGCCTATTCACAACTTTATATATGTTGAATCTAGGATCTTCAAATGTTGACATTCGGTTGATTTTAAAATCCGTCTACTTAAGTAATTGGCACCATATTTTTTAAAGAATGTTTCTTTTATATTACGGAGTTGTTTTTCAGAGTTCATTTTACTTTAGTGTCAGGTAGTCTTTTCGTACAGTGCCTTCAGTGCATGACCTAAATCATCATTAATCTCCACAAAGTTATCGCATAGTTTCGTTATTTTATGAAAGTGATAGGTTATTAATAAAACACCAAGCAAATATCAATGTTAAGTTTCACATCACTAAGTAACATTAATTAGGATAGCACTGTAAATCAGGAATCATGAAACAGTTGTTTGTTTCTAGTGTGTAATGCCTAAATAATATATATGACTCAACGATTTCACCAATGATCAGAGCTATGAGCTATGAACGTTTAACCAGCAGACTGTTGAGTCGAAATTTAATGGTCTTCATTTTAGCTTCAGTCACTTCGCTATATTAATAAAATAAAACAGACGTCCGTTTAGGAATATTTTCAGTAGATCAATAGAAGGCATTGAACGTCAGCAAATTCTTATTTTAATATTGAACTGTACTGGAAATCATTTATCACTGTAGTCAAAAAGGTTTTCTCTAAGATTTGAAGTCTGAAAGATAAATTATATTACAACGTGAAACAATGAAATTGTTTACTTTTAGAAAACAGAATTAATGGCTTCCATAATTCCAACATTAAGGTTACTAATATACGCTAGTCAGTAATTCGGCATTTGGAAATCACTTTTGTCAGATTCTAAGACAACCTTGGTAGAAGTCACTGGAAACGAGTTTTGATCATTTGGAAAGAAAGTTGCTAATCACAAATCCTAGTTACTTTATCTCAGACTACTTAGTTTAACGAAACATATCGTTTATGAGACATGTTCCAGGCATACCTTCAACTCCTTCGAATATATTGTGGACATAGCCAACGTTAGCAAGCATATCATATAACTTGGTTTAAGTATTTTACTTTTGGAAATAAATTACAGTGGAATTTCAAAATAACTCCACCTAAAATTACAAATCCTATAAACAAATATTTTTGCATCAATATATTGCTCGTCATAAGAAGGAATATTATTAGTAAATAAAGATGATAGTGGCCAGTCGATGATATTTACCACCACATTTTTTTATTCATCTTTGACAAAGAAGTAATTATGAAGTTATTTCATTACACTAATAACGTCTCAAGGAAATTTATTAGAGGCCGCATGTGATATTACAACTACATCTGTGATACTTTCTTTTCTTTTAGTCAATAAACTTATTGTTTGAATTATCCATAGATTGAGTGATTTTCTTAGTAGATTGTTAATATATTTTGAAAAGAAAAATTACTTGGTTAAAATAAAAAAATGAATGGATTTTCATAACCATTAGATAAGTTTATATGAGCTAATGGGTTTTCTGTGATTTGCAGCGATAACAGCTAAGTAGTGATTACACAACTATTAGATTAAACACTATCCATTCAAACATTTGAAAAAGGAACAAGTCAAATGAATGTTTGAAACAAAGACTGGTAATCAACATCGACGAGATTAATCTAAAAATGTTTGATACTGTGTAAAGTATGAAATAGATATGATCAATAATGATGGTCAGATAATATTGCAAATGAGGCTGGAAACAATGGTCTGAATATCACGTACTCTTCGTGATGGCAGAAAGTTCTGAGTGTGTTCACTGTCGGAGTTGTAGATATTCATTGAGAAACTACTCACTTGCAAAAACAACTGTCCTGTGTTTTCTGATTTTCAGTGATTGTATACAGATATGAATCTGTCTGATCTTGGGAGCATGATTAATGAGCCAAATCTTAATAAAACGACCACAATGTAAGGCAAGATGAGATTATTACCAAAGAAAAAGTTAAGTTTGATCAGTACCAATAAGTGGAGAAATCAAACTCCGAATGCCCAAATAAATCAAACACTTAAATGGATGAAACAAAAATTAAAATTTAATCCACTCGACTGTTTCATTTACTCATGAATGAATTGATGAACAGTTAAAGAAATAAAATGTAGACAAGAAGAAAAGCACACGAGTTATTAAGTAACTTGGTTTTTTCTAGACAATTTTCATAGAATGAGAAGGGAAAACAATGGGAAAAATAAGCGAATCTCTCAAATTCATAGTCGGAAGTTTCACAAAAATAATTGAAGTAGGACAATCTTTTGTCGGTATTTCTTTTGCTATCGAATCTTCATGTTATTTTAAAGAATAGTATCAGTATTGATTGTAGGTCAACTAACTTATTGTTAGAGTTTCTATATTTAGTATGAGTTCTCACACATATAACTAAAAAATAAATCCAAAAAATGATAAATTATCCGTCAATGAGTAATTGTAAGAAATTTGATTAGTTGTCACGTGAAGTTTTCAACTACCTAGTGCTTTGAATAATGAATTAGTAACTAGGGGGGGGGGGTTGCGAAGCATTAAAAACTGTATAATCAGTAGGGTGAGGATATAGTAATTGTGATTAGATTAGTGTGAAGACTTGTGAATGAAAATCGAGAAAATTTGGTTAAATAAAGACTGTGGTAATAGTAATAATTGTTATAATAAAAATGGTAAACGTGAATGGATGTGAGAATGAGAAATGAAGTTACAGAAAGTGCAAATAAATAAAGAAATGCACAATTAAATCAAATAATGTGAGACTCAACTAGGGTCATGATAAAGGCGATCACCCGAATTGTTGTTGTATAAACAACTCCGGTTTTAAATCGTTGACCGCTAGAGCATCTGTAATGTAAAATAAATTTAGATATAGGCCTCATGGCTTATTTGACTGGATTTTAGGGATAATGTCAAACGACAAATCTGAGGCTGAATGCTCCGAATAATTACGTCTTACAACTATAATTACATTGAGCTATAAAATTACCGTTCGTAAATGAGAACATCTAATTGACAGTAACAATCAGAATGTGATTTTTCATTCAAGTTCCTAAGTAGTGCAAGCGCTTAGTAGCCCAGGGATTTGATTTTGAATTATTAGATTCAAATGTCGAGTTTCGACGCCATCTACATCATTTTAAGAATTCGGATTAAAACACGAGATTTTATACAGAAATTATGACTCGAAACCGTGTGCAAAGATCTGTACTTGGTAAACGAATTAAGTCACCCAGTCTTACGATGTACATAAATGTTCCAACAAGTAAGGGTTACAGTTCTTTGTATGAATGTTGGTAATACTGATTTAATGCTCATGACAAGAATATATGGAGCAATTTGAACCTGTGACGTAATGCTTTCAAACATTATTTTAGGTGCAAAGATATCATTCAGTGACGAAAACACTGTCCCTAAGTTATCCTTATCAACTTGACCGACCTCAAACAGCTGTCCTCTGGGCACTGAGGTCACACTCTCAGGTCATCACGACCTACCCTAATCCTCTTTCTCTTTCAGGTTCCTCAAGAATGACCCTTCCATGGTGTGGGCAACCGGGAAGTGATAACGTGCCACTTGTACTGGTTACCCGAGTTCCCGAAATGTCATACCAGGTGTCCTAAAACCGCGCTCTGAACTTCATGTTGGAGCTTTTAATGTGCGTACGCTGTGTCAAATCGGTCAACAGGCTGCCTTAGCTAAAACATTAGAATCTCTTGCAATTGATGTATGCTGTGTCTCCGAAACACGCATACGGGATCCCAGCATGGTCATCCGTTTGACCTCACCTAGTCAATCCAACGGAACAGCACACTTCACTCTTCGTTTATCTGGAGACCCTACAGCAAGCTCACGTGGCCTTGTTGGTGTTGGCATAGCACTAAGCTTACGGGCAGAACAGGCACTTCTCGAGTGGATTCCCTGTAGACAGTCGTCTATGTGCTGTCCGTCTAAATGGCACAGTACAAACTCGGAAAGATAGGGACACACGCCGATGCCTTTTTGTCATCTCTGCTTATGCCCCCACTGATTGCAGCACAGATGAAGTGAAAGACGACTTCTATATGAAGTTCTCTAGCCTCCTTCAGAAAGCTAAGCACTCAGACATAGTAATTATAGCAGGAGATTTTAATGCCCAAGTAGGTAGACTAAATCAGGCTGAAAAGCACTTTGGTGGGTTACTTGGCATCCCAGCCCAGCGAACAGACAACGGAGATCGTCTGCTATAATTACGTTCAGACTACCGTTTATTCTTAGCTAGCACAAACTTTAAGCATAAGGTGAGACATTGTTTAACCTGGCGACCCCCAACATCTACACAACGATGAACACAAATTGATCACATCGGCATCAGCTACCGTTGGAGAGGCTGTAAAGAGGACTGCCGCTCTTTCTGGGGCATGTATCTAGATTCTGACCACGCCCTAGTGAGAGCACATATCTCTATGCGTTTTGCTGGTCGCAGAAAGATTACATGGAGCAAACCCTTTAGATATCACTTTGAGACTGTGAATGCTAAGATTGCATTTATGAATGGTTTGGATAAGCATTAAGTCGCCCACGACCAACAGGTCCATCCCGAAGTAGCTTGGTATGATTTTAAAGGAGGTGTAAACACTGCAGCACTATCAGCATCCAACCCCAATCCAATCAAAGACCATTGGATCTCTAGTACTTCTAGGGAACTGATGGAGGCTCGAAAACTCGTCCCAGCAGTCTCGGAGTATGATGAAGAGCGGTGACAACTGAAACGTAGACTGACAAAGAGTCTGCGTAAGGATCGTGAACAGTGGTGGGCAACAAAAGCAAAAGCGATAGAAGCATTGGCAGCGGCAGGCAATAGTAGATAGCTGTTCCGACTTATTAAGGACACCGGTATCAAGAAATCGGCAGTTAGTGAAATTATCTCTGAAAAAGATGGGTCGATGATTTACTCACAATCAAGAAGATTGAACGATGGGCAGAACACTTTCAGGAACAGTTCAATTGGCCCCCAGCCACTCTTAGCTTACCCACAATCTCCAAGCTACCCGAATGAAAAACTGACACAGGTACCCCCAACCCTCAGTGAAGTTGAAAACGCCATAAGTAAATTAAAAAGGATGGAAAGCAGCAGGGCCTGATATGTTCTCTACCGATATCTTTAAGGATGGTGGTCTAGTTTTAGCGTGCAGGTTGACTGATATACTAGCCAAAGTCCGGGAACTAAACATCATCCCATCTGACTGGTCTCGATCGCTGATCGTTCCAATCTACAAAAAGGGACAGAAATCCTCTTGTGATAATCACAGAGGAATCAGTTTGACTAACATAGTATCTAAAATATTAGCCACTATAATCATCCGACGTTTAACCAACACTAGGGAACAGCAGACTCGAGAAAACCAGGCTGGTTTCACACCTGGCCGGGATTGCATTGATCACATATTCACCCTGCGCCAGATCCCCGAACACAGACATATGTACCAACGTCCAACTATAATTGTATTTATTGACTTGAAAGCAGCGTTCGACTCCGCAGACCGTGAAGTCTTGTGGCAATGTTTGTCATTAAAAGGCGTACCTCAAAAGTACATTAATCTTATAAAGGCCCTCTACTCGGTCACCACTGGTCGAGTCAGAGCATATGGCGAATTGTCACGAGGAATTTCATCCTCAAGTGGAGTCCGTCAGGGTTGGCCCTCATCCCCTTTTTTATTTAATTTCATCATAGATGTACTGCTAGAAATCTGTCTCACTTCTTTTAAATCCTCAGGAATTAATCTCCTTCCAGGTGGTTCTCTTGTCGACTTAGAATATGCAGATGATATAGTCATATTTGGTGAGGACGCACACAGCATTCAGGGTCTCTTGAACACCTTGAGTAACAATGCAGGCATATTTGGGATGCGCCTCCCTCCTCCCAAATGTGAAATGTTACTCCAACACAGGCCCGCTTCTTCTCCTAAATTAGTTATAGGAATTGAAGCAATTGAATGCGTTAATCGCTTCACTTATCTCGGAAGTCTCATCACCCCTGGTGGGTCGGTGTCTGACGAAATCACAGCGCGGATTCAGAAAGCCCAACTGGCATTTGCCAATTTACGGCACTTGTGGCGCAGACGAAATACCCGTGTCTCAACGAAAAGCCGGGTGTACTGCGCAGCAGTCCGCGCCATTTTAACATATGGCTGCGAAACGTGGGCCATGAAAACTCAAGATATGCGTCGACTCCAGATATTTGACCATAGGAATCTTCGTAACATCGCTCGTATACCATGGAATAACCGGATTAGTAATAGTGAGGTTAGATAAAAGGTTCTTGGAAAACACGGTAAATCAGTCGAAGAGGTCATTAACCTTCATCGACTGAGATGGTTTGGACATGTATTGCGCATGCCCGACCACCGTCTACCCCGTCGCGCCATGTTAGCTAGGGCCGAAATAGGATGGAAGAAGGTTAGGGGCGGCCAAACCAAAACATGGCATCAGTCCATGAAGTCCTTGACTACTGGTCTAAGCCATGTAGGTAGATGTAGGTTACGTGGTTGGGGTCCGCGTGACAATTGTAACAAATGGCTGGAGACACTAGGTGATATGGCTCAGAATCGGTCACAGTGGCTCAAGTGTATTCACTCTTTAACCTCACTTAGATCTTGAATTCTATTATTGTTTGCCACACACCTTTACTTTACTCGTCCCTCTTGCATTCTGTCTATACGTTACCTCAATAATCTCGTAGTGCTAGTGTGGTATGGCAACTTGTACCTACGGCTTTTGTGCCCGGTTCTACGTCGTTGATGATGATGACATTTGAATAATATCTATTTATTAGTGAAACCGGACGTATTTATTAAAAATAGACAGTGGGATAAAATCATTCTCTGAGACCAATAAATAGAATCAGTCGGTATGTGAATTAACATGAAAGGTTATGCATGTCCCCTTGAATTCTTATGGTGATTGCTTGTTACGGATGTTAGGTACTCTAAACACAACCCTCAAGTATTCGGATTATCTATTAATAACAATCCATTACGGTTGACACACTGTGCTCATAAACGTGTAACATATAACCTCGAAGAACAACAATCGGTTATTTCTGGAAGACGTACAGTGTAACGCATTTTATTATTTTTACATTCATTAAATACTCATAACTTTACATTTACAACTACTGAGATGATGAGGTGGACCTATATTAATACAAATTAATGATATACATACTAAATTTACTTAGAAAAACAAGTGCAACTGACTTCAATTCTATGATCTATGAAACCGATGAATAAAACGAGCAAAACTCTCTGAAACAAAGCAAGATTTCAACTGTCTAGGTTATATGTCGAATGTGTACTAATGAAGTCTTGCTAACGAAGTGCGACTCACATTCAACAACAATCATGATGAGGCTTGTCTAAGTTATACTTCTGATAGAACGTAACGATAATCATATTTATAAATCAAGCATGTGTCTACTTGACTTCGAACTAGATATTTTTGTGAACGATGGTGGAACTCACCAACTGCTAAAAGTAAATTAAGCACTCAGACAATGATTCATAAGTATGTACTACTTTAGTAGCTTTCTGCATTAAATTAACCGACTGAGAAATAAGAAAAACTGATGGTCATTTTCGAATCAAGTAAACTTTACTTGAACCAGATGGAATTAAAAATCAAGAAACAGAACAAAACAGGGGAAATACAGAGGAACAATAATTAGATTAATTAAAACAGGTAAAAATGTTGGCCGACCATATAACCGAATACATATAATAATAATTGATAAAAAAGATAAATTCTACAAGTGTTACGGAAGAGCTGAAAATATACAATGTACAAAACTGGATAGAGAATGTGAGCGAAAAAAACGCATAAAAAACCTTGAAATGTTCAACTACGATTGTAAAATGGAAATAAAACCTTTAACTAGCATCTACCGGTAAGATGAAGACTTAGTAATAAGAAGGTAAACTCCCCTCCCCATGAGCTTATATATATATATATATATATATATATATATATATATATATAATGGAAAAGGTGAAACTGTTAGTACAGCACACTAAAGCATCAAGTTTAAAAGTTAAACTGTGAGAAAAAACAAAGCAAGACGGCAGCACAGTATCTAAAAGGAACGACCATCATTTTAAAGTTTAGTGCAGTAATGGAAACGAAAACAAATTAACCAAACAACAAAAAGGAAATGCTTTTCCAAGGCTCACTAATTAATGTACGAATAAACTTATATAATATGAAATTGCACTTGAAAAGTCCTGATTTTTATGATTTCCGTTAGTAGTCAATTGTAATAAACGAATTAGAATGTTTGTATAAACATGAAAGGCTCGTTAACAAAATCAACTTAACGAAGGAGGCAGAAATAACAATCGATTACTGGTTCATCCAAAATTTCTATAGTTTGAATATCCGAAAAGTAAGTAAATTAAAATGTGATTTGGTAAATTTGTAAAAACCGGACAATTTCATTTTAATTCATGCAAGAAGGAATGGGAAGACTGTGTACATACATAGATTTTATGTATAACCAAAAAGATCAGACATTCCTTTATTTGAGAAGAGTATTGAAAGAATGAAACATGTATTGACAATATAACTGTGGAGGATAGCATACAATAGTGCTTTGGCAAAGTAGTTACTTCATCAGATTGTCAACGGAACCTAAAATAAAATGTAGGTAAAATAAGGGCAGTAACATCAAACTCAATTCATCTATTATAGCTTTTAGTTTCAAAATGAATAAAACATCCATTAGCTTCGCTAAATTGCGGATTTGAACTACCATAGTTATGATATCACAATGTATTGGCAAAATAATGAATAGCCGAATTTAACAAATGAATAAATTTGTTCAAGCAACCTACGCACGATTCCCAAATGACGATCTCTAAAAACGGGTTAAGTGAGAGGATTTACATTAGGGAACTAGGCTCTAATTCATAAACGCAATATCTCACTAAGGCATTTTGAAAATTAGATGTTCATCAAATAATGAAAAAGCAATAATAAAGTGAATGCCAAATGATAACGTTGTAATTTATACATCATATCACACGCGATTTATAGCCTCAGCATAAAATTTTGTTGCTAATTTTATCTGATGATATCGTATACCTTATCGAATCGGATATCAAAAACTTTATGTATGTTTACTCGTCACCTATCTATGGAATTGATATGAACTAAGGTTAGTAAAGGGCGAATTTGCAGTGAAATCGTAACTAGAAACTATATTAATCTATGAAGCCGCTGATTAGTGATCTCGGTTGTACAGGAAAAAACTTCAGGTTTAATAAGGGTTATTAAAACAGAAAGAAGTAATAGGAATAGATCGACGGAAACAAAAAGATAAATATTTAAACTTTATTTTACATTCGATTTACTGGGGCTAATTCAATTATTTCAATCCTGTTATTAAGTGATAATTATGTGCGATTCATATGGTGCACTAAATGGAACGATGTTTGAGTATCGTCTAACAAATAAGATTTAAATTATTAGTAGAAACATGAACTTATATGCAATCAGGGAAAGCTATCGCATCAATTAACTACACTATTTTCCGTACATAAGAAAATAAAAGGCACAAATGTTCTTATAGTTGGCACAGAAAAACACGTGTCGACTCCAGCTCCCTAAAGCAAGATGGGTGAAAAACGAGAGTAGTAATATTAACAAATAAGCCAAGGAGTTAATAAGTCATTTTAAAACACTCAAGTGTTAGTTACTATTACAGCAAAAGTTAAGTGGCTGAAAGAATTACATGTGAATATAGTAGCCCTGTTTGTGAAGATGAACGCTGATGGAATATATACAAACGTGTGTAAACCGCGCGGCAAAGTTATTGGGGTCCAGTGGATGATTTGAAAAGCCTTATTCAAATTCATTTAATGTTCTGTATCAATTATATTGTAAAGTATATAGCTCTTGATTATTCTTAATTATCAATAAATATCGAAATGTAACTAACAATCGATTTCTTAGTAGATTTTATTCCAAACTAATAGAGAAGTTCAGGAATATTGAAATGCACAATAAACTCACATTTTGTACTTATACACATAAACTTCATTGGATTACACAACACTTAGTAGGTTTTCTACTACTTTTAATATTAACATGTTCAACTTGACCAGATTGAAATGTTGTTGGACTCTGAATTGGTTGTATATGCTGAGAAACCACTTCGCATGTCACCAGACCAGGTGGATGTGGGGGACGATCAGTAACACTGAGACCATTAGATGTTTGAGATTTGAATGGTGACTCAGTACATTTTGTGTGAATATTATTAGGTACAATTCCCTCTACAGATACAGCAGTCCCATTGGCACGGCGTAATGCGGGATCATTGATGATTATCTTAACAAAATAGTAAGAGGTGGCAACAAATATACAGGATTAAAATCATACTATGCCTTCCGAAATTCCGAAATCGGTAACCAAATCCATACATCAAGTAAGTCAATAACAAAACTCAGCTCCCCGAACTGAAGCATATGGAGTACGTTTTTAGATTAGAGATTATTTGTGGACTTGATATCCTAAAAATCAGATAGCATAACATCCATATTCTAGTCCAGATAGCCGAGTAACGTCAATAGTCCTTCTAAAATTTTAGTTTCGACCCAAGTAAATGAACCTGTACTTAATAAAAATGTCACTTTAAACAATACTATCTTTTTTACAATGTTCATAATAGCGACATTTCACAAAAGCTAGACAAAACATGAGGCTGGTGTGTTAATGTTGAACTCGTTCGTCACGGTATAGCATAAATGCGTTTGAACTAATTACGATCATCATTATTTCCAAAACGTGTTTCATATAGCCAAGATCCACAGTCTTCATTAGCATGATTGTTAAGTATTACAAAGCCGTGGATTTAAAACATAAAAGTACCCAAGAGACTAAATTTTTATATATAAACTTTATTTTGCTGCAATTTTACTTGGCATGTAAAACTAACTACTTTTTATACCAATCACTAATATTTCGACTAGCGAAATAGGCAATTTGGGTTAAATATGTAAATCTAGACAAAAAAGAACGTCAAAGCTCTACTTTATGATCGGCCAGAATAAAAAGAAGTTGTAAGACAGTTATGGCCATTTAATAATAATAAATGTGGATAAGTAATACTTTCAACAAATACTTAAGGGAATCATCTTCCGAGATTTGAACAAAAAATTCAGTGACAGTATTTAATTAGACTACTAAGTCAAGTTATTTGGCGTGTAACCTATTTCACTCATTCATAGAATATCGACAGTTCTCAAAGTCTGTGACTAATAAACTTTTGACTGGGATACATACTGCTTCCCAATAATAGAAAATCTGTCTGCATATTTTTATTTGGATGCTTACTAACAGTAGTAACCTCTGAACTCTACTTTCAGCCTATATCTAATTAACACCAAAGTAAAGTTCATTGAATTGTGTCGAAAATCTCTTATGTCCCAGTGATAAGGAAATTATTTTAAGGGATCGCATCTGAAATGTAAACTGGCCAGGAATTACTTCAGGTGTTCTAATTAAGGACCTGAACGTTGCTTCTGTACTCCTAACAAATACTTACACTTAGTATGAAAACGATGAACTAGTCGTGTTGAAAAATATTAAGCATACTGAATACACTTAATAGCACAAACAACGGTAGTTTTTTTATAAATAGATTATACAAATGTATTAATACGTGTAAGAAAGCTTACAGTATCTCTTAAAATTGTAGAATTTTTAAGAATATCATCCACTTCTTTTGAGAGCTCTCCACCGGGTCTGAACGGATTTATCTCTACCTCTGCAGTCATATTTCGAAATGGGACTGGTTAAAAACGAACCAAGTATGACCTTAAGAGTCCCCGCCAAAAGGCATAAGTTGTGGTACACTAAAACAGTCAGGTGCGGTTATTTAGTATGTTACCTAGATGTCATAAAGTATTTAGAAATTGACAGAAAATCTATTAATGTTTTAATTATTCAAGGACCTGTTTAATAACTGAAACATAATAATGTCGACAATGGAATACTTGGGATTTTACATTAATGAGGTGGTAAGCTAATTGTGCTTTGAGATATACGACTTGGCAGTATGCACATATTCCAAATTATAAAAAAAACTGGTTTATCTATAAAAGTCATTCTAAATTAATTTTTTTCGAAACTATTACATCTATGTATCTCATTTATCTTAAAAGCGTTTTAGCTAAAGCTTCAATTACAGTTGATAATAATGCATAAAAAATGCATTTATTCTTAGACTCGCGTTGAGGCGTCTGAAATTTACATATATGCGTTTTGGGCTCAAACTGAAAATTTTTATGTATATTTTGGACCAGCCAATTTAGAATATTACCTTATGTTGTTCCACAGTATTGTCAAACGGTCTTTCAAAAATGCAATGACAGGAAACTGTTCCACAATATCGTTAACACTACTTTAAACGCAGAGAAATGACATTAAGTTTGAAATTTAAATGCAGCCTGGAGAAGCCAATCGTTTTCTTTATCATGATGTCTTGTGCTGTAATATCAGTGCTTGCATGTAATATATCTATGTGATTGTAACAAATATCAGGCTACCTACCTTCTGTGTCTAAACAATAAGCTGTTGTCAGGGCATTGGACATCATTTAGTCGTTGCGTTAATGTGTACACTAAACATATTGACTTCTCGTATAACAATTTTTATTATGCGACCACACGTTCGGCAGTTGTTACATTATTTTTATTATTCTGAAATTTAGTACGCAATTCACTGCCTGTTTACAGACATGGTCATTACGATACAGAAAGGTTAACTGTTGTTAAGTGGGACACAAAGTTTTACCGAAATAAGTGCTTGGCTAATAATAACATTTACAAGACACTAGATTCATATGCAGGAAGATTAAATGTAAGCAAGAAAACCGTCAACCAACAGCTGGAAGATACTTTCCAGTGTTGCGTGTTCATGGATGTATTAGTGGAGAACGCTTTTATTTATTTATTTGTTTTAATCACATACTACTCATTTACAATAAGCGTTGTGAAGAAACCATTTCAGGCTTCATCAGTTGAATATAATAATTCAATAAATCAAATTAGCGAAGTAGTATTAAAAGTATACACTCTAATGCGATGTAGGACGTGTAAATAAAAAAAGAGAAAAACGAAAAAAGAAAACAAAGAAAAATTCTAAAGAGTTCAATGCGTAGTCGTAGCTTAGACTTTTCACAAATAGGTTTGTTAGCCAACTAATAAACCCAATATAATTAATAGGTCAAGTTGTAATCAAAATTTAGAATCGGTTTATAAGTGATGACAAAAGAGGGATAATAATAATAATAAAGTACATTGGAACAGAGAGAAAATATGCACTAATGACCATGTAAAATATATAGAGAATTATAGTAATGGAGAGATCAAACAGTGCAATTAACAGTGTGGTGAAATTGTGAATTATCAGTCAAGTGATATTAAAGGGGTGAAATTTCTGAATAAAGAAGTGTGCGTGTGTGTGTGTACATGAATAAGTATATGATATTGAAAATCAATGGATAATTACAGTATGGATTCAATATGTGTAGGATTATTAGACAACTAAAGAACCCAACATAATTAAAAGGTCAGATTGTCATCGAAATAGTGAATTAGTTTATGAGTGATGACAGATAATAATAATAATAGTAATACTTATAGCAGTAATAATAATAATACTTATAATAATAATAAATTGAATCGGAACAGAATGGAAATATACACTATTAACCATATAAAATAAACTTGCTAAATAAGCTTTAATATCCAAGTATTTGCCAGTTCAAACAGTCATACTTTTCTGATTGCTTAAATAATTAGAAAAGTTACAACTTTTTCAGAAAGTAGGTCAAGGTAGTCTGGAATTATTCCCTTTAACTCCTGGAGATGATGATTCTGCTGAGTTGCGAAAGTTGAGTGAGGATTGGTCTAAATGCTCACCATCGTTGATGACAACATCTATTCCAACAAACAGAAGTTCAGGAAACAAGACTACTGTTCCACTTCTTTCCTACACAAGTATATCGGCCTTGGTTATTTGGAGACCAGCTAAGAATGACGAACCCATACTTCGATTTCTTTTTGTATCACCAAATACACACCAAACGCGTATTTTATCAAGTCTTAATGCGTTAATTTCTAGCTTCATCTATCTTCGTCATCTTAAAGCGATGCCTGCAGAGTTCGAGAGAAAACGACCGCCTCAACCTTTAAGTGCTGCTTCGCGTCGTCCAACAGTACCAATGACACATACAAAGTTGGCTAGTAATGAAAGCAGCGTTAATTCTGTTGGATGAAATCATAATAATACATCTCGATCATCTCATTTAGCAAAGAAGGGAACACATGATGCTTCTACAGCACATCGACCTCCAACTTCAAAAACTCCAGCAACAAGTAAAACACGTACTGAGGCTAAATCTCCTTTCAAAGTATCGAAGCAGGTTGTCAGTGCAAGTACTGATGTAGTGGAGGTGATTTCTAATGAATTACTACCTGACCAGCCAGAAGGTCGTAATAATGATATTTCTAAGACAAATACTGTGTCTTCAGAATTAATTACTGATAACTTCGATATTCATGATATGTCAAACAATATCAATAATGATATTAATACGCATAAAACAAATGGTTTTACTCATAATCCCTCAGATTGTGAACATGAAGTTGCACCCGGTATATGACCAAGTTACGTTTGGATTATTACCAGAGCAACTTCTAACGATTAAAACCACTCTTACGAATGAGAGAAATCAGAAGGCAATGAAGGATGGAAGAGAAGTTATATTTGATAGTGAATGGAGCGGCAATGGGATAGCAACGTCTAGGCTGGCAAACTAGAGGGAGAGTTGCTTTTAACGGTACGGCGTGACGTGATCTGGTAGTGATGCGTGACCGAGCGCCTCCAACTTAGTAGTGTCCGCTAAAACAAACATGGTCAGCATCAATGTCGAAACCTATGTAACTATTTATTTTGGGGATTATTTACCGCTACAACTCACTCCCCCCCCCCTAATAGATTCGTGAGGACCCTATTACGTACCAGCCAAAGGATAAAACCCAATGCGGTAAACATTGGTAAACGTTCCTTTGATAGCTTGGATGTTGTGCAGCTTCTGGCCGTCAGTGCCTGTGCTAAAGTATCGTTACATAAAAAAATGTACAAAATGTTATCGTTCTCTTCCGTTTTCTTCTGGTCGTTTCCAGGCATCCTGGAAAACCAAAAAAAATTTAAATATATATGCATTTCATTAATATATATATATTTAAAAGCAATTTAGGCGGCTAAATACAGCTACAAAAACGCATAAACTGTCGGCAACGCTAACACGGATAAAAAAGGTTTTTTGATACTTTTTTTAAACATACGAATATGTGTAAACAAAAATGCATACCATAAAGTAAAAACAAAATATTTTTATTCAATTTTTTTTATTTTATATATATAAACTTCGCAATATAAAGAGTGGAAAATTAGAAAAAAAATTAATAGACGCAATATTCATTTAAGTGTTCTGGGGATCGTACATTTTTACCAGAACGTGTAGCTCTGGGCGTTATGGAGCTCTTCTGAATTTCCACTTGCTTGTTGGTTGTTGCTTGAGGCATGGCGACTTCGCTCATGTCGAGTTTCGGCAGTGTTGTGGTGAGTTGGACATCGAACGGTTTACCTTCTAGGTAAGCTGCTTTGAGGCGGTCAATGCTGACGTTCTCCTCGCGTCCATTCTTATCGATCGTATAGTACTTTGTTTCACGTTTCAAGACCTTGTATGGTCCCTCGTAAGTCGCGTCAAGAGGTCGGTGTAGAGCGTCACGACGTAGAAAAAAGTGCGTACTATATTTTAAAGCGGGTTGGATGAAAGTGTCTGTCGATTGTTGTGAAGTCTGGACTGGCTTGACTGAACGCTTAGCATTTGTAAGCCGTTTCACGTAAGAATTGATGTCTAGGTTTGTCAAGGTGGAAGCGGTTTCCACAAACTCACCTGGTAATCGAAGAGTCGTTCCGTAAACTAATTCAGACACGCTGCAACCGACATCTTCTTTTACCATGCTTAGGATTCCGAGTGAGACTAGTGGCAAAGCCTCTGTCCACTGAGGGATGTTTGTGGCTGAAAGTGATGCTTTCAGCTGTCAATGAAATCTTTCGACCAACCCGTTAGATTGTGGGTGGTAGGCAGTCGTTTGAAAGCGCGTTGCTCCAAGAAGTTTCGTCAGAGAGTGGAACAATCCACATTCAAACTGACGTCCACGGTCTGTCGTTATTGAAGGTGGACAACCAAAGTTCGCTATCCATCGTTCGACGAAAGCGCGAGCAATCGTTTCAGTAGTGATGTCTTTTAAGGGAATCGCTTCTGGCCAGCGTGTAAAACGGTCCACGCATGTCAAAGGATAAGAAAATCCATTCGATTCAGGTAAGGGTCCTACCAAATCAAGGTGGATATGGTCAAATAGAGCGTCGGGAGTTGGGAAAGTGCCAAGAGGACATTTATTGTGCTGAATTACTTTGCTCTTTTGGCAGACCACACAGGATTGTGCCCATTCTTGATGTCTTTATTCATCTTCGGCCAGCAAAATCTCTGGGCAATCAGTTTAGATGTAGCACGAACTCCAGGATGAGAGAGGTTGTGCAATGTGTCAAAGATGATTCGTCGATAACTCTTGGGAACGATTAGACGGGCTGTACCTGTAGAATAATCACAAATTAAAGTGTTCTTACCTTTTCCAATCGTCTTTGTTTGAATTTTGAGCGTTGTTGTGGATAACTCGTGATGAAGATCATTGTCTTCATTTTGAAGTCGAGCTAGTTCAACAAAGTCGATACCTTGGATACGATTCAAGGCATGTATTTGTGATAAGGCGTCGGCAACTACATTGTTAGCTCCAGATACATGTCGTATATCAGTAGAGAACTGGGAAATGTAGTCTAGATGACACGACCCTCGCGGAGAGTACTTATCTGAAGATGACTTCATAGAAAACGTCAGTCGTTTATGGTCGGTGAATATTGTAAATTCCCGGCCTTCGATGGAATGTTGAAAATGTCGTACAGCACAGTACATGGCTAGCAGTTCACGACCAAATGTGCTGTATCTTGATTCGGTATCGTTTAGTCGTCTTGAGGAGAATGCTAAAGGTTGCCAAGCTTTGTCAGTCCATTGTTGCAGAACTGCGCCAATCGCTGAGTTAGATGCGTCAACCGCGATGCTGACAGGGGCTTCAGGTATTGTGATGTGCCAGCATAGTCACATTGGCTATTGCTTCTTTAGTCGCAGTAAAGGCTTTCTTTGAGTTTGCATCCATTGTGACCACTTTTTTATTTCCACGAAGCTGATCCGTTAGTGGTTTCATGATAGATGCGCAGTTCGGTATAAACCGTCTGTAGAAACTTACCAATCCATTGAAAGCTCGCAACTGCTTGATGGTGGTTGGTTCCGGGTACTCCAGAATAACCGCCACCTTGTGTTTTTGAGGTTGTATACCATTCGCATTATTAGTATGCCCCAGGAAGTCCAACGAGGTTGTTCCGATTTGGCATTTCTGTATGTTTATGGTTACTCCATATTGTTGCAGTCTACTAAAGATTGTGTCTAAATGTTTCATATATGTTACCTCGTCTGAGCTTGCTATCAGGCAGTCGTCGACGTATGCATGGACGTAGTCAAGCCCGCGGAACACGTCATCAATGAAACGTTGGAATGTTTGTGCTGCATTCCTCAAACCAAAAGGCATTCGGAGGAATTCGTAAAGGCCAAATGGAGTTACGATAGCGGTTTTAGGTATATCATTTCTAGACATCGGTATTTGGTTGTACGCCTTTACCAAGTCGAGTTTTGAAAATATTGTCATTCCCTTCAGAGTGGCCGTTGAATCGTGGATGTGCGGTGAAGGGTAACGATAAGCGTAGTTTGGGGGTTAAGACGTCGGTAATCACCAGTAGGACGCCAGTCATTACTATCTTTCTTTGGGACCATATGTAATGGAGATGACCATGGACTACTGGAAGGTCGAATTATCCCCAAGTCAATCATATGATCGAATTCGTTTTTCGCAATCCTTAGTTTATCAGGCGCGAGTCGGCGTGCTTTGGAGAATACAGGTTGACCTGTAGTCGTGAAGTGATGTGTAGCATTGCTGGTCACACATGATAATTTCGATGACGTCTTATTCAGATCTGAATACTTATCGAGTATCATCTGAAAATAAGGGTTAATTAAATGTTTAAAATGAATAGGACATAAGCTACAACCTGTTGCAGCGGTTCCGCGAGCATAGAGATTTGTGTTACTATCCACTAGTCTCTTTTTACTAGGGTCCACAAGCAAGTTGTGGTGGCTAAGTAAATCCATGCCTATGATAGGTATTTTCACATCGGCGATGGTGAAAATCCAGTGTATGGGTTTTCGTAAACCCACGTTTAAGTAGACGTATCGTTTGACATACGTAGCTATGTGTTTTCCATCGGCTGCCTGTAAATCAAACGCAGCTTCGTGATGGCGATCAGATGGAGCTGAAGGAAGAACGCTAACTTCTGCGCCAGTATCGACGAGGTAGCGAACCTTCGTTATCACATCAGTGATAAATAACAGGCGGCTGCTTTCACCGGCTACGGTTGCCGCTAACGCGTGCCGGCAGAATAGTTTCCCATGCGTCAACAATCGGTTTATGTCTAGGGAAACAACAGGGGTCTCTACACTTCTTGGAATTTTTTCCATAGGTGTTGTGGTACCAACACCAATGTGAATTTCCGTTTCGTCGAGATTGAGACGACGACCTTCTCCGTGACGTGCTACGTCGACGAGAATCGTTCTGCCGGTGTCTTTCCTTCAGGTCAAGAAAACGAGAAAGAGCATTACACAATTTCGTTACGTCGTTTTCGGTGGCCTGAGGCTTTTCAGTAATGGAATAAACCTGATTATTGCGAGTTCTGGTGATCTCCAGAATTCGATCAGGAGATGAAGCTAGTTCATCTACTGGGTTGTTAGTAAACGTTACCAGGATTGCTTGCACGTGTTGTGACAATTTTGATAAGAAGAGTTGACGAAAATGACCTTCGTCGAAAGTGCGTTGACCAATTACCTCTCGCATGCGCGACAACATTTCCGTCGCTCAACCACTACCTAACTCGATGGTGTGGAACAACTCACCAAGAAGTTGTCTACCAGACAAGTCTGTGTGTTTGAGAATCGATCTTTTGAGCTGGTTATAAGGTTCTAGGCAGTCAGGGCTGAAAAAGAAGGGGCTGACGTACCTGTTCAATTCACGCGGAAGTGACCTTACAATGGCAAGGAATTGAACACGTGAATCTGTCACAGCGTGGTCTCGAAACTCGGCTTCTGCGTAGCAGAACCAAGCTTCTATGTTTTCTGTCCAGAAAGGAATGAGCTGAAAGTTCGGGATGTGGGAGTTTTAATCTTAATGAACTTAGGAGTCTGATCAGTCATGCTATATATGCAACATATAAAAATATAAAAATAAATGCGATCAAAACGTGCAAAAAATGATAATCACACCAAAAGTACTGTTAAAAACTATAAACAGGAACGAATTCACAGTTATGAACGTGTCCAGAACACGTCGTGCTTACCAATGAAGGTGCACCCGGTATATGACCAAGTTACGTTTGGATTATTACCAGAGCAACTTCTAACGATTAAAACCACTCTTACGAATGAGAGGAAATCAGAAGGCAATGAAGGATGGAAGAGAAGTTATATTTGATAGTGAATGGAGCGACAATGGGTTAGCAACGTCTAGGCTGGCAAACTAGAGAGGGTTGCTTGTTTCGGTACGGCGTGACGTGATCTGGTAGTGATGCGTGACCGAGCGCCTCCAACTTAGTAGTGTCCGCTAAAACAAACATGGTCAGCATCAATGTCGAAACCTATGTAACTATTTATTTTGGGGATTATTTACCGCTACAAACATTCTGTTAGGTCAGAACAAATGAATGATAATTTTTTAGTGCATAATGTAATGAATACGATGAAATTGCAAGTATAGCTGTCATAATGCTGTTGCTCCGTTCTACTGTTTTTCCTCCTTATTTCCTTTTAGAACTTAGAGATTGGTATATATTACATAAAAGGTTGGACGTCTACATTTTCTGTCAAAATGTAACTCCTCGTATTGGTGACGAGAACCCATCCTGTTATTCTCCTGCATCACAAGGTCGTTCCGAGGCCATCTTTGTAACGGACGCTAGAAAAATTAAACAAGCGCGCTGTTCGAAGGTTGTTACTTTTTTACACGTGGTTTATATATTTTGATCTTTGCGACAAAATTGGCCAACCGCCTTATCCATAGTACTATAAAACATTATATCGCATTAAATATATATTGTATATCACGTCATTCGAGCTAACACATTTTCATACAAACAGCTGTAATCCTAGTTACAAATTTGCCACTACCTAATAAAAGCATACTTCATACTGAAATCTCACCCTCCCATTTATAAATGGCTCGAAATAAGGCTAAAAGGTCCAAGCTGGATAGCCGTTCTACCAAAAACCCTGAATCTTCCTCTAATGACCTATTTGCCACTGAACCGCTGATAATAGGCAATCGCACACCACTTGTCAAGGCTATCAACCTGACTGATCTAAATAGTGACATTGCTGACTATAAAAACAAAGTTGAAGAAGTACAATTAGCATTTACCAAAATGGAATCTATCCTAAGTGACCTAACCCCGCTAACCTACTTGCTTGGAAAGCAAGAAGACATAGAAATAAATATGGCAAAGCGAGCTGAAACATTCCTAGATTTTATTGCATCAGAAGTTGTAAAGCGACTCACCTCGCTTCACAAAGCCATCGTCTACAATGTTCCAGGGAATTTTCCACTCAAAAAGGTTAGAGCGACCCTACTAAAGGCTAGTGGCATGTCTCATATTCCATGCGAATGTAACAGACTGCGTAAAAAGACTGGCAGACTAGCTGCCCAATTCTATTCCACTTTGCATCCATCATAGATTGTAAGCGTTTTATAAAATCAGTAAACTTTATTAGATCCGGCAGTGACTTCAAAAATATACTAATAGTTGCTGATAAAACACCTCTACAACGTAGATCTCTCAACCGTTACGGTGCTGTTGTTTCAGACATAAAAGATTCCGAGTCACAATTAACCACTCCAAATGAACTTTCCAAAACAAAGTCTAAGACGCACTCTGGTGGTAGTACTCCACCACCTAGACTTTGTACTCCACCCAGCCCAACCATACCTATAACTCTACCTAGTATAGTCGCTCATACCCCAATACCTCTCACAACCAACGAAAATGGCAGCGACCTAGTAGATTTAGACATCACTCCCAAGGGGAGTACAGTTATCTCACAAAATAAAGAGGTGAATAGGATCAAACCATACAACTTAATCCACCACCCTACCGTTAAAACAGAATTCATACCTTATCATTACAACAGGCCTAATGCTCTCCCTATCAATAAGGGTCAGCATAACCCCATCCCTAAAATTCAGAGTAATAAAATAAGTAACAAACGCCAAACCGCTGGGCACAATATCTCTGAATCACTAGGTTTGAAGGACAGTGTTAAGAACAGCAACAAGCGGTTCTTCTCCTATCACCCTATTTCTGTTCCGTCGCACAAATACTTTAAAAGCAACAGAATGACCCCGAAGGCTGATTCCAGGAAGAAAAGCCTCCTTCCTCTACCTATATCGTTTCTGTCCCAAACAGATAATGGGAATAATTTTAACTTGGGATGTCACCCGTTCTATCAACATAAAAACCCTCCTAAACTTGGAAACTTACGACCTATATACTTTCCTACAGTAAACAGTTGTAACTACAACTACTTGGCTGCATCCCAAAACTCATTACCTAACTACTATGATCCATATGTCACGTACGCACACTCGAACCATTTTTTAGAGTATCCTCGTACGATAACTCACAACCATTCTCACCCCTACTCATTGCCCCCGCAGCCATTACTAAGTCAGCTGATGACGAGCCCGAACACCACCAACTTCCAGTTCTGCCACTACTAAGTAATCATTCTCACAGCACCATATCTCCACTAATCACAAACACTTTGAGCGTAAAGAACGACGATAGCAGTGACAACCTAAACACTGACGCTGCAGAGCAATCACCCATTATCTACTCACTAGTATCTGAACAATGCGAAACTCAACTATCCCCAAGTCAAAGTTTCATCCAGGATTCTAAACCTGACGCCTTCATCCATGACGCCTTAAATTATTTCAACCTCACTGGCCACTCGTTTAGTCTATGCCTACTTAACGCGCGATCAATATGCAACAAAATGATCGACTTAGCTCTGTTTGCGTCAATCTGCCAACCATCAATTATTATGGTAACTGAGGCATGGACTACTCCTAACGTCTCTGATCTAAGTATATCCCTTGATAATTATAATCTGTATCGTAGTGACAGGCTACATGGACGTGGAGGGGGTTGTTTAATATATGTTAACACAAAGTTAAACTCACTTCTGTTTGATACAACAGACTTAAACAAACAAGACTCAGTGTGGATTGTTGTGAGGCCTACTGTATCACAGTCTTACCTATTCGGTTGTGTATACCAACAACCTAGCCCATCAATAGAGAATATAAACTTACTGTCTGACATTTTTACACTGGCCTCTTCCCTACCCTTTACAGGTAAGGTCATTTGTGGAGACTTTAACATGCCTGAAATTTCATGGTTTCCCACCAAAACGCCGAAACGCTATGACTTGCTTATGGAAAGCTTAGAGCTTGGTGGCTGGTCACAGTATGTCCGTAGCCCTACCAGATATAAAAATATTTTGGATTTAGTTTTTACAAATGAACTTTCCCCATGCACCGTACGTACAGGCAAACAATTCCCAGGTAGTGACCACAACGTTGTTATGTGCAGCTTTGACTTACAGACTACACTGTATAAATGCCCGAGTACAATACCTAGCAGATCCTTCCACAAGATAGACTGGAAAAGCTTTAAGACTTACTTCAATTATCTTGACTGGAACAACTACTTCACGGAAGACGATGCTGATAAGCTGACTTGTATACTCTACTCCAACACTTATAATGTACTAGATGTAGTAGCACCTCTAGGATATACTAAACCTAGAATTCCGAAGTGTATGCTTATCGCCACTACTACAAGAAGAAGCCTACGTAAGCATGCAAATAAATTTTATAAACTTAAAGATTTTTCCTCCCTCATAACTATGAAGGAAATATGCATTAAGGCCAGGGCAGAGCGTATTCAGATGGAAGTTGCACTAGAAAAACAGGCTACTGCACAGAATAACTCCATGGGACTTCTCAAGACCTTCCGGAACAAAATCAGTAGCTCTAAGATAAAGGGTGGAAACCTCTTTATCCGTGGCAATGAAGTATATGATGACCCCTGCCGCATGGCTGATGTATTCAGTGAGCACTTTGCCACTTCACTTACTATTGAAAACCACACAGATGTGATCGAGCCCACTCCGCCACTATCATGCGAAATCAGTGATATAGCATTCACTATAGAAAATATTACCAAGGCCATCACTACGCTAAGACACTCATACACTTTGGGCCCTGATGGTATACCAGCCACTGTACTTAAAAATGGTGGCACTTCTCAAACTATTTGCAATGTCACTCTCCACTGCATGCTACCCTACCCTTTGGAAAATTACACACGTCATTCCTAAGTTTAAATCCGGACCTGTAGGAAATATAGAGAACTACCGTCCTATTAATCTAACCTCTGTTTCATCAAGAGTAATGGAAAAGATAATCAAGGAGGAATTACTCCAATATTTACTTAAAAACGAACTACTCTTCCCTTCACAACATGGATTCTTAAAGAATAGGTCGTGTGACACATGCTTGTTAGACTACCTAAATGACATAACTACACAACGGGACAAAGGGCTTCTAGTGTCCAGTTTATTTCTCGACTTCAGTAAAGCTTTTGACAAAGTCCCTCATAACTATGAAGGAAATATGCATTAAGGCCAGGGCAGAGCGTATTCAGATGGAAGTTGCACTAGAAAAACAGGCTACTGAACAGAATAACTCCATGGGACTTCTCAAGACCTTCCGGAACAAAATCAGTAGCTCTAAGATAAAGGGTGGAAACCTCTTTATCCGTGGCAATGAAGTATATGATGATCCCTGCCGCATGGCTGATGTATTCAGTGAGCACTTTGCCACTTCACTTACTATTGAAAACCACACAGATGGGATCGAGCCCACTCCGCCACTATCATGCGAAATCAGTGATATAGCATTCACTATAGAAAATATTACCAAGGCCATCACTACGCTAAGACACTCATACACTTTGGGCCCTGATGGTATACCAGCCACTGTACTTAAAAATGGTGGCACTTCTCAAACTATTTGCAATGTCACTCTCCACTGCATGCTACCCTACCCTTTGGAAAATTACACACGTCATTCCTAAGTTTAAATCCGGACCTGTAGGAAATATAGAGAACTACCGTCCTATTAATCTAACCTCTGTTTCATCAAGAGTAATGGAAAAGATAATCAAGGAGGAATTACTCCAATATTTACTTAAAAACGAATACTCTTCCCTTCACAACATGGATTCTTAAAGAATAGGTCGTGTGACACATGCTTGTTAGACTACCTAAATGACATAACTACACAACGGGACAAAGGGCTTCTAGTGTCCAGTTTATTTCTCGACTTCAGTAAAGCTTTTGACAAAGTCCCTCATAAACGACTGCTCATTAAACTTAAGTCATATGGGGTCAAAGACCCACTTCATTCATGGTTTGCGTCTTTCCTGAAAGGGAGAAAGCAAACAGTAAAGTTCAACAATAGTCTATCATCGCCTAAACCAATTACCAGCGGGGTTATACAGGGAAGTGTACTGGGTCCCTTATTGTTCGTTATTTACATAAATGACATAAATAACGTTATAAAACATGGTCGACCGTATTTATATGCGGACGATCTCAAGATTGTTTATAGCTTTAAACCGGACTCTTTAGAAGAAGGCATGACTCTAATTCAAAAGGACCTCGATAACCTAACTTCCTGGAGCCAAAAATGGCAACTACCACTTAACTACAGTAAATGTGGAATCATGCACATAGGCAACCATAACCCTCAGTCCACGTTTTATTTAAATGGGTCAAAGGTCCAAATACTCCAATCAACAAGCGACTTGGGTATTAAATATTCCGGCAACCTAAAGTTCATGGAACATACCTCCTCTATTATCTCTAAAACTAGAAGATTAACAGGCTTCCTTCTTAAAAACTTCCATACAACGGAGGCTAAACTTACTCTGTTTAAGATATGTGTAAGACCTATACTGGAGTACTGCTCATTTATCTTTTGGAGTATGAATAGCATAGATAGAAAACGCGTCGAAAGTGTACAAAGATGTTTCACACGTCGAATTCTGGCAACTAACGGAAACATGGACTACACGACTAGATGTGAAACACTCTCTTTAGAACCCCTGTGTCGTCGCCGACTACGACACAACTTAATATTCTTCTATAAAGTAATCAACGAAATATCATTCTCGGGTTTCTCTCCCATGTGGAACCAAATGCCTAGATACGAACTTCGGAACTACGAAGCAACATTGCTTATCAACAAATACCAAACACAACATCGCGGTAAGTTTTTTATCGTCTTCTACAGCAAACTCTGGAACGAACTACTACAAAATATCCGCACTACCAAATCTATCCTAATATTCAAACGCCTGATCTCCCAATATCTAAAATCAAAAGACTTGTATCAAATCTTCGACGACTTACCACTAAACCTCGAATCAATAAACAATGGCTTATTAGGGTACTAAAACTGCTAACACTAAAATCGTGTACGTTGTAGTAAATAAAAAAAACATAAAAACGGAAGAAGACTCTAGTTTGAAACTGATTATTTTGATACCACTAATCAAATTTATTTATTTATTTCTATCGCAAAATCTATGTCTCCGTCTTCCCGAGTCTATGGTCTGAACTGGCAAAGAACTGATCTCCTTTAAGCACCTTACTCCAAACGCTGGCCTGGAACGCAATCAATGCACCAACAACTCACCGCTCAAGACTAGTCCACACAAACTGTCTGCCTTATCCAAACTTTAAAATACCAGCCTTATCCTGTCTCTGGATAGTCTCCATGGTTCGTCCTGCTCTCTCGCAGCTATTCCCTGAGATTACAGCACCAGGGACAAAAAGCGCGCGGTTGTTTACTGGAAGTGTTCTGTAATACAAAATATACCTCTGATACTGCAGCATTATAAACTGTGAAGCTAGCTACCGTTGGCTTCCTAATTAATTAATACCTTTGTATATCGTCAACTCCATAACAATAACTCTAGTAAAACTCTGTTACGATTATACAATATCATTCTGATCATGCCTGTAAACTGGTATGCTCTCATGTACAAATTGCTACTTGAGAATAAATTATTATTATTATTATTATTATTAATATATGTAATCAGTTCGAGAGAAGAAGTGCCGAAAACGCTAAACAAGGAGGATTTAGATACTAGACGGTTGTTTGAAATAGTCAGTTGTGTCGTCAATTACGAACATGACCATTTGGGGGGCAGCACCTTGCAGGTGGACGATGGAGATCGGGGGTACCACATCAAGACATCATGGGTAGGTCACAAATATGTAATTTCCCTTTCAGCGTGGATTCTGGGTAATATTTTCAACGTGACACAATATTTGGTAACTAAACTATCGAAGCACCTAATTACGGTCTCAGAAACCATACAGGTACAGTGTGGGTGGAACACTGTAAGACTAAAATACGATCTAACTTTTTCGTGCATAAATTCACTGCCATATGGAATAGTTTGCCAGCAGAAATCCGTACACTAGATAGCATAGATCACTTTATACGAGCAATAAACCAACTATTTAGTGACTATAAGGCGCTGGACAAACTACCGATTTACTCAAATTCCAGCATAACGTGCGAAGTACTCGGTCCTCTTAATGTGTGACACGAGAGTGTAGACTATAGTAATTATTATCTATAGATAACATGAGCAATACACGAAACAATAAAACTAAAGTTCGGTACCGAATACTCCAAGACTTACCACAACCCCAAGGTAAATAATGATGGTTCATAGGGTTCTCAACCTTCAAACGCTAAACACGAACATTGTAGTTGGAAAAATAACAAAAAGGGAGAATATTTTGCATTAAAACTGTTTGTATTACAACTACTAGCTGACTTCATTTGCTTTTTTTTCTTCTATTTTGTATGTTCCTCTATATTATTTCCCTGAGCTTGTGACCAGCTCTCATCAGTAATAGGTCTCCATTACAGCAAATTACTCATATATCAACCCGCACAGATTCCATCGCTACGGAAGACTACCTTCTATCTTTGTGCAATGTTGGAGTCCTTATCCATTGTCCTAAATATTATTCGCCTTACCTCGTATCTGGATATATTGTGTGGTCCGTCCTGCTCACTCCGAGCCGGCTCTAGAAGTCGCACAGCAGTAGACAAAAAGCGCGCGTTTGTTTGTACAAAAAATGCACTGTGCTACAACGCGAACTTTGATGTCGTTAGACCTACAATTAATCAATGCATTATTATGGTGTTAACCCCCTATCAATGACTATCAAAATCGCTCTTACCCGAATATCAACCATGCAGACTTCAATATCTCACGATACATGTCCGCCGAACCAGGAATATGACTACTGAGGACTCCTAGTCTTATCCTGCATTTCATCCATTCCGCAACCTCAGCAGTATTTTTTTCGAGATTGTAACGCTCTGGTCATGGAACGCGCATCTCTTTGTAATTTATGAACCGTGCTACAATGCATATATTTTGAGTCCTAGTACTGAAATCACTGTTGCAAATGGTTTGGTTTTCAATTCAACTGACTTTATGTTATGACACTGTCTAAATATCCGTATAAAAGTAAACTCATGTCATTCTGATCATGCCTGTAAACTGGCATGCCCTCATGTACACAATGATACATGAGAATAAAAACTATCTATTTATTTATTTATTTAAGTATTAGTTTTTATTTTAGATGGCAGAGGCTTAGTTTGCCTAATATTTTGGGGTTTGTCGTTAATTTTATTATCTAACCTATTAAGGTTCCGACTATTTTTGGTCTTATTAGTGCTGTTGGTTTGAGGTTTGTTGCCTGATTCTAAGAGAGAGAATCTATTCCCAGTGCGTAGGTACTCATTACTATCGTTATGCCAATGTTTGAGTTCCTTTATTGTCTTTGCAGTGCAGCGATGCTTTGCAGTGTATAACGTTTCCTCGCACAGTACTTTAGCATGAGGATCGATCGTATTCTTCAGGGGAGTAATGTCTAAATCGATAAGGTCGGCAACTATTTTTGTTGCTAATACCATAGTATTTTGGTTTACACAGGGCGAGCTGGTCAGTTCATTTAAATCATGTGGCCCTCCAGTTTTAAGTTTTGTCGGTGTGGTTGAAAGTTCCGATGGCATACTACGTTCACTACAGGTTACTGTAGGACTAGCTTTGCTAGGATTGTTCTGATTTGCTAGTTCATGTTTAGGTTCGTTTAGATTATGAGCTGTGGCGTTATGCCTGCTACGAGTTCTGCGTTGTATCAGCAGCTATTAGTACTTGTACTTGTTCTTGTACTCACTGCCAGTTCTTATACGGCTCATTGACTTGATAAATTTCTCACAATCCTGTGTGTATTTAAAGTAAAAAAGGATTGGGCAGCTACTTTGCCAGTCTTTTTTTCTTAGTCGTTTGTACTCACAAAGCACTTGGGACATGCGTGAAGCCTTTAATAGAGTTGTCTTTACCTTATTTAGAGGAGAATCCTCAGGGATGTTGTAAACTATTGCCTTATGGAGCGAACTAATACGCTTCAAAACTTCGGTCGAAATGAAATCTAGGAAGATTTCAACTTGCTTAACTTTTTCTATGTCAGTGTTACTATGTTTACCAAATTGGTATGATATTGGGGCTAGATCTTGTAAAACATTTTGCAACTTTGTTAGTGTTGACTTAATGTCGTCCACTTCCATTTTATAAGAAGCAATATCAGTATTCTGATCAGCAATGTTGACTACCCTAACAAGTGGTATGCAGCTAGTAGCTGATTGGTGATAAGCGCTTCGTTAACAGATGCTTCAGAGTGTGCAGGGAAAGGGCTATTAAATATTGATCTTTTAGTTTTGCTACAATTTGTTTGTGTGTCTGACGGATTGGGAAGGGAAAAACTGGTAGAGGAAATGTCGCTCGGTTTAGGAGAACTAGTATTAGGCTTTGAATTTTTTGCCTTAACTCGTGCCATTTTGTTATATCTAGATATTAAGATACTACAAGGTTGTATGTAAAATTAGGTAATACTGCTGGGGTACTACAAATAATATAACGAAGTGAGAGATGTGCAAGATAACTCGGAAATAAACCAAACAGCTAAACCACGTGGAAAAACGTTACCGTTTTCGAAGTTCGCGGGTAGTTGTCGTGAACAGACCAAATCGCAACACTACGGATCATCGTTGAACAATCAATTGAATGGAACTCGCCACTGTACATCAACTTCATTGATTATGAGAAGGCGTTTGACACTGTAGATAGGAGAACACTATGGAAACTTCTTCGACACCACGGCGTACCAGTGAAACTCATCAACATCATCTGGAACACTTACCACGGGACACAGTGCGAAATTGTGCATGGAGGACAACTGACAAATGCATTCCCAGTGAGTACCGGAGTCAGACAAGGTTGCCTGCTCTCACCTTTTCTCTTTCTCCTAGTAAATAAATAAATAAATAGCATTTATTCTCATTGTGTACATGAGAGCATGATAATTTGCAGGCATGATCAGAATGATATGAGTTTCAGTTCGTACAGATATTTAGAGTGTCACTGTAAAGACATTCATAACACACAAACGGCTGATTTGAAAGCCAAACCAACTGCAACAATGTTGACGGTTCTAAGACATTAAATATATGTATTGTGGCATGGAGCATATACTACAGAGAAACGTGCGCTCCTTGACCAGTGCGATACGATTCCAAAAACCGGCTGAGTTAGCAGAATGGATCACATGTGGGATAAAACCAAGAGTATTTGGAACTCGCGTGTTGAAGAAAAGCTAGTAGTATCGTGCCATGTTTGTCCTGTACATAACCATCTATAGGATCTGGTTACTGACACACTTCAGTGGCGAGATACCGGGTTCGGCGAACATTCATCGTGAGTTATTGGAGTCTGCAAGGTTGATATTTGGGTAAAATCTCAAAAAAAGGAAAAAAGAGAAAAAGGATTTTTTTGTGTAGTGCACAGGTATAAGGATGACCCAGATCATGATCCGAATGATTGTAAGTCGTTGTTTCTAGCAAGTGAATTGTAAATGAACGTTTAATGGTTTATTGATATATTTTACTCAGACAGGTAGTGACGTTGCGTCTTTGATGTCCAATCTTTTTCAGATATTAAGGGGGCCTATTACTTCTAGTGTATCTGAATACGTGGCTTCATCAACCAGGAAGCTAATATCTCTGAGAGCTGTTTTAGTAGTTGTCTGGATCATGAAGACCTCCACATCTGATGGGATGCACGAAATTCAATGGACAAGTAGGATGCAACTCGATGATTTGGACCTCGTGGATGATCTAGCTCTTCTAGCCCATACACACCAACAGATGCAAGTAAAGACAACTAGTGTAGCAGCAACTTCAGCATCAGTAGGCCTGAACATACATAAGCGATAGAGCAAGATTCTCAAATACAAAACTATTGCCTTCTCCTCAACACCCAAGTTCCAAGTACCCTTGCTCCTATCTTGCGTCTGAACATACACAGTGATCCAATCTGCTAACCCTTAGCCGTTTTTTGGAACTGTAACTCATTGGTCAAGGAGCGCGCGGGACTTTGTCATATATGTAACATGCTAGAACACATATAAATGGTGTCCTAATACTGTAAAATTTGTTGCAATTAGTTTGGTCCTCAATGCATATCTTTATACTTAGGAAAGTCCTAACACTAACACTTCGTCGAAATATTTGTATGTATGTAAACTTATATCATTCAGATCATGCCTGTAAACTGGCATGCTCTCATGTACAAATTGTTACTTGAGAATAAATTATTATTATTATTATAACACAGGGAGCACCAACCCAATTCAACTTGATGGAGAAACTCTGGAAGAAGTAAATACATTCACATATCTGGGGAGCATCATCGATGAACAAGGAGGTTCCGAAGCGGGTTTAAAGACAAGGATCGGCAAAGCCAGGGCAGCATCCCTACAGTTGGAAAACATATGGGACTCAAAACAAATATCAACTAACCTCAATGTAAGACTCTTCAATTCGAACGTGGAGACAGTCCTGCTGTATGGAGCTGAAACTTGGAGAATTCCTGCAAACATCATCAGACGGATACAAGTATTTATAAACAACTGTCTAAGAAAGATACTGAGTGTCTGTTGGCCGGAAACTATCTGCAACATTTTACTATGAGAGAGGACAAACCAACTTCCAGCCGAAGAGGAAATCAGAAAAAGACGTTGTAAATGAATAGGACATACATTACGCAAACCATCGGCCTGCATCTCGAGACAAGCATTAACATGGAATCCTGTTGGGTAACGGAAAACAGGAAGGCCAAAGAACACACTGCGTCAAGAATTGGTAGCAGACATTAAAAGAATGAACAGCAACTGGAAACAACTGGAAAGGATTGCTCAGGACGGAGTTAAATGGAGAATCCAGGTGAGCGGATTATGCTCCTCATCGAGGAGTAACGGGCATAAGTAAGTAAATAAGGATAGAACCCACTACGCCACTATCATGCAAAATTAGGTAAATGACATTCACTATAGAAAAAATCACTACGCTAAAATGCCCATACATCTTGGGCGGTGGTGCTGACTTCCACTTGGCACTTCCTAAACTATTCGAAATATCACTCTCTACTGCGTGCTACCCTACCATATGGAATACTACACATGTCATTCCTAAGTTTAAATCCGGACCTGTAGGAAATATAGAGAACTACTGCCCTATAAATCTAACCTCTGTTGCATCAAGAGTAATGGCAAAGATAATTAAGGAGGAATTACTACAATATTTACTTAGGAACAAACTGCCTTTTCCTTCCCAAAATGGATTTTCAAGGAATAGTTCGCGTGACAAATGCTTGTTAGATTATCTAGATGAAGGTATAACTCCAATTCAAAAGAACCTCGGCTGCCTAAAATCATGGAGCCGAAAATAGCAATTGTCACTTAACTACAGTAAATGTGGAATCATGCACATAGTCAACAATAACCCCCAATCCACGTTTTATCCAATTGAGTCCAAAGTCCAAATACTCCAATCAACAAGCTGTTTGGGTATTAGGTATTCTGGTAACTTAAATAATTCACGGAACACGCCTCTACCATAATCTCCAAAACTAGTAGATTAACAGGCTTCCTCCTTAAAACCTCCTTAAAACGGAAGCCAAACTTACTTTGTTTAAGAAATGTGTAAGATATATACTCGAGTACTGCTCATTTATCTTATCGAGCATGAACAGCACAAATATTATAAGCGCAGAGAGTGTACAAAGAAGTTTCATATGTCAAATTCTGTTGCAGAAGTAACTGCAGTAGACACGTAATGGAACTGAACATCCAAACCACTTTTTAAGCATTTTATAAATAATCTCGGTTAGTTTGGTTTCTTAAAAGAACTATGCAAGGACCTATGCTGAAGTACTAAAGTACTTATCTAAAGCCATATAAAATGTATTTGTTAATTGATAAATGCGATTTGTGATCCATACTAAGCACGGCTAACATACTAGGACTATCCGTTTATCTGTACCCAAATCCTATAGCGAAAGACTTACATAAAACATTACACTGCCTATTACTATACAAGTTATGTAACGAAGTCAAACATGTGACACAAAACCACAAATATCATAAGGTTCGTGGGTTAAACTGAAAATATTACTGAAAATAATTTTTAAAAGTTTTTCATATGACCATTGAATGAACACAAATTTATAAATGTAGAGACTAGTGTTCGAATGTCTGCAAGGTCACCAATCTATGATACATATCCAACCTTTCGTCACACATATTGGATATCGTAACCTTTCAAGGTCATTAATTTGTCATTTAGAGGCTATTTAAACCCGGATAACTTGTGGTGAACGTATTTTTATTATTTGCTGTTTTTCTTCTATCAGCCTATAGGTAATACCTTATTTTAGATCGAGTTGAAAACATATATTCAAATGATAATGCTCTGTTCAATTCGGTAGGTGCTTTTACCACCAGAATGGGATAATGATTGCTTGAAGGACACCCCCCATCTTTAGTTAATTTAGTCTCAATAAGTCACAATTATTCGTAAATATACTGGACAGAAGTTTTGGGTGCAGATTAGTGCTTTTGGTAGTGTCGTTAACGAGTTCAGCCAATAAGTGGAACTAATAGGCATCAATTTTTCAAGGTTGGGCCAAAGTTGTGGAAGGTTGGGCCAAACAGCATATAAAACATTGGGCCACACGCATGGCTTCCTGACGTTTTACCCAATGTTCTGGCCCAATCCTTACGTTTGGCCCAATGTTCCAGTCATTTGGCCCAACCTCAAATTTCACGTTTAGACAGCTGGCCCAATATTTCGTTCGTTTGGCCCAACGTCGATGTGGGTGGCCCAGCGTTTATATACGAAAAGCCGAATGTAGCCCAATGTTTTGGTTTACTGGGTGTTGTTCTTGTGATTTGCATTTTACAGCTCAATGTGTGTCAGATTTATTAGTTGTACTTCTCATTACTGTCATGAGTCGTGCTACCCTTTTACTCTTACTTCAGTAGATAAGGGGGTGTTCTGTTTGACCAGTGCCGGTGTAGATTACTTCCTGAGTCTTCCCGTTTTACAGGTACATCAGCTTATCATACAGTTATAGTAACTTCCACTCAACCTGCCACGTGGGTTTACAATTCGGCTACAATTATGTGATCATCCCATAGTGGATTAAATTTGTTTTATATCCTCTCCATAAAGCAAAATTAAGTTATTAGTCAAAGATAAGCTTTTAAAGCTTTAGTTTGCTGTACCTTGACATACTGAAGGAAGCTTCGGGTGGTTGTCCCTAACAATTTTAGCCAAACTTGCCACTTGGTGACCAAGAAATATCTTTCTAGTATGATATACGTAAATGGTAATTTTTACTTTTGCATCTGGAAGTAGTTCCATTTCAGAAGTAATACTAGGTCATTTCTACACTTCCAGATCCTTATCTATGGATGTTTTCTGAAGATTACTGTCCTGTTTGCTCTCAGTTATGAATGGTCATATGTAGTTTCCTACCGTCTGTTGGGCACGTCATTTTGAACCGCTTTTGTTTGCATCGAGACTGAAGATATTTTTTTCTGGCATTTTTCGGTTGACAGCATCCGTAGGATTTAGACGCTTTATGGGTTTTTTATACTTGTATATTATATGTGCATATTATGCTTATAATTCTTAAATAGCTACTGAACTCATTCCGTGCTATTCGATGAGTTTACGATGCATAAAGTCCAAGGGCCAGGTTAGGGATGACTCACGAAACACCAATGTTTAATGTTTACAGAAAATTTCGATGTAGTGTACTGCGCGAACTATGCACTTATGTTGTGATATCAATAATATGAGATTACATTTGGCTTTCTATACGTTTTGTGCTATTATCAACTAGAATCACATCACTACATTTCGTATCCGGGAGTCAACACGTCGATATGTCTGAGGAATGTCCTTTGTCAACCATCCTATTTATTTTAAACTGAAGCTATTTTTTACACATTAACAGTAATTATACTAATAAACGTGTTAAGAACACTATGCTATATTAATTCATTTCATGACTATTCGATGGTAGGATACATATCGGTGTAAACATTTTAATAACTGTTCCCAAACTATCATGTTAGTATGAACTTCACTGGTTTTTTCTTGTTAACTAATATTTTTTGAAGTAGTTACTACGTAATCTGTGATACCAATTTTAATTTCTAAAAACATGTCTTCATGCGCTTTAATTTATTTCCGTCTAAACCATTTGCATTAATTATTATGTGAGTAATCGGTCATGTGAAGTTTCGTAATTTTTCCACACTCGTTGCGTATTGCTAGTTTTCATTAAAACGCTTATGTTAAAATGTCATGTGCGTCCGTAAAATTGTTTGGAAACCAATTCCATGAAACACATGATTATGTTAGTAAAAAACAAAATGCACTGTCTTATAATTTAGCCGTATAAATCTAGGTAACAATTCCCACTTGTTTTATCATCTTCAGTTTCTAAAAATATACACTAATTAGAATTGTACACTTAGTTTGACTAGGCGGCTAACTAAGACCTTTAAAATTAGATCATGTAAAGTATTCAGTGTTCGTCTTTACAATCCTTGTTATTAATAAAATCATCGAGTGGACATTGCTCAAGTTGGGTTCAGGGTTTACTAAGGTGGGGAGTAAATCGATTGTCATTGGTTTAGGCATTTGTCGATTAAAGATGTAAATATATCGTACTTATAAACGTAAGGGAAAATATTCTATAAGTTTTTAATCGAAGACATCATCTATTTGGTTTAAACCGACACTTTTACATTAGTTTTATTGATTAATAAACATATCTTTTTACACCTATTCGATTGCTATTGGTGTAAATGTACGCTTACAGTCTATTATTCATCCTACTAACGGTAAGTAGTTTTTCAGTTCCTCAAAACACCGTTCTCTTGTGGGTATTGCAATTAATAGTAGCATGTATATTGTAATAAATCCTTCGAATGTTTTAGTATGTTTATTGAAACTTGGGCTAAGAGTATGTAGATAGCTGTGGGCTTAATGAGTTGTCATAATTATTATGAGCAATATATAAGTTATGCAACAAACAGTATGCTCATATAATAACAATAATAGATCAATCTTGTCTTCAAACTGGGTAACTTGTGTGTGCAGTAATCACCATTAATAACTATTTGTGTGTGCGTTTAACTGTCAGTTTATTGTACGTTTTACAATGTCAGTTCATTTAGCCTTTTGACATGGAGTACAACTCCACGGGAAGCTGTTAAACATAATAAGCTTTCTAGTGTTTCTTCCGAATTAATTGTATTTACACGTAGAAGAGATATAATGGAAATTGGAATTATATTGTGATAATTTTTAGTGTTTTACGATGGATATTGACCAGATAAGTAATAATAATGAGTGAGTTGTTTTGAAACATTTTATCACCTCTGCATATCTTTCGTTCATATGTACATTTTCATATTCTCTAAATTTATTGTTAATTATCATTTGGATTGTCTTCATTGGCTCAATTGCCATAAGTAAGCTTAAATATTCTGCTTTATTTTGTGTTTTTCTAACCAGGCTGACAGAAAACATGGATAGTAAGATAGACACTTAGATATTTCCCCTGACCTTCAATATTGTTATTACTATCTCGAGCGCATGTTAAGTAGGGATTTAATTAGATTTATGCATACTGAATTATTCATTTGAAAAAAATTGGATTTATTAATTTCTATTTGGATATTATTACTAATATCATATATGATCTGAATATTATTGATATGACGGACAAAGCACCAATTAAAACAAATAAACGTCTTCAACAAACTCAAGCTCAAGTTAATGAAGTTGTTGATATTATGCGAGTCAATGTCGACAAAGTACTGGAGAGAGATAAGAATCTTTCTGAACTTGATGGTCGAGCTGGTGAGTATGATTACTAATTTTATTATAATTATTAGTTTCACAATCTTTTAGCTGTTACATTGCCATTTTCTATTCATATGCTGTTCTTTAGTTTTCCTTCAGTCAAAACTTTAATGTATGATCACTCCATCTAGCTATATATATAACTGAATAAGGATGTATTTAGGTGATTAAATATTTAAATATTTTGAATACTGAATATTTTCCAAAACAACTATCAGCTGACACTGTAGTCAGAATTTCCAACACAAACGTCAAGGCTGTACTATTGTACAGAGCTGAAACTTGGGAAACTACGTAAACCACCATTCAATACAGATGTCAAGACAGTACCATTGTATGGAGCTGAAAATTGGAGAACTACGGAAACCATCATTCAAAAAGATATCAACATTTATAGATAGTTGTTTACGCAAGATACTCAAGATCCATTTGCCAGACACCAGGAATAATCCACTGTGACAGATAACAAACCAACTTCCATCTGAGGAAGCAATTAGGCAAGCACACTGAAGGTGGGTGGAAAGCACGTTGTGGAAACCACCAATTTGCGTCACAAGGCATGATTTGTGTTGGAATCCTCTAGGCCAAAGGAAAAGAGTAAGGTCAACGATCATATTACTTTTGGAATTGGAGGCAGACATGAAAAGAACTGATAATACTTGGGAACAACTAGAAAGATTTGAGGACAGAGTTAATTGGGGGGATGCTGGTTTATGGCCTGTGGTTCATGAGGCTTACAGGCATCAACTGGATTGATCAATCTTTTTTGAGCCAATCGTTATACCATTCTATGCTCTTTAAGAAAATCAGTTTAATACTACCTAATCACTGCATTGTGAATTATGCACATTTTGTTTAATTAAAAGTCTGGCTACCAAGTATGCTATATGTTATAACAGGATGGTCAAATTGTTATATCTAGCAATTCAAGAAGTGTAACTAACTTTGCGAACTGTTTTTCAGAAGACTATTTTATTTGTTTTTGAGTACGTATAAACCGATTATTTTATTTCTATTATTTGTCATGTACCCGTCGCCCTAACCTCCCACTAGATTCATAAACTGTTATCATATCATTTGTCATTCAGGAACTATAATCAATAAATTATGTATCTGTACTCTCAGTTCCTAGTCATTATTGTCTCCGTTTTGTTTAAATGTCGTCTTTTTTCTTGCTTGCTCCACGTGATCAGGTTTTGTATATATATTAATGGATGAGTGAAATGTAATCTATATGATAGTTGGCTTAGTTGTCTAGCCTTTTTCACTCCGACTTTGGGGGACTAGTAGTCACCGGACAGATGTGTGCTCGTACTGATTGGTCCTATCGAGGTCGTTGTTTTTCATATTTTGCGATTAACTGTTTTTTCAAGATATGACGAAAATAATCTTAATTTGTTTCCATGTTATTTCAGGTATTATTTAGGTATTTATTGAAAATCGCTATTCATCAGATGTAAAGTAAATTTTCTCTTCCCAACATTAATTTTTTGTCATGCATGTCTGTTGACACCTTTTCTTGTCTCAACTGGTTGTAGAAAACCGGTGAATCGCCTGATAGATAGCTTATTCCTTTGGAAATGCCAACTAGAACTGGATTTTTGTGTGGAATTATATTGTTTTTCAAGTTCTGTAACGTACCATGACTGGAATAATCAATATCTAACTATGTCAATAATTGCCTAAGTTTACACAGCAATTCTCGAAGATAACTTTTAGACCATGCCGTTATAATGTCTTCAACAGGTAACAACATTCCGTCTTTATGTCTTCATCTTTAGTCAACATAGGCTTTGGACTTCAGGGTCTACATGATGTTTTGAACTAATGTTAATTCAGTGTTTAAAAGGAAAGGAGTGAATAAATGGTTGGGATTATGTTTTTATTTTTTGTCACTATTAATCACCCATCTTTTGAACTGTTTCCAGCATATCATTGAATGATGTTTCAAAAATTTTTTATAAACTAACCTTGTATACTCTTTGTAGTGGTGCTCTCTATTAGGGTTCGTGTAATGAACACTGTCATTATAAATTTTGAGTGGCTTGATGTAGTTTACGATATCCACGACGTTCCATATGTTTGAAGTGGTTATAATCACCAATACTACGTTTGGGTACCAGATGTTACAGCCCCCTTTTCCCTGTAATCTCAACTATTCCAATATACAAATCTTGTAAAGATATTAGTGTGGCGACTAAAAAGGGATCGTTTGTCTATTCAAGTCAATTCATTTATTTTTCAATTTAACTAGATTGATCATTATTCAAAGAATTTATCAAACTCAATAAACTTCACACAAATATGAATAACTATTTATCGGAATATATGAAAAAATCACGTTTGATTACATAATACAATTGAAATGTTCCATAATTTATACTAAAATAATTCTAAAGTATATTGAAACTTTCACTATGAAGCATGAATAAAATTAATACATAGTTTCACACTTGATTTTCTGAGCAATTTTATTTTAAAGATTCAACATCCTGCACATAATTATAATCATATAGATAAATGTGAATATTATTGAGGTAACAAATAGTCTGTTTTAAAACGCAAGTTAATTGTTGAGACGGTATTAGAAATAAAACAGCTTTTTTACCCCTTACGATTAAACACATATATTCAACTGTTAATTTACGTGCCCTACTACTATTGTTAGATAAGAGCAGATAATGTTGTGTTTGTAGAAAAAAACCTCTATAAGATATTGTTTCTAATTTTCCATATATAACCATTACCTATCGTTTTTTACTCATCCTTACTTGTTACCGTTGGGTAGTGTACTTGTTCATATGTCACTAGTGCTTTTTGTGTCGTTATTAATTAGTTAATTATATGAAATATTGTATCTTAAAAATACCAACAACGTAAGCATGATGCATATGCGTATTCGTTGTGTAGGAAGTTTTAAGAGTACGGTTACATTACCTTGTTCTTCGCAATCACAGGAACAAAGTTGGTTATGGTGCGTGATTGAAGCTAATTAAATTTCACCATTACTAACTTCCCACATTTAAAGCCGGGGATAATCCCTTACGTTTTATTTTTTTAAGATAGGTAGCTGACAAAATAATTCTGTTTCTCTCTCATTAATCAGCTACTAACATTTCTTTGATTCTGCACTAAATTACTTTATGTTATCATAAAACATTTTATTTAGTGAGGATCTTTCAGTAGTGATCATATTCAGATTTTTTTGGTTGTATGATATAGGGTAGCGGTTTTCACTTGTTGATTTCCATTTTCTTATTTCAACAGTCGGTGAGTACTACTTTCATCGTCATATAGTGTGCTAAATTCTGTTGCGAAGTCTATAGCTTCAGTATCGTGATGCATAATTCGAGACATCAAAATCTAATGCATAAAATGTAATAATTTTCTGGTGTTAACTTGTATTAGCGCCCATGGAATTCACAATTGTAAAGTGTTTCATTCTCTACAGATTATTATATTGTTCGATAAATGCAGTCATACTTTTTCTTAACGTTTGTAACCAACTTTTTGACTAATATGTCTTCCACAACTTGTCTCATGCTAAAAATTGCTTGGCGTACGAATGGTCGTTTACCTTTGGTGATTTTCTAAGATGTATTGTATTCGTATCTTTATTTATTATACTGTATACGGTTATTAATTAATCCAAAGCTCCCCTTAGAATCATATGTACGATCTTATTGATACTTATGTTATATGCAGTTTATTTGAGTGCACGCATTGCCTTCTATAACTTGGTGTATCTTACTCATGAAAACTTGTTGGCTAAACCAAAATATGCAAATTTTGATATTGCTAGTTAAACAGATGTACAAATGACTAATTTGTTCTTAAAATTATGTTGTGTCTGTGAAACGGTTGCATGGTCTACATAGAAGTTTGCTTTATTCGTTATCCATGTTATCTGAACCTGTCCTAACTAATTAGGAGGACAGCCTTGAGGTATACCAGCTAGACTGAATTTCTGTTGTTAGATCAGCCTAATAAAATGCAATTCTAATTTTCATACTGTTTAATTTTTATAAGTCTCTTTGATTCTAACTTTGAGTTATTTTTTATAAACATATAGCTCACTGCTTTTCTGTATACCGAGCACTTAATGATCAAACATTATTGACATTTAAACACATTTAATTCAAATAGGCACGGAAAATATATGTGCCACACAAGTGGAAAAATTTATAATACTGTGAAGAAAATAAAAACAAGGTGACTAAAGAAAAGAAAGCAAAGTTTAATAAGGCAACAAGAGAGTTACAAGGTAAAATTTGCAGCTAGGATAGACATACAAACAAGGAATTTTATCCCTATTAAGAGAAGTCATCACACTTTTATGAAGGTTGTGATGGGAAACTGCAGCAAGGTCGCGATTGATTTTTATTCTGTGCCGTATTTGATAGGGTCACAAACTACTAATTTTGGACTATCTCCACAACTCCAACTTGGAAGTCGTGGTGCATCGACAGATACTAGTCCCATTCAGCTTTCTTTTATTTCACTGAGCATTATCATAAACTGACCATCCTTCAAGTTCTTCCATCCAGCTTCATCATCTGCAAATTATGCTCGATATGGAAGCCGCTGGGGATAATATTCATGGTACATGACTAATCCACCAAGGCCGGTGTTTCAGGATGATGACATCAACTGAATTATCATCATTACGACCGAACCTCAGCACTACTAACTTGATATTGCCACCGGATGTCAGCAATTTTGGGAGGCAACGATTATCAAGCATTGTGAGACACTGAATATCCTTTTTGGTGGATCAGGTTTCCCAGGCATAGAACAGAGCCATCCTTACCGAAGAGTTGTAAGTCCGACGTTTTGCGACCAAACTCGCATCACGATGGCACCAAAGATGTCCTAGTTCGACATAACCCGATCTGGCTTTCATTATGTGTAAATTGATACCGTCACCACCAGCACTCACACAACTGCCCATGCGAACGAACTTTCCGACTGCTCACAGTTCACCACAAAGTGTGAGAGCAGGTACATACTACTGCCAGTCTTGTAAAAGTATTTTGCATTTGAAAGGTATGTAGTATGTGCTATACCTGCGGTTGCTAATTTCCAACTGGTTAAGTGGTAGATTGTATGTTATCATACATCGAAACAATATTATCCGCTTATTCCAGGTGATAACTCCACGTCACCTACACGCGCTTCCTTCAGTGCTGTTTCTAGAATGTTATCAATCGCAAAGTTGAATAGGAATGATTAGAAAATTGCCAAACTCTATATACAACATTAGGAATAATTAAAGTTTGTAGATATATCAGCCAAGTTGTATATCCTTCTACAGAGATTTCGCTATCGATTAGTGTACAGCTTTCCAAGTGAAAAATCACTTGTTGTGTTCAAATACTTTACACGGATTTACACTGTTTGTTTGATTTTAAGAAGCGTTTTGAGATTTACTCATTTTTTCTCATGGAGTTGGGATCTTTTCAAACTAAGATTTCTTTTTGTGAAGTGATAAAATATTTAGTCAATATATGTAATGGCATAGAAATCGTCAATAGTTATTTGATCTTTCTACGTTTATTTTGTATAGCATTTAGTAATTGTTACTATTGTGTTTTTGTTGTTTTTTTTAATGATAAACTTATTTTTGTTAGATGCATTGCAAGCCGGTGCTTCTCAATTCGAAGCTAGTGCTGGTAAATTGAAAAGAAAATCTTGGTGGAAAAATTGCAAGGTAAGCGAAAGCTATGTGCGTTTATAGTATTTCGGAAAAGAAGAATAATCTTGTATTTTTACATAGGTATTCTTCAAAAACCTCAAAATAAAGTTTGTGAAGATAAATTTTGTAGGATAGGATAAAATTATTTAAACCTGGCTAGCAGGTTAGGTCATTTTATTGGATTGATATATTGGGGATTTGTAATTTAGATGCTTACGTTGAGCTTGATTCGTTTTCTTCATGATATTACATTTCCCTGTTTTCATTTTATCGTCTTTTTGCCGATTGATACTAGAATAAAGTAATTCATTAGTAATTCGTAATATAGATGATGTGGAGATAGAATATCCAATCCACTGTTATGGTGGTGGACTTCCTAGGTGAACGGTGTTTGTAATTGTGAAAATGAATGACTAGAATTCTACTTTTAATGGACGAAGTGTAATGGTACGATGTGTGTCTATATTGTCGCTGATCACGTGATCCGACTATGACACAAACTCCTTGAATAAACTAATACCAATGGTGATACCAATGACTCAAGGAATAGTTTTTTTTATTTAATAAATAATAGTTGTATATGAATTTTTGACAGGAAAGTAACGTTATTTGATTTCATAACTAATTGGAAGGTGTCAACTTTGAAGGCCACTTGGTAACCAATGTGTTAGGATGTTACTGTTAGTTTTGCTTATCTTTTCATATTTGAGCAGCCATTTTTGTCGGGATTATAGTCAGTAATATAAATTAATTTGGTGAAATTAATCGATTCTTCTGGAATACTGGGAACAACTGATATTAATCGACTAAGCGATGAAATTGTAATGTTAGTTAAGCATCGTATTTTTAAAGAAAATAGCTATCTTGATATCTATCACTTTCTGACTGAAAATTTCATTCAGTGAAGAGATAGGGACAGATGGAGTGCTCTTTTTCAGTGAGTAAAGTATGCAGCACATAGTAATTGCTCGTTTTATCAACAAGATACCAACTGGAGATTTGCCTGAAGGATTTTGCGAACAAAATAATACATGTTAAGTCGTTAAAGATTTCGTGCTAGTCGGAACTTATTATCAAAGCGTACCTGTAATCTTGTGGGATCTGATGCTGCCTTTTGGATTCGAACCCTCATAGACTAATTTCACAGTATAAGATGTCGCTACCAAATTATCCGGGTCGTGAATTGCCTTCTTTAGAACTTAAATATTTGTATTGATTGTTCACTGAATAGTGACCAACAACACTACTAGACAAATGTGTACTTGATCACTACTTAATGATTAATCTGTATGAACTAACATAAACTTCAGCGGTGAAAACTGTGGAGGGAAATGAGAGGTTATGAAATGCATTATCAGAAAGGTAGTTAGTCTTTAAGGAATTACGAAGTGTTGGATTGACTTGTGATTAATGGTTCGTTGTCCAGCTGGTAAATAACGTAAGAATCCTAAATGAAAGATGCATCTTTCACTTCCATAAACATTCTTTTTGCTTTCATTTTCAACTGTCGCTGCGAATTTACGTTTACTTTACAATGAGAATGCACTGTGATGATTTAAGTGCTTTACTTCAACGCACTTGTGAGTGCTTGCAGCAAACTACCTTAAAGACGATACAATGACATGAGGAAATTTTTCCAGATCAGTCGCTAAGCTCATAACTAAGTTTGAAGTAATCAGTAAATTATATAGTTCTGCATATCTTTTTATAATTATGAGGGTATATATAAATTCCTCCACCATAACAGCTGGTGGTCATTTTCTTATGGAGCTTTAAAATTTCTGTCTTTTCTCATCATTCATTTCGTCTCCACCAATATTACCCAGAAAATTATCTTGCTTACATTCAATTCACACATTTGATTAGTCTCATTTCTATTTGCTCCTTTCTCTAACTCAACCATTTCCGTTTTTTAGTTTAAATATTTACTGGTGACTTGTATTATTCTTAAACTGATTATTTAGTCAAAAGTACTGCTTTTTTTCCCATGTTTCTTATTTTTGCCATCTGATGTAGATGTTAACAGGATTGGGTGTACTAGTAGTTATTTTAATCATTGTATTAATTGGTGAGATTCTTATTGCTATTTAAATGTGTATGTTGTATAAACACACTATGTATACATTTACTTAGAAGTGATTCCATGTTGTAAATACTGTTGAATTGTTGCATATTGTTCTTCTGTGTTGTAACAAAGCAGCCAACGCCTTGTATTAGGTTACTTACTTTTATAAATAAACTAAGTAAATGGTAATAATTAGATTTTTTTGTTGACACCATTTATTAATAATAATAACACGATTATTATCTCTTGAATTTTTTTATTCTACGTTATTGTTTTTTTGTATATGAGTTAATCATATGCATAATGCTAAGCATAAATTGTAATATTGTACGTATTAATTGTATTTTACGAGTTTACATCATTTATAGCCTTGTGTTTCGTTCAAACTTTTAATTTTAGTTATGCTTTGATGAAGAGTTTTGTGAAGCTTGAGTAGGTAACCAATCGTTTGGTCAATTCTAGCTACATTCACTGTTTATCTTCTTCTGGGTTATGAATTCTAGTATTTTATTTATATATATGTTATGTCTGACCACTAAAGAAGAGTGAAAGAACTTCTAGGACTGTATTTTAGAGGACTAATTCATTTATTCTGGTCGTGTGTAATGTTAACATTACATTTTTATTATTGTTATGTTCCTCTTACTCTGTCCTCCCGTTTAGTATATTTGCTGTTATTGTATTGTCTCTTATTATGAACTATAGTTAATTAGTTGTGTACTAGTTACCCCTGTTCACCGCCACAATCTCTTCTGTTTTGTACTAATGTAAAGTCCATAATTGGTTTGCTGTGCGGTCTGAATTTGTGTATATATAAACGCATGATTAAAATACAATATGACCGGCAATTAGACTGGATTGATTGTGTCTGGTTGGCTCGTAGCTGCTGTCTTCTCTATTCCGGCTTTGGGGGTTGATAGTCGTGGGGCCGACGTATCCGTATTCTGATTGGCAGTTATCAAGGGCAGAGAGTATTTATTTTTTCAATACATAACAATATACCTTCCCATTCTGCTTTCTCGAACTCTGTTCTCTAACGTTTAACCTTTTCCACTATCGTTATTACTATAACTATTTTTACTACTTTACTGTCTACCTATTGTGATAAGCTTTACGTTTATTATGACTGATCAAATTTAGGAGTAACTTTTAAATATATTTGATGCAATTTTTCGGGTAAGGAATATCTATAGAGTTAACGGAGTCCAGTTTAAAGCAGTTGCCTATCGATTACACTATTTCGTTATTACACTACATTTGTGAACTAACTGAAATCGGGAATAGTAACGTTTGTATTGTTACTACGGGGTTCGATATATGTGTAGGACTCTTGACAATTGTTAAATTATTGCTGAATGCCTGCTCAATACACTCTGGTTTTCATTAACCCTCCGGCTAGTAGCAATTCGTAATAAATACACATATTCTTCCAAGAGGTTGTTCATGATGACTGTAGTAATTTATTATATTGTGATGGATGCTACTCACGAGGCCGTCTATAAGTAGTATATGACAGAGCATCGTGTGAAAGTTGTTGCAGTAATCAGTCGCCGAGGTGGATTCCAAAATGTCAAGAAGCATGGGGTGTACACAATGTGTCGGAGACAAGCATCCAACCATGAGGAGCCAGTCTAGAACCGACTTAGATCATGGAACTCAAACGTCGTGCAAATAGATAACTGAAGGCCATTTATGTATTATTTATAACATTCTGTATTTTTATCATATAAAGCATCCTTTTGTTTAAGAAGTCATTTTCACAATATAATTGTGTAATATGAACTAACTGGCTTACGCGTTTTCATCAGTTCTACTCAATTATTATGAATCAAAGTACTATTAAGCAGAAGGTTAGCATTATTGCTTATTTTTGCATAGACACTGGGTCAACCGTTTATGAATCAACAACTACAATGTTTTTAATTTCAACATTTTTGACAGTATATACTATTTATTTAGATATTTCTGTCTAGTTTACGAGTAAGTTGGAAGAAATCTAGAGTGAATGAAACCAAGACGTGACTTCATCGACTATTACTAATTGCATGAAATATATTGATATGTTTAGGCTACCTGGTTTGGCTTCATATATTAATCGTTATCAGTTGGGGTTTGACTCAAAATCGGTCATTGCAGTGCAAATGAATTCATTTCTCGTTGGCTCTCGTGCTTCACTATTATCCCACTAGAATATTTCACTTATAAAGAGCTTTTTTCTTCAATATATTACCTCTATAAACAGCTCAGGACTTCATGAACTCTTCAGTAGTTGTTTGCGAAGTTACACTGAAAACATTAATTATCGAGCTTCATTATTGAACAAAACATTTATTATAGAGTCGTATCAATTTCATCTCCTAAGTACATTTGTGGGTGCTTTTATCTGCTCATATATTTACGTGTATTTCTCTGATATGATAATTTTTGTGCTGATAAACTTATTTGTCCTATTCCATTCCTGTAATGTCTACCGTTCTACATACATATGCTTCGTTGTAGCTTTCATACATCGCGTCGTATAATGAGAGCTAGTTGCTCATATATATATATATATATATATATATATATATATATATATATAAACACGCGTGAATTGCAGTTAACCTATTGATATATTTCTGATACTTTGTGTGTATTAAGAATAAGTGGGTTGATTCTCCATGATTTGATAAAAAGTGACGGTTTCATTGTGTTTATGTATTTATTGATGAATGTTTTTGCTGTTGTCATTAATCCGTAATCAAATGTTGTTCAGCACATTGTTTCCATTTGGTTCTCCCAGATCAGTTTGCCTCTTTACTGTGCCATGAATTCGTATATATATACAGATGTCTGGAAGCTTTTAAACTTCCTAATAAGAATGCTACATATTTCGTAGAGTGACCTGTTTATCTCGTTTTTTTGTTGTTGTAAATTTTTTCGACATATCTATGCAATTAACGGATTTTGTTACATTTTGCTTTCTAATTTCAGTCTGGGTCATTTCTGAACAGAAGTAAGTTAACTGCGATATACCTATAGTATAGAATAGGCTTTGAATCATCTTATAAGTCAAGTATATATATATATATATATATATATATAATATATATATATAATTATAAAACTCCGCCTGTAGCCCTCCTAGGGTTACTGCCGGTCCCAAGCCCGGGTAAAGGAGGGAGGGTTGGGCATGGGGCTAGCACCCCCATCCCGTAAAAACCCAAACTTGCTAAAAAAACGCAAACCAGATTAAACAAGATAAACCATTTAAACCATTTAAACTCTGCCCTGGGAGTGGAAGGATATATGACGCCTCATGATGAAAGCCGAAATTCTTCGGAAGTCATGAGGCCGATGCCCCCCCTTCTAACAACCAGAGAAAATATTTTTATAGGTACATGGAATGTTCGAACAATGTGGGAGAGCGGGAAGACAAATCAAATAGCTGCAGAAATGAAGAGATACAACTTGACAATACTCGGAATCAGCGAAACTCATTGGACTCAAGCTGGACAGAAAACATTAGCTTCGGGAGAGACGCTACTATACTCCGGCCACTAAGAGGAAAATGCTCCCCACACTCAAGGAGTTGCTCTGATGCTGTCCAAGGAGGCACGTAATGCACTGGTGGGATGGGGACCAAATGGACCCAGGATCATCAAAGCATCTTTCAAAACAATGAAGAAAGGGATTACAATGAATATTATCCAATGCTATGCACCAACCAACGACGGCAACGACGAAGACAAAGATCAGTTTTACGATAGACTGCAATCAATTATAGCAAAGTGTCGAGGAAAGGATCTGACAATACTGATGGGAGACCTCAACGCCAAAGTCGGAATGGACAACACTGGATATGAAGAAATCATGGGACGACAAGGACTGGGAGACAGAAACGACAATGGTGAAAGACTTGCAAACCTATGTGCCTTCAACAAATTGGTTATAGGTGGTACAATATTCGCTCACAAACGCATACACAAGGCTACATGGGTCTCACCGGATTATACTACTGAGAATCAAATCGATCATATATGTATCAATAAAAAATTTAGAAGATCAATGGAAGATGTAAGAACCAGGAGAGGAGCTGACATAGCTTCAGACCACCACTTAGTGGTTTCTAAAATAAAACTGAAGCTAAAGAAGCAGTGGACAACTGGAGTGTCAGCAGTACAACGGTTCAATACAGGCTTTCTCCGAGACACTGACAAACTCAATGAATTCAAAATATCTCTCAACAACAGGTTCCAAGCCTTACAAGATCTGCCGAAAGAAGAAACCACTATGGAGGACAACTGGAAAGAAATCAAAGAAGCACTAACGTCAACGTGTCAGGAGGTTCTGGGCCACAAGAAGCACCATTATAAGGAATGGATCTCCACTGAGACATTGAGCAAAATTCAACAAAGGAGGAACAAGAAGATAGAAATCAACAACAGCCGAACAAGAGCAGAAAAAATCAAGGCTCAAGCTGAATACTCAGAAGCAAATAAGCAAGTAAAGAAGAGCATTAGAGCCGACAAACGGAAATACATCGAAGGCCTTGCAACGACAGCGGAGAAGGCTGCAAGCGGAGGAAATATGAAACAGCTATATGACACAACGAAGAAACTTGCAGGCAAATATGGTAAACCAGAGCGACCGATCAAGAACAAAGAAGGCAAGACACTCACTGAGATTGAAGAACAAAAGAATAGGTGGGTAGAACACTTTGAGGAACTTCTAAATAGGCCAGCTCCACCGAACCCACCGGACATTGAAGCAGCACCTACAGATCTCCCGATAGATGTCACTCCCTCCACCAACGATGGAAGAAATCAAGATGGCCATCAGGCAAATCAAAAGTGGGAAAGCAGCAGGACCTGACAATATACCAGCTGAAGCACTCAAGTCAGATATCGACCTAACAGCAAAGATATTCCACGTTTTATTCAAAAAGATCTGGGAAGAAGAACAAGTGCCGGCAGACTGGAAAGAAGGTTATCTTATCAAGATACCAAAGAAAGGAGATTTGAGCAAATGTGACAACTACAGAGGGATCACGCTACTGTCGATACCAGGGAAAGTCTTTAACAGAGTATTGTTGAACAGAATGAAAGATTCAGTGGAGACTCAACTTCGAGATCAACAAGCTGGTTTTCGGAAGGATCGGTCGTGCACGGACCAAATCGCAACACTACGGATCATCGTTGAACAATCAATTGAATGGAACTCGCCCCTGTACATCAACTTCATTGATTATGAGAAGGCGTTTGATAGTGTAGATAGGAGAACACTATGGAAACTTCTTCGACACTACGGTGTACCAGAGAAACTCGTCAACATCATCCGGAACTCTTACGACGGAACACAGTGCAAAATTGTGCATGGAGGACAACTGACAACTGCATTTTCAGTGAGGACCGGAGTCAGACAAGGTTGCTTGCTGTCACCTTTTCTCTTCCTCCTAGTGGTCGACTGGATCATGAAGACCTCCACATCTGAGGGAATGTACGGGATTCAATGGACAAGTAGGATGCAACTCGATGATTTGGACTTCGGAGATGATCTAGCTCTTTTAGCACATACACACCAACAAATGCAAGCGAAGACAACCAGTGTAGCAACAACTTCAGCAGCAGTAGGGTTGAACATACATAAGGGTAAGAGCAAGATTCTCAAATACAACACAGGGAGCACCAACCCAATTCAACTTGATGGGGAAACTCTGGAAGAGGTGGATACCTTCACATATCTGGGGAGCATCATCGATGAAAAAGGAGGGTCTGATGCAGATGTAAAGACAAGGGTTGGCAAGGCAAGGGCAGCATTCCTGCAGTTGAAAAACATCTGGAACTCAAAACAAATATCAACTAACCTCAAAGTCAGACTCTTCAATTCGAACGTGAAGACAGTCCTGCTGTATGGAGCTGAAACCTGGAGAATTACTGCAAACATCCTCAGACGGATACAGGTATTTATAAACAACTGCCTAAGCAAGATACTGAATGTCCGTTGGCCGGAAACCATCAGCAACAACTTACTATGGGAGAGGACAAACCAACTTCCAGCCGAAGAGGAAATTAGGAAAAGACGGTGGAAATGGATAGGACATACACTACGCAAACCATCAGACTGCATCACAAGACAAGCATTGACATGGAATCCTGCTGGGAAACGGAAAAGAGGAAGGCCAAAGAACACGCTGCGTCGAGAATTGGAAGCAGACATTAAAAGGATGAGCAGCAACTGGAAACAACTGGAAAGGATTGCTCAGGACAGAGTTAAATGGAGAACACTGGTGAGCGGCCTATGCTCCTCAGCGAGGAGTAACGGGCAGTAAGTAAGTAAGTAAGTATATAATTATAAGTCGTCGCAGATGTTAGCTTTACAGTGAATTGAATGATCTGTTACTAAAAGAGGATATGAAAATTGTTGAATTTTAAGTTTCATTTTCAGGCTAATTTCCATTAAGCCAACCATCAGAAACTAGAAATCTCTACACAGCTGTTTTGTTTAACCAAAGTCACGGTAGGATGCGAAACTTCAGATTTAGCACTTGCCACACAACACCTACCATAGATTGAAAATGATCATGTGCCTACTTACTAGTGATTAACCTCGAGTGGTACTTCACATCTAGCAAGTCTTACACAGCAACCATTTTTTGTTATTACTCACATTTTTTCATGGGCATTATTCTATCATCATTATCACCTCCACAAATTCCATCTATTAAGTGAAAAATTGTCGGTCTTGCTTTCAGTATACAAACGATTTTCATCTTATCATTTTTCTTTACCTTTTAGGTTACCTCGCAACATTTCTTGTATATTTGAAATTTTAGAACAATATATAATATAATCCTTTTCTATTTTTCAGCAAACCATTATACCTTCTAAGTCCTTATATCTATGGTTGTAGCAGATTTATTGTCGGAAATAATTCTGTTTACTGAATTTCCTTTCTTTGTTTGGTATTTAACAAGATTCACTGCAAATATTTTTTGTATTTGCACTGTTGTTGAGTTACCCTCGTATTATCGTGTCCTAATTATTTTGTTTATTTATATCTTGTAGAAATGAGGCTGAACATGACGAAACTTCATCTCATAGTCGTTTGATGGGTAATTCATCTCATTCATTACCTGAACCAGTTATGATAGCGGAACATTCAGGAAGAGGAAAACCAGCTCTACCGTATCCTATAATTCAGTTGACTGAACCTAGTCGTGTGGCGCCATTCTTCGATTCTAGTCGAATCAACTCTAGTGAATCTGAAAAGTTACATTCATCTTCGTCGCTATCGTTGCCGTCTTCTTCTGCATTTTCCTCATTCCCTCTATCTCAACATCCTTTTGAAAATAATGAAACATTTTTGTTTTAATTGTATTTCATTTATTTATATTTCCTTACTCTCCGTATTGTGCCTAGGATCAGTTACCAACTACAAACTCCTCATATATCAAGTTTAAACCACTTGTTACTGTTAATCAGTGAGAATTATTGTAAACGGGAATTTAAAAAATCCATTTTGTACACGTGTGTAAAACACAATAGATCAATTATTCGACGTTTTTCTCTCCCATTCACTTGATCTATTGTTCTTTGCTACCTTCATATAGTTCAAAATATTGATTACATACATCTTCCACTAATTAATACGTGTTCATTGAAAAGAATAGCATAATGTACTTTCTGATTGTACATTTTTGTCTGTGTTTGTTTATGTGTATTTATGTGCGTGTATTACGATCATAGAACCATTACTACTAATATTACACCTTCTGATCTATTCAGATTTGATTAGATTTTTCATGCTTAATTTGTTTTTCTCCTCCTTCAAACTCGTATGTGTTTTGTGTCATTAATTTTTACGTGGATAACGTATGAAGCAGTAAAATGATAGTGTACTACTCAATTGTTTTATTAAATTGTTCATCTGATGTTCTTTGTGACAATAATGATGTTGATAACTTTGATTAAGTTCTATTCTGTTTGTATATTTGGTTCATTCATTTATCGTTGAATCGTAATCACAGATTGAATTCAAAACATTTTTGATCTTTGGCTGCAGTCATTACAATCAGATAGTATCGTTAGCCATCAAAGTATAGAAATATAAGTTTAATGTCTACTACACGGACCATCTGTCTGTCGTAGTGGAAATGAAAGTTACTTACTAACTAGATGCATCGATATGAGATGCTTTGCTGTCCAATCCTCGTTATTTCTCACCGAAAATAATACATTTTAGTCATAATAACCTGCATATTACGTAACATAAAGGGAATGTGATTTCGGTTAGTTAACTTAATCACTCATAGTGTGCCAAACTCAACTACAATTTGGTGGCTAGGAACGTCTGAACGCTATCTGTGAGCTGGTTGTCGACCGTTCAGAATTAAATAGATCATTAGGTAGTTGCTTTGATTTGTTACTTTATACGATGTAGAAGGCTGTTAATCGTGTTAAAATTAGTGAAATTTTAAGCGGTTAACGTCTTGTTTCTAATTTTTGGCCTGCTAATGATAATGTTCTTAAGATTTTTCATGCATACAGCTTTAATCTACGCGCCAATATGGTTTCCTTTCTTACTGAACGGAGATGTTTAATATATTTAAGGTTTACTTATTTATCAAAAGGCGTAATATATACTTAGGTCTAGTAATTCTGATTCCAAAATACTGAAAAGATCCACGTAGTAAAGCGCCGCACAATGATGATTACGTTACTTAAACAAATACGAAGGCTAAAAGACGCATATGAATAATACTATGATGTAACAAAAAGCTCAATGGGTCATTTAAAAGATTCATGGATTATAGCTAGTACATGACACAACATAAACTATATAATTTACTTCATTTATCTGTTATATCAACGTTAAAGTCTAAATAGTTTAATAATGATTCATGTAAATTGAAAATTAACTAATTGAGAATAACTGGATTGATCAATCATTCCTTTCTTAATAACGATTTACTTATTTACTAAAATTAGTGAGCTTGAATATATTTTTCAAGAGCTAGTAGTGCTATATTATATTCATTAGTTTGAACCACTTATTATTGTTTCATTTTGTGATTGAATATTTTTAACTGAACGGTTTGTCGTTTGTTGTAAATTAAATTAATTTTCTAGGTTTCTTAACAATGTTCGATTTATTTGTCAACTGAGTGATCAGCGACTGTTTTTCCAGCATACCAATATTCTCCGTTTAATATTGTCTTTAAGTTAATTACTGATATACTCAAATTAATTTAGTATACAATCTACAACTTTCTATTAACCTTTTAAGAAATTCATTCGTAGGTTAGTCATTGGTGACGATCGGGGGGGGGGGTGGATATTTATTTAAGTAGTCCTAAGGAGATTACTTTTGCAAAATAATGTAGAAGTTATTTTTGGGCTGGTGCTTTCTCCGAAATTTTTCAATGTTCCCTGAGTACGTTATATCTAGCATTTTCAGTTTATTTTCCAGTTCATTTACTATATGATTGTTTAATATTAGAGTTTTCAATAAAAATGCCACCAAGATATGAACTTATCGTTGTTTATGTACTAGTAGTAGTGTTCGTATTTAAAATTGTTTATTTTCAAACTAACTGATTAGTGAAGACCCGAACTGTTAACTCAGTACAACACTCTGACAATGTAAATAGAAATCTGTAATGTTGTACCATTTATGGCAACATTTCTGTGTAAACATCTAGTAATTAGTTGCATATATGTCTGTGTACATAATAGGAATTAATATTTCCCCGAAACTAATGATCTGATGTTGTAAAAGGAGAAAGAATACTGAAAAGTTGTTTCATTCCGGTTTTCACTATCTGTTCATTACTTAAAACAATTTCATTACTTTTATATTAATATTTCACCGATGTTTGTGAGAATTATCACAAATTACTCTAAAACTAGTAGATAAACTTAACATAATGTGAATTTATATTCAGCAGTCAGGGATTACTTCGTGATATGTGTTACTCAATAGTTTTATTGATGCGCGACCTTTGTCATATGCATAGTAGAGTTTAACGTCTACGTAATCAGTTCCACTTATACTAGAGTTTTTATCATAAACTGACATAATTGAAGTGTGTTTCGTCTCAGTCCGAAACATTTTAAAAGTGCATATGCTAAACCTGACAGAAACTAATCTAATCTTAATTTTCAGCTACTGAATTCAAATTAATCTCTCTGAGTAATGCGAAGTAAATATGTCTGTAGGTATATTGATATGACCTACCCGTAAAATTGATAAGCTGGTTTTCTTTCACACTACGCACCAGTATGTTCTGTTGGTTTGATAAATCGTTTAATGACATGTAAACTTCTAGAAAGCTCTAGACAGAGAGACAGAATAATGAAGCACATGCAGACAGAACAATTAGTAACATTCAATTTAAATTGCGAATATATAGTTTTACATTGTTCATGATGTATGCATAGAGTTCACATACATTATTGTATCAGATAATATTTTAACCAATACTGAATAATGAAAATTACTTTTAGTACTTCATAAAACATGTTACAGATTATGTATTTCAGTAAGTAATCACAGGCATATTCGTACATTCATTTTGTTGGATAGCTAGTGGGATATATTGGATTGTTTTAAGTAAATTATTTGAAGAGAATTCTGAGACCGTAACCTATTGGTTGAAACTTGTTTGTTTTAATAACTAGACTAGTTAGCTGCAACAATGCCGAAATAATTTATTTTGATTTATGGTTTCTAAAATAATAGTTGAAACACCTTTAATTCAAGAATTGTAGTTTTTACTATATGCAACTCAGTCTTGATATTTTCAACAGTGACGCTCAGTGGTATTGCCTTAAAGTGATGAAGGACCATAATGTTTAATGAAATTATTAGTTAATGTCGTTTATTGGTGAAGTACCTCTAAATCAAGCCTAGGATTAATATGCATTATCGAAACTAAACAAGTTTAAATACTGTTGTAGTTTCTAGCTACTGGGTCGCACAATGGATGTTCGACAGTAGCAGAAGTTTGAATTCAATTTTACATTTTCACAATTATTACAATTACAAAGTCATAGAAAATTTCATTTTTCATTAACGAAAATAATAGTAATTCAAACATTAGACGTATCACCTATCGGTTTCATAGCGATACATTTACACAGCTGAATGTTATGAATTCTTACTCCATAAAAGGCAATGTGTCTTTGTGGCCTGACATACGCCGTTTATTTTAACATCCGTAGGTTATATTCGTTACATGTATCTTAGTTGGGGTAATATTCAGAACCACTGAAAACAAGTAGCCATTTCATCTTCCAAAAGACTATCCGCAAGTATGCATCTACTATATACATCTTATTAATAGCTTACTTCAATGTACACCAGAAATCCTAGTAAAAGTTTGTGACTAATGATATTCAGACATGTTCAGAGTGAAACACTTGCCACTAGGTAACATTGGACGATAGTCGAGCTATAGCGAAAAATGACTGAGAGTGTGAATTTTGTACCAATAGATGATAACCCTGTGCTCCAAATAGTTAAGCGTTCAATGCGAGACCTGAAAGTTATTGATTCGATCTATGAAGATGTTTTAACTGAGCACCGAAACTTTAGTCTGGTTATATCCTAATATCTGATCATCGTTACTATATCATCCAACTAATATGATCTTGTGCGTGCAAAGTTACACCGATCAATGACAAACACGACAGTCTAGTCGACAGCTAACGTTTACTGGATGCCTACTCAGTCCCAGGTCGTAGTGAGGAGGAACACAAGCCGATGAATCAACCAGGTAATTCAAATTATATTTCAAGCTCCAGTATGTGTACATACAACCTGACCATGCAGTCAACCAATTAAATAATTAACGTGAATACAAAATAAGGGAGAGGGTGGTGGTAAATTGAATTAACGTGGAAATAAATTAGTAACTGTAGTACACAAATAGAAAAAAGTATATTAACAGTCAAAAGGTCAAATGGAATGATAGGGCAAGTGGAATATAATAATGATAAAAATAAAATGTTCACATACAACTAAAACACAGTTTTGTAGGCTACTTATTCTTCTTGAATCACCCAATATAACAATAGTCACCTCATTTAAGTTTAGAATGGAGAATTCTATTGTACATTTGATGCTAAAGTATATAAATATCTTTCCAATATAATAACTAATAGTTACTATATAATTATTTTTCATTAGGTAGCAAAAGAATTTCATTTAACACATGATAATTCATTTTTATTTCGGTTATTTTAATTTGTTTAAATCACTTTTTGTGCATAAAATAGAAGAAAAGATAAATGGGCGTATTTTATACTACTGTTGTCTTATCATTTTCACCTTATACACATCTATTTATCTTTAATGTTTATTTAATAAAGAGTACCTATTTTCATGTTGTGTATACATTTTCCTAGAGAAATTTAATGAAGTAAACAGGCATATTTAATCAATACATATTTATTGATTGTTTAATCAATTAAAATAGGAATTATTGAATTAATTAATTTAGGTTAATGAAAGTTATCAAAGAAAAAAAGATTGCATAATGTTCACTTGTTGAATTATCGATTGAATTGTATTGAAGTGGTTTGTGAAGGCTAGTCTTAATTAGTAAATCTATCACAGATTGACGTTGGTTGGGTAATATTAGGCGTCATTGTTTATCATGCTAAATCACAAATCGATGGAAGTGGGAATTCTACTATTGAATTCCGGCCCAGTAGTAGTAAGAGGGTTGCGTTTTCGCTAATATGAAGCCTCTGGGGTGGGATCTAGGATGTACTTCTATGAGGAGTCCTACACTAAAACAAAATGGCTGTTTAGTGCTTCCTGGTTTGCAATAGTACCCAACTAACACCAGTCTATGACGAGTTCATCAACTAGAATTAATTTGTTTAACGATTTATGTTTAGTAATTCACTAGAAATGTTAAATATTTAGTTTATGAAATAGTGATTAAACTTTTTGCACACAGGTAAGGTTCTAATAATTCTATCGTTTAGGTGGTAATTAATGTTATTTTATGCAATGTGTTCCTTTCAAAAATAAATGAATAAGGGAAGAACATAAACGTTCACAGAATACTTTGAATTTATTGTTTTGTTGCATGCTCATCAGGTACACACATAATATTGAATGTAAATAACTCAAAATAATAGTACAGGTGTACATTATGAATAGAAATACTGAGCAGATAACAATACGTTGTTTGAAATGTGAATAGGAGAGAAGCTTAATTTCAAATATTTATAAATTAATTGGTTGATTATTCTGGGAATTTAATTACGTACCATGACGGAGATTCATTTTGCATGTCGATTGATTTTTCTATTAACCTAGACACTTTCAAACTTTAATTGAACAAATACCTGTTTCTTTGCGGGATTTTAAACTTCAGACTTTATAAGTATAACTATATTTCTTAATAAATATTTCCGTCTATTTTTTTGGTAGTGGTTCTTTCATCTTTAAGTTTATCAATAGTGCATGATATTTTAGCTTTGTAGTAAAGTATCTTCACTAAACCACATTTATAATTCATACAAAAAACGGTGCATTCCAATTCCTAGATCTAAGAATTTTATGAATAGACGATGAAATCTGCCAACGAGTTATTTTGCGAAAAATGTATGCAGAATGGACTATACCACCATTTTTATAACTTTTGTCCACTGTACATATGTATTAATAATTTAGGTTAACTATTATCAATAGTATATATGTAGCTGATGAGAATTCAGTAAAATGCATTGAATTCAAAGTATTCTCCAAATGTTTCCGTTCTTGTCTTTTTTTTTAAAAAAATTAATGCCATGTTGATTTTGTTTTTAGTGTTATTAATCATCAGAGTATTGCATGACTGATTGAATATTGAATTGATTGGATCAATTATAAAAGCTTATAGACTTAGAAATGTGTATTAAAGATTATATCATTGTAGTATGGACGGAGAAATGTTTAAACGAATCCTATAGACATGATTCAATGGAAAGACTATTCATGCAATTAAACTATCTGGCTTAGAGAACATATAAATACTATAATAGTTGAACATTTACTAATCGAGATACTATACCATGTATAGTGAGCAAATCAGTTACTCGAAAAATACTACTTATTTACTGTGATGTATGCCCAAATTAATAGAAACAGCCTATCGCTTTACTCACTTTTGTTATATTAAATATGATTCTTTTTATTGTATTCCCTGTCTTCTCGTGTCTGAAGGGATTGGCTCTTTTAATATTATTAGACTAATTTGCAGAAACGTTTACTGGATTTTTGTTTCGTTAATCTCAAGCAATACTAGGAATTATTTTATAAACTGGATATTTTAGTATTCTCAATAAGTAGTGGGTAGTTTCTGTGGTGATATAATTACTATTTAATTACCACGTTTAACTCGTTTCCAGTTAATTAGGACGATGAAAGAAATATTCATAGTTCATATAGGTTACTTTGGTTTTCTTGTGTTGTTTGCGATGAGTGTTTAATTGTGAAGCTTCTATTGGCTTTTATTCACGAAGTAAATAGTTTATAACAAGCAGGTTGAAAAATGTAAAATCTGGCTTAAGTAACAGACAAACGCATCTAGTTACGGGTTTATTCGTTTTGGTGTAAAAGTTGATTAAAATTAAACAGATAAACTCTGTGGATTACTGCGTATAGTAGGTATGTATGATATATTTGAATTATTGATCACCATGTAATGGCCTTTATTATGCTTTTCGAGTTCTTATTGCAGATAAAATCTTGGCGATCACAATACAATATAGCCTCTCTCTTTTAAGTGATTCGATATAAGTTTACAATTTTATTGGAGTCAATCGACATGAATCTCTTAGACCTAGAAATTGTACTAGTCAGAATTTATCAACAAGTACTAGGTGTTCAAGACCAAAACCCAAGTCTGTGTACAATAGAACTTGGTAATACTTCTGACCAAGGAATTCTCGTTAAATTCTTTCCATCCTTAAGTTTCTAGTTTCTTTTCATTCCATATTATTTTTTCACTATTTGTACAAATACATATTCACAGGTTTACTATTGTACTGCATTACAGATTATTGTTTTAAGAAGTTTATTTTTCCAAATTCTAACATTTTTCAGATGTTTAAACATTTACTTATGTTATATAAGTTGGGTTGTGACTGGCAAGTGGAATCCAGTATACAAGTTCATCCTTATTTACTTATGTTATATAAGTTGGGTTGTGACTGGCAAGTGGAATCCAGTATACAAGTTCATCCTTATTTACTTATGTTATATAAGTTGGGTTGTGACTGGCAAGTGGAATCCAGTATACAAGTTCATCCTTATTTACTTATGTTGTTATAATGTTTTATTTGTATTTTTTCACTATTTGTACAAATACATATTCACAGGTTTACTATTATACTGCATTACAGATTATTGTTTTAAGAAGTTTATTTTTCCAAATTCTAACATTTTTCAGATGTTTAAACATTTACTTATGTTATATAAGTTGGGTTGTGACTGGCAAGTGGAATCCAGTATACAAGTTCATCCTTATTTACTTATGTTGTTATAATGTTTTATTTGTATTTTTTCACTATTTGTACAAATACATATTCACAGGTTTACTATTATACTGCATTACTTATGTTGTTATAATGTTTTATTTGTATTTTTTCCTACTACTTATGCGACAACGAATGCCATCATTACTAGCATCAACATATACATTGAATTCAAATGCTTTTGTAGATCGGATTGTATATTATGTTGATAAAAATCTAATTGAAAATGATATTATGTAAATATCATTACCAAGGTTAACTTTGATAATTTCAGATAAATTGAGCATTGGATAGATTGTTTATAAAATAAGTGATATATATATATATGTAAAATTCCAATGAGTAGAAATTAAAATTTCTGACGTTTCGCGGCTTAGTGCAAGTTGCTTCTTCAGACAAATGAATAACTGAATTCGGTCAGAAATTTTAATTTCTACTCATTGGAATTTTACAAATATATGTCACTTATTTAATGAAAATGATATTGTTCGGTAAAATGACTTTGATTCTGGTTGTTACTGTAAAGATCTTATTTTTCCATAAAGTCTAGATTTGACATGACAGTAACCTTTTGTCACATTGACTGTACGTATAGACTATGGGCTATATTCATCACTGATCGGTCTCCGCTGTAGTACTGTTGAAAACCTGGGTGAACTAGTAAGCTGTTCCACTCCAACAAAGAAATTTCCATGAGGATGTACACATGATGTTGTCAGTAATCAAACCTGGGACCTGCTGATCTTGCAGCGAATGCTTAAGCGTTAGAACGACTGGTTGGTATCTACTGTAGATATTGTTACATATGTACACAACATCCTATCTGAAAATCTTTTAGTCACTAAAATTGTTATATTAAAATGTCAATGTCATGATCAGCAGAGCATAAATTTGGCTATCCTATTTTCGTATTTTTAGTGTGTATGTTTTATTCTTTAACTATTAACTAAGTAACTAATTTATCTTCATTTTTTCATTTCTTCATTTAATTTCATGGCTGTTAATGTTTATATAATAAATAAGTAAATGTTCTGCTTCCCTTCCCCCCTACTATCTTTTGAAGTTTTCGTCAAGTCGAGCATAAAATCTTGTCGGTTTTGTTAATTACATTTTGATTTTACTCAATAAATATTCGCTTAGCCTTTAAATTGATTGTTTTTCAAAGTCGTTTTCAGTAGCTTTTCAGTAGTTCAATTTGGACACTTTTGGTTACTTTTAATTAGGTTGAATACTCATTATAAAGTCTATTACAAAGTTAATAGGGAGTAATTAACAATGAAAAATGATTGTGTTTTATGAGAGTTTATGTTACTGCTTCCATTCACAATCACAAAATAAGCCAATTTTATGATATCCATACAAATACTAAGTCAAATTGAATTCAAGGACTTTTAACAAACTGACTACTACGATAAAAGTGTCTTATAAAGCCTAGCCGAATAGATGTCCTCCTGTTTTATCTTGTGGGGCTCATTAACTACGTAGTGACTTCTGTTTATGTTTGTTATTGTTTACACGTGACGGCTGTAATTACTACTACTATCACTAGTAACCTAGTGATTTAATTTCAAGTACTTTAACTGCCAGGCGATTGCTAAACAGAATAACTGTCTAGTTGTGATACTCAGTTATTAATATGGCGTAAATCAATTTCGATTGCAAGTGGAGCTGTTGGTGAATCTAAAGTTAACGTTCATACTGAAACGCTTGACCACCATTTCAATGTACTTTTGATGTTCATCGAATTAGTTCGCTCAGAAAGTATGCACGGTATTCTCTATAGAAAGCACGAACCGATAAAACTATTGAACACCTTTAATTCAGTATAGTAATTATATTCTAAAAAAATTAAAAATATGTTTCGCATAAAACATACGAACTGTTTGGTTGTTATTGCCCTATTTCTTTAATATACCTAGATTGACGATTTAGTTTAATCAAATTAAATTTTACATATATTAAATCATAGTTTATTGTTAGTCTTCGCATCAGACTGATCTCAATTGAGAACCAGGATAAGGTGGACGCTGTTTTGTCCTAGAATGAAACTTTTCAGTGCATTCGTGACCACATCAGGAATTGAACCGGCTATCTTCAGGTTTCAGGGTGAACGCCTGGCCATCGTAATCAGTAGGTCGGCGTCTAACTGTAGAATACGCATTTCAATCAACTTGTGGTACAGAGCAACGACCACGTTGTGAAATTTTATCGTTGGTTTTCAGAGGCACATAACCAAAATCAATCTACGACGAGTACAAATGTCAAATCAAAGCCAGTCTCCTCATAATGACTTAGACTAAAGTATGATTATTAGCTCACTAGTAACCCACTTCAAAAATTCCAAATTTCTAGTAAGAAGTCCTAAACGGCAATTTTTAGAAAAGCTGAGAGTGCGACACTTATTGACAATGGTGTTGGATAATCATCGCTCTGTATCACAAACTGATATGAAAACACTACTATCATATACTACCTCAGTGATGCTAAAGGTTAAGAATTCACTATAAAACCTAGAGTAACAAGGTTGGGCGTGTTTATTTCTGTGAATTCTCACTGTAGGGGGAAATATTTGACCTGAGCTCCACTGGTTTTGAGTAGTACTTACCTGGTATTATGGGGGTGATGATTATAAGCAAGATATTTGAAATTAATTTCCATAAAATAACTTTAGATAGTGGTGACGGTAAAACGCGATACATTAATTACAAAACTACTAGAACAATTATATAGTTCAATGGTCGGATATAACAATCAAAGGTTTAACCATACAGGTGATTGAATTCATCATAGATTGAAACTAAAGATCACTAGACAGCCATTTCGTTCTAGTATGTGACTCCATAGAAGTGTGCTCCCTGGACCCCGCCTTAGGGGCCCCAGATTGGAGAATTCTTAACCCTCTATACCACTGGACTGCCATTCAGTGATAGTATTCCCACATTGGTCGATTTGTGATGTAGCTCCTATGTATAGCAAAACATTAATGAGGAGAGACAATATATGAAGAATATTTCTTAAGATACAAAAGTATCAATAGTGACATTCTCCTTTAACTTACAAAATAATGATTTTTGTTCGTCACATTCTGTAAGCATGATTTCATTTAGGCTACATTCGATTTCATCTATCTGTTCATGACTCTAAATAATTGGGCTGTAATCAGTTTGTCTTACTTTTTATTAAACATTTACTCATTGACTACAAATAGCTACTGGTCTACAGACCCCATTTGTAAATTCCAATCAACTGTCTGGAATTGTAACTGTTATTATTTATTTGTTTGATGCTTGAAATGAAACCAGGCAGGTCGTGAAGTTTTTAATTAAAACGTATCACTTGAATGTACCCAGAGACTAGTGTTGAAACCTATGCTCAGACTAGAACCGATTAGGTATTTGAATTATTTTTATTAGATTCTCTGTTACCTGTTATTGAATAAAGAATTATTTACTTGAAGCGGTTAGAAATTTATTTATCTCTTGAACATTAACTTTTTTTGATTTAACACATTAATTAGTTAATTGATCGGTTTCGATTGAGGATGATTAACTAGTCAAACTAAATATTACTTAACATGACCTTTTATTGTTGTTTTTATTATCCTTTTCATGATGATTACAACATTATAATGAACTTCATCTAATACTTAATAATGTATCAGTATAAAATCCAATGAAAAAAACAATGAACAATATTGTGATTCATGAAACAGATTAAGAATTTCAAATGACCTTCATTCAAATCAGTTATGAGAATGGATATAAAAGCATATTTCCCATAAACCTATTTACTATATTCTTATAAAATATAAAACTACTCAGAGATAATCAGATGTTAAAGTTTAATGGAAAATCACATATAACTGTTATTTATGGGATATAATATAGAGCATAATAGAAAAAAAGGTCAGATGAAGATTAGTTATCACTACCTTAAAATAATTTACATCTTAGAGGACTGATGAAAATTGAAGAGTATCCAATTGTTGATTCATACTGCCAAAAACTTTCTCATCAGATAAAAGCTAAACCTTTGTTTTAATGTCATATGATAATAGGTAAATGAGAATAGAGTGTGTTTATTACAATATTTATAACAATTCAATAACTGTTTAACTTAAATATGTTGTAAACATTGTATTTGTCATTTGACAGTAAAGAATTTCAAGTAACTGATCTTAACGATTCAAGTCAACTCCACATAGTTACAAAAACCCATGTTGATATTAAAGAGTGTTATATCTCATTATAATTATAATACGAACTAGCCAGTAATTATTATTCTTATAACTTCCTTTAACATATAACATTGATTTTTCTAATAGTTTGAGTTTATCATTAGCGTCGTTATTGAAGCGTGAAACAGCAACACAACACAATTTAACTCATACTCCGTAGTGCTCTGTAATATATCCCACGATAAAGTTAATTTGAATATGAACTTAAAAAAATAATCATTTATGTATTCAATATGTATTACTAATTATATTTCGAAAGTGATTTGGGAATCACTGAAATTCTGATTCTTAAACATTTAGTTAACTTTGATCATTTTAGTGATCTACATTTCCCACGGTAAGGTTGTATACAAAATCCATTCAAATTTACCAAAATGTCTTCGTTCCCAATTACCCTAAATAGTAGAGGATTTGGCGATTAGATCTATTACTCTGTATATAAAACGTGTCCGTTCTTTACCTTTGCTTTAACTTTATTTTAATTCCACCTCGCATTTGTACTTTAGTTAGGAAATATTTATTTTAAACAGTTTAGTTAACTGCCAATTTGTTAGTTTTCAACCTTTTTTGTTTACATGCATCATATAGGAGTTACCCAACCCTGCATCAATTTTCTTGTGCTATTTTTATGAAACTATCTTACCATGAAGAAAATGTGTCCACCAATATCCAGTATTATAACAAACTTTTAAAGTCCTATTAGGAGACAGTAACCTGTAGAATTAAATCATAACAAAAGTGAAATATTGTTAATAATGGGTTAATCAATCAATCAATCAATGCCTGTTACTCCAAGTGGAGCATAGACCGCCCACCAGCATTCTCCAGCCAACTCTGTCCTGGGCTTTCCGTTCTAGCTCTTCCCAAGTGCTGTTCATTCTCTTCATGTCTGTTTCCAATTCCCGACGCAATGTGTTCTTGGGCCTTCCTCTGTTTCTGTGGCCTTTAGGATTCCAAGTCAGTGCTTGTCTTGTGACACAGTTTGATGGTTTCCTCAGTGTGTGTCCAATCCATCTCCAGCGTCTTTTCCTAATTTCTTCCTCAACTGGAAGTTGATTAGTTCTCTGCCACAACAGGTTGTTGTTGATGGTATCTGGCCAACAGATCCGAAGAATCCTACGCAGGCAGTTGTTTATAAATACTTGTAACTTCTGTAGGGTACTTTTTGTAGTTCTCCAAGTTTCAGCTCCATACAACAGGACTGTCTTCACATTTGTGTTGAAAATTTTGACTTTTATATTGACTGACAGTTGGTTTGAGTTCCAGATGTTTTTCAGCTGTAAAAATGCTGCCCGTGCCTTACCAATCCGCGCCTTCACATCCGAATCAGACCCTCCGTGTTTGTCGATGATGCTGCCCAAATATGTAAAGGTTTCAACGTCTTCCAGAATTTCTCCGTCAAGTGTAATTGGGTTAGAGTTTGTTGTTTTGTATCGGAGGATCTTGGGTTAGCATGGTATTAATTAACGTTTGAATCACACCTGGTCTATGAGATTCTATTTCAATCTTCCAGCGGTATTGCTCTTCGAGTAATATCTGAGTTTGATATTACGATAAGAAGACGAAGTGTATTATAGCTATGTGATATATTTGGGCAATATACTTCGATCAATGTGATCATACATAAACTTGTTATGACATTCATATTATGTAGAATTAAGGTCAACTAGACAATCAGTAGATAAAATGAAAAAAAAACAGAGAAAACAAAGAAAACATTGTGAATCCTACCCTACTGTGGATATAATATCAGCATTACTAGAGTAAGTTTATTGTAAGTAAAAATTGTTTTGAACACAAAATGTAGGGGTTTGAACTTTCTTTTACATCTAATGCTTCAGTCTGTCAAAAATGTATTAGAGAGAAGCTAATTGATTTAAATTTAATTTTTTTATCAAATCGTCAGTACTTTCTAATAAGAAATTTATAACTAGAACAAAATAACCATTTATCACTGTATACTTCATTCGTCAACTAAAATTATCTTGGAATAGTACAAAATTACCTTTATCCCATTTAGTTTGAATGCTAACATAATACTTTATTTGAACAATTTTGTGATAGATTAAAGCAGAATTACATAAACATTATCTATCAATTCAAGATAATGTATTTTTATCAGTGTAAAAGAAAATTCTCACTTATTTAAATGATAAAAAAAAATGAGAATTTGATTTGTGTTTTATCAAAATGCTAAAATGTAAATAAAACAAAATTTATTTTACACAAGATTAATTTACATATGAATGAATGTTATGCATAATGACAATTTAAATTGTTTCATATTCACTTTTCATGTTAGTTGGCTGGTGATATCTAATGCAAATAAAAGAAATCTATCACTAATGAAAAAAGTTAGCAATCATTAAAAGTAAACGAAAATTTTCAGATAATCTGTTAACTTTAGAGTTTGTTTTCTGCAATTCTCATTTGTTCTATGTTGTTTCGTTTTGTAATACTCAAGTTGTTTGTTCATGAGGCGAATAGATAACTTTTAATGTATTTTGTCAGTGTAATCTAATAAAACAAAAAGAAACTCTGTATTGAGCTTTAATTCAATCATGAATTACGAATGTGACAAGTACTTAATGTCTGTTTTATTTCTTCTTATGCTTTTTACATCTAATAACTAGTTTGTTCTTGATAAGAGTGGAGAGATTTGAAATGTAGGAAACATAGTGAGAAAGAGGACGACTTGGAAAATATACAATAACATTCTTTTCATGTACGTAAATTATATCCAGACATAATGTTATATAAATTTGTTAGGCAAATATTATCTTGAATTATTCATTCGTTTCAATATAAATATGTGGTTAAATTTTGATGTTGCTGATTAGTCTAATTACCACTGACAGTTTTTGATAAGATCGAAATTGAGACAGTTATTATTTTTTCCACTGAATAGTAATTGCATATAATTAAAGGATGATATGATTCGAACAACTGAGTTACAGTTTGTACTAACTTCACTTCCCACGCGATATGAAATTTTATAATCCACTGTGACATGTTGAGTTGTAGTTGATTTTCAGTGGTATACTAGAGGGAAATAACCATTCAATACACCCTCCTCTCCAATGGTCCTTAAGATGGGAACAAGACGTTTCTTCACATTCTAGTTTTATCCAAAATAAATAAATGTTCATTAATATTTATAACTCATTTCTAGTATTTTCAAAACTAGATTCATGTTTAGTTGTGAAATTTAGCATGTACGTTCCGTTTTATTACGGAGTCGCAAGCTAAATGCTCATGTAGTCTAATGCAGATGTGGTCGTTTTACTTCCAGCCACAAACGCAACTTTCACACGACTTGTGACATAATGTTATTTAGAGACAATCGTACAAAAATCTACATCTGACTGATTAACTACAATTCTATATCAACAGCGAGAAGATATAACTTTTATAAATTCATTTCTGCTTGTTATTACTGATGGAAATAGCAAATATTTTACTCTCAGTGTTTTAAACACACTGTAGGAAAACACGATGCTGAAAGGATTTACCACATAACCAGCGTTTTCCAAAGAGCCGAGCTAAATTGAGCTGGTCACGTACCAACAATATAAACTACGAAATCATATCTATATAGTGTTAAGAACCACTGATAAAATGTGCATACCTCATTTATTCGTACATTGTTATCATCTTCACTCTAGGTTGGTTCAATACTGTCTAAATTTGATTATTTTTTTATTTCTTACACATTCTACGTACTTCTTGCTTTCTTCATCGTCAGCTCTCTGCAACTACCACTTTACACGATATGCTGCTTTACACTATTTGTATGAAACCTTGTGAATAGATTTCACTATCACACTACATAAAATAAACATATCTACCAACTTGCATATATTATTACATATTATATATTGTTCCCTACCATTTACATTTGATTTCTACATTTCGTCTTTCCACATTAATACGTTGTGCGAAAATAGATATTTTATTGAATGAACTGACAGAAATTTTATTCCAAACTGTAAATATTCTCAAGCAAATTGAAATGATTACATTATCTTCTACTGTACAGTGACTATACGTATATATATATATATATGTACAGTGATATATGAGTGAGGTCGTGCACATATATCATGAAATGACTGAGTTAGAATTATCAATCATTGGGAACCGACTTAGTGGTCGTTGGTTCGATCCTTGTTGGAGTCGAAGATCAGCACTGCTGAAGAGTACCACATTAGGACGAAACAGCTGTTTAGTGCTTTCTCGTGATCAATGGTTATCTAATTTAGACCAACTAGTGATATAAAACTAATATTCAACAATCACCACGAAACTAAATTAAATAATTTTACTGTATAGTGTAGCTTCAAAATAATTAATAGAGAATAATTAAACTGGATTCATTTGAATGTGAAACAAAGTGTTTTGACAGAATAGATGGAATATAAATAGTCATAAATGTGTGTATTTTCCTCATTCCCATGACAGCTGGGTAAGGACTTTAAATTATAATGAATTTAACAAATATGTGTCATGTAATCTGACTGAGTGGATGTCAGACGTCAGTGCCATTTATTCATATCAATGACGATTTATATTCAGTTATCTGAAAGCAATTTTTATCTCAGTTTTTAAGTAATGAAATTTCAAAAAGTGAGCTGTGTATAGGGTTTTAGAAGGTAATCACTATACATGTTTGGTAGAGTCTATCATGAACAAGAAACTTTCTTTCGGTTAATAGCTATCTATCAGGTCATTATATGGTGTTATAATAAGGAAAAGTAGGAAGTGCATTGAAACGGCGTATATAAATGCAAACCTTTTAAATGAGCACGCCTACCTATTTACGTTAAAAGTTTAAAGAAACTGTTTTACTGTAGTATTCTTCATTTAAATTAATCTATTTACCTTGTGATTATTACGAAAGAGTAATATTCTATCTGTTGACATCTGATATACCGGTTGCTAGTATTACCCTTTTTCATTTTATTGAAGAGAAAGCTAATATACACCCAGTAGAATGAAAAACCCAAAAATAAAGTTCATAAATATAATCTCTTAGCATATTTGATGATTTTCAAATGTTTTTTACCTTTGCATAATGTAATGCATGATGATTTAATTAATTGCCATAGTAACAACTAGAAATGTCGGCTGAGATATAATACATAGTTAATACAGAAAACTTCTTTGTTTGGTGAGAAACCATTCAAAATGCTGCTAACACAATTGTGAATAGAAAGTGAATTAGTAAGTTAATTGACTCACCATCTTCAGTGTTATTAGTGATAACTGTTTAAATTCTAACGGTCACAACTTCTCAAATGGACTTCAAGAACATTTTGAAGCTAGTAACTAGTTAGCTTTACTTATCTGCAGTGAAACACTTATCACCAATCACAGTGGACAATTTGCCGCCGTATATTGCACATTGACAGGATTAAGAATTCTACCATCGGACTATGGCCTAGTGGTGCAGAGGATTTAACGTTCGCCATGAAACTTGAATGCTTAGCGTTCAAAGATGCAAAATATCAAGAAGTCCAATGTCATGACGCGACACCTGTTTTGTGTACTCTGGTTTCTAGTGGCACCTGGCCAACATTAATCTATGACAAATACAAACAACTAAATGTAATACCTATCTCCATGAAACTATTTCAATTTACTTGCCAAATATGTTTAGGCGTTAAAATTCACTCTTAATAATACTCAAACAATAAGATTTATTAAAACGAAAATCATTCATGTTTTGTTCATGCACTAATCACATATGAAAGATTACGATTAATAGACTATATGGTTATGGATAGTTATAGTTATAAGTGGTTAGAATGAGCTGAACGTAAAAAAATTACGAATGAGGTCAACAAAATAAACTTAAAGTCTTAAATAGTTTATATTTTTAGCATTTAAGTGAAGGAAACAATAACAGGAACTATTATGTAGCAATGTTTAGTTTATTTTTTCTGTAATATGTTCTTATAAGCAACAATTTGTAAGATATTTGTAGTTAATGATGCATATCAACTATCTAAACCACTACTAAATAAATGTTTTAATTAATTTTTAACTCCCAGTGGTGCCCAACTTGAATCCCCTCCCCCTGGAGATGAACAAATGATTTTGTAGGCATCCAGTTTTACAAATTCAACTTCCGTCAACTGGTTATGCAATAAATCTTGACTAGGTATTCACTCATAATTATTGCTAAATAAATTGTTGCTTAACCCTGTTAAGATGACTCAAAGTAATTTACAACTTTAAGTCGAACAGAAGCCATATATAAAAGGTACAAAATAATTTTAGCATCTCTTTGTAAGTTTATCTTTACTCTTAAATGGGAAAATAGTTTCCTGCCTCAAAACTAAATTCATTTTCATAAAATATTTATTTAGTGTTTTATTAATTAAAATCTAGTCGTCTTGTTAATGTAGTCACTATATTGCTAAGAAAAAAGAATTATATGACCATATATATATATATATATATATATATATATAGAGAGAGAGAGAGAGAGAGAGAGAGGTCAAGATTCATCGTGTCGACTTTTGTATGTAGATTAGTTAAAGGTGTTAATAAAAGTCTATTTTGTAACAACTGATTTAGTAAATCAGAAGTGAACTCAAAGTGTGATTTAACGTTTTGAAGTTACTTATTCATGTTCTGTGATGTTTAGAGAACCTACAACTTTCATGTTATGCTCTAGTTGCATCCTTTTCATCCATTAACTAAAATGCAACATAGTCAATTAAACTGATAAAACCTTAGTACTTCCTGTAGATTCCTGTAAATATTGACCAAATATTTATTGGTATAATTATGCTGACTTATACGTTATTCTAAATATCAATGTGAAATGTGACATCCATCTGACAAGTCTTGAATATGAGGAGACGCGTGACTTGGATTCTACTTTTCAACCACGGTTTAACCTAAATCATGCTTGTATGGTATTACCATACCAAGATAATTCACTTAGGGTACGCAACTGAAGTCCATATTAAATCAAGGGGAAGATGTAAATACCACCAAATTATCTTTATTTTATTTGAAAAAATATGCCCAGTTGAAAATTGTTCACTGAGTAGCAATCATTACCACAATGTATTGTCCTTAGAGTTTGTTAAACTCTGATAATCACCTCGTGCGGTCTAACTACTTACAGCAATTTGTTGACCCATTTAGACTAGTGGACATACTTCAAGTTAGTGAGTAAAATTAGGTTCGTAGTCAGGATAAAAGTATATGAATTTGGTTACTACTATATAATCATTTAGTTTATGCATCTCAGACTATTTGTAAATTAGTCATAGTTCGACTAATTTAATAGTGACATTTACAACTGCGACAATGACTGATTTGGCTTTCTAATTTTACAACTGACTTGTTGAAAAGACGACATGTGAGATAGAGTACTAAATCTTATATATATTTATATATCTTGTACATTATTGGTTTATACTATAATAATACATGTGTGTGAGTGATTAATTGGCTTTTTGATAAATCAGACGGATAATTGTACCTGAGTAATAGATTAGGTCAAGGATGGGAGGTTAGATGTAGGTATCGCGTTGCGGATAAATCAGGATCAATAGAATCGACCACCCCTTCATGAGATAAACAACAAGATATGTCGTTTGTTCTACAAGACTGTAGATATAGCTTCCAGATAAATACCAGTATAGATACATTTTAGGTAAAAACTTCTTCCACGAGAAAATAATGTGTTTTGTTTTGTTAATCACATTAAATTTGCAAGAAATGAATAGACATCCATATGAAAAATGCGCGAAAAATTACTTATTCAATTTCACGTTACGTAAATAAATACAAATTTAATTTTGTTAAATACACGTTGATTATCCATGTGAAATTAATCGTTTCTCATCAAAGGTAAACCAATTTTTTCCGGTTATTTCATAACATGAGAATCGCCTTATATATATATATATATATATATATATATATATATATATGTGATAGGCAAACCACATTATTGACTTTGAAATTGATACATTTAATGGATATTGATCATTAGATATTGATGATTTATGCGCTAAATATATTCTTTCATTGAAAGATTTTTTATGAAGTATATTTTGCTGTATAAAAACTAAAAAAAAAAGAAAATTTCTATATTTAATTTGCTTAGAGAATAAGTTTCAAATGATTTTTCTAACAAGTAAAGCTTAAAACCTATTAGTTCGAACAGCCTGTACATCGGTATCACGAGTTTTCCCAATAAACTGAAGCGTTACATTATGGCAATTAATGATTAACAATTCATGGTAAATTACGCATATACCTTACTCTATTCACGTAGCTGTATCATAATAAATGCCTTTCATACAGGGTTTTTTTCAATCTCTTATTTTAGTTGTTATCCATTTTAGTAGTTTACATTAACTAAAGTAAATACTTAGATCTATTTTGGTTTTGGTTTTCTGAATGTTATTTAAAAGAATTAGGTTGATGTCGATTTAAAAAATGTATACTACATCACTTAAGTGACACTTAACGTATCACTAACATTCTGAGTTACTTTTCAAGTAACATCCTATATGCCACACGGTTTACATTTGGTGGATATAGCTGGAATAATCTGCATCTGATTTACTAAACAAAGCCATTGCGTTCCCTTGTAGTGTACATACATTTTATTTCCCATATAGGAATAGTATTGAAAGAAAATGAAATAATTTAATCATCAAATGAGATGATGTATATTATTTATCTAAAGTATTCTGAACTAAATTTTGCTTTACCACTGTTGTAAATACTACTAATAATACATTTACTTTCTTTTGAATTGTATAAATTACATTAAATGTTACAATCAATCAAATGTAATTTTGTATAGTTTTACTGTTAATTTGAATAACTATTGACTATTAAAAATGAATATTTATTTGTTGTATTAATGTTACTACATAACAAATAGTTGTTTTATATTATGTCTATATATGTTGGTTTGTTTAAGTTTTCTTTCAGAAAAAAATGATACAGTTAAGCGAATTATGCATTCTAACAACATATAATTAATTGTTAGTAGGTAACCATTTGAAGCGAATCAAAAAATGCTCATACTCTATGATTATCGATATGGTTACAATCCAGTGAAAAACATGTATGTAAGTGGACAAAGTTAAAATGTTTCGTCACGCCTCCTCCTACCTTTTCAACATAAAAACATATAAGAATATTACATAATAACAAATAAATAAGATGGAAACTACGGTAAATAAGCATACTTCCCTCATCTGTTTAAACGCAATAACAGTTAGAGAGAATATATCACCAAATAACTAGAAAAGAGACAATTTTGCATGCAGTGAATAATATGTTAATTATTTGGCTGTTGAATTTGTTGACTAGAGAGGGACTATCTCTATTACAAGTATTCTATAACCAAACAATTTTTGCTCAGTTCTATGAGTTTTTTTATTTTTTCACGTAAGACAATAAGTAATTAGCATTTGTTTGTGTATATATCTTATGCAGTTCATGTAAACAATGAGCAACTTTCATTTATACCTACCTACTAGCGAATAAGCAATACTAGAAGATAAGCCTGTTTTATACATTCTACTGGATTTAACAAAGAAAGACATCCTTGTCATGTCACATGGTAAGAGCATTCAGATATTTTAGACTGTGCTGCCTAAACCGGATCAAGATTGATGCTGTTACTTAGCATTATTATAAGGAAAAGATTAAAGTAACATTTAGGGTGCTAGTAAAAACTGCACTTCCCAGGTATTAGCATTCAAAAGTATGACTAACAGGTTTTCTACAAAAACTTACAGTTGAGTCTATTCTGTTGACTAATCTTTTATTTCTTCTTTTCACTAGGTTCAATTGGGTTTGACCTCTCGGCATTACAAAACATTAAAAACTGTATTGTAAATAAAATGTGTGCACACATACACAAGCTATAACATTTTGTTCACTTGAGTGATTGTTTTTATATTTTCATATGAATTTATCTAGTTGTTGTATTTATTTGTTCTGTCCTGATGTTAGGTGATTGTAAGTAATTGAGAAAAAGCCCCATTTTCTTTCAAAAGTCATCAAAGAGTATTAACGATTTTAGACGAAATGGTCCTTAGTGTCATTCCATCACTAACCCATTCAGGTTGATTGACTATCTCATTATATATATATATATATATATATATATATATATATATATATATATAACTCCTTGATTATTTACTGCGCAATAGTTTAATTCACCTACAATAAATCGCACATATCCATAAAGCTCATTCATTAATGTATGTTACAGAATTATAAGTCCATGATGAACACATACTGTGATATTCATTCATAATTTTATCTATGTAATTTTTCTCTTTATATAGTGTTGCATTCATGTTTGGAGTTTATCACCAATTTCGTAATCTTAATCAATGAATAAATAATCTAATAATGTTACTGCTTCCAGACTGTTTTCTATAATGTGATAATTATTGCTGTTGGGTTAGACAAGTAACTATTAGCGTTCTACCGACTGTGCTATAAGACTATCACCACTAGTAACATTATTATAATTATTATTGTATATTTTACAGTAATAAGTTTGTGGCGTACCCTTAGAAATAGTCAACATCTTACGGAATTCTTACCACGGATTACATTGTAAAATCGTGCGTGGAGGTCAGCTCACAGATTCATTCGAAGTGAAGACCGGTGTCAGACAAGGCTGTCTACTCTCACCTTTTCTCTTTCCACTGGTAATTGACTGGATCATAAAGACTACAACATCCCTAGACACTCGGAATACAATAGACAACATCGATACAACTAGATGACTTGGACTTTGCAGATGACCTAGGTGGCTCATCTATCCCACAAACAGCATCAAATGCAGATGAAGACGAACAATATAGCAGCAGTCTCGGCAACAGTAGGCCTTAACATACACAAAGAGAAGAGCAAGATCTTATGATACAATACAACAAACACTAACCCAATTACACTTGACTGAAAAATTCTGGAAGATGTACAAACCTTTACATACTTGGGCAGCACCATTGACAAACAAGGCGGGTCTGATACAGATGTGAAGGCGAGGATTGGAAAGGTAAGGGCAGCATTTTTACAACTGAAAAACATCTGGAACTCAAACTGTCAGTCAACATTAAAGTCAAAATTTTTAATACAAATGTGAAGGCAGTTCTGTTGCATGGAGCTGAAACTTGGAGAACTACGAAAAACATCCTTTAGAAGATACAAGGATTTATAAACAACTGTCTACGTAACTTACTTCGGATTCGTTGGCCAGATACCACTGAGTAAAAGTTTTTCAGGAAAAGTGCTAGGAGTATATTGTAGTAAATATATTTTTTATTCCTCAATACAACTGTTATTCTGAATATACACATTGTTAATCTGTTAGCATTTCCTCACTAGACTGATTAGTATAGTGGCATATTGTAACGACAATCACTTGGCCCAAGTATTAAATCAATTGTAACTGATTAATTCTACTCATTAAGTAAATGGTCTATAAATTTTCACTTCCGTTTTAACGATGAAGATCAATTATCGTTAAACGATTTGAATTCCGTATTATTGTAGAAATGACGGTAAGCTAGTGTTCATGATTCAATATCGATACAGTCTGAAAGAGTAGTGATTGTAAAACAAACATTTATTTCAAGAGGAACTTTATCTGTGTTGTTGATAACTAGTGTTTCATAGTTATATTGGGTTTCATATCATATAAAGTTTAAAGCCATAAAATATTATCGAGCAGGAATGGTCATAACAACTGTTAAATTTTCGTCTTAAATTGATTTTGGACAAATATCCTTTGTAAACTACATGAAATGAAGCAGCTATTTCGTTCTAATATGTGAGACTACACTAGTATACACTAACTGTTGTGTGGATTTCCAAAATGTGAGTAAAACTTTAAAAATACATGGTGGGTTCATAATAGTTACTACGATCATTTGAATCCATCGATATCTTGTGCCATTGGTAGCAGTGAATAATGGTAGCGCATTTTACCAAATCTATTAAAGTTGGAATTGTAAGGTATAGTTTCTTAATACATTTTGAACAAATTGATCATATTAAAACTTGTCAAGATATTTATATGTAAAAAATTATGGTCAACAAGACAAATTGGAGGATAAGATAAGAAAACAAAGATAACAAGGAGTCAATGTGAATCACATTCTACCAAATTAGGGAAATTACAAATTGTTTTTGAATATACAAGATAGTGGTTGGAACTTTCCTATAGCTAAGGCTTCATTAAATCTTAGTATACGTTCTGAAGCACTCTTATACAACACCACAAAAAGGATGAATCGATACCAATTTTCGAATCGTCTCAACTGAATATTTAATAATAGACAATGAAAGTTGTTTATCTTGTACTCTTATTTTGTCTTTCGAGTTCACGAATTTCTGGATGTATGTGCTCAGCTCTGATAAAATTCGTTTACTTATTGCATTATCGAAATAATATATTTCTCTACATTTTTTATTGATTTATATTCCTACACAATTAAGCCACAACCTTTTATCAATCCAAAATAATCCGTTGACAAATTTCATTGTTTACTTTAAAATAAAACTTATTCGCAACCAGTATTGTTCTCATCAGTCCAAAGAAATAATGTTCAGCTCTATTTGTTAGTATAGTTGAAAAATATTAGATCAATCAGGTTAGTTTGTGAGACAATGATAACACTTCTGAAGATTAGAAGAAAACTGTTCATAATACTAGAAATTATAAGTAAGATAGCAATTGTTGTACTAATGACAAGAATAACACGAGTAGTATGACAATATAAACAGACATTTAAACACTGGAAGTAGGTGAAAATTAAAAAAATGCAAACTACAAGAAACAATAGCATGCAGATACATCCAGCCGATGGGTCCTAAGTAAGACGAAACGCGCGTCATGTATTCCGCTTGCAGGTCACAATCCAACTTAAGCAATACTTTTTAATGTTATATAATACAAAATGTTTGAATAATCAGTTTAAATGAACAATATAAATAAACAAAAGAAATAAATAGAGTGTGTAAAGATCAAATAATACTATATAACAAAAGTTCTTGAACAAAATATAAACCTAAATACTATAAACCTCATCTGAGTATTTAGACTGGTGATATTAACTTGAATTCTTATAGATTCTACTATATATGAATGATGACTTCTAGCCACTTTTCCTTTTATCATCTGAATTTGTAGGTGAAGGCTTGTTACTGATAATCGTTTTGGTTGAAAGGTTTGTATAAAGGCACTTCATTTTCCAGGATTAAATTTAAGTAGATGGAAATAATGAAACTCAGTGTGGACTGAACTGGGAAACCACAGTTGAAGCTATTTTAATGTTATTAACTTATCAGAATGTAGTGGCAAGTATGACATCAACTAAACGCGAATTTTATTTCATAGCATTGTATTTTCCATTTTAGTTTAAGAAATCAGCATAAATGAAGACGATAGATTTGTCTAAATGTTTGCCCTGTGAAAAGTACATTGGTGTATAGCTTATTACCTGAAAGACTGCATTTGTATCTGCCTTGCAATGTCTATTAAATGAATAAATATGGAGCTTTTTACTGCTTTAATTGACCAAGTCAAGCAAAACTGTAATATGTCTAAGAAAGTGATAATAAACTTACCTTATTGAAATCTAGGTTGGAAGCCGACTCAGTGGTCCAATGGTAAAGCGTTCGCCGCGGAGCCAGAGGGTCCTGGGTTTGATCCTGTTGGGGTCGTGGATGCGCACTGCTGAGGAGTCCCATACTAGGACGAAACAGCTGTCCAGTGCTTCCAAGTGATCAATGGTTGTCTGATTCACATCAATTCGTGATGTCAAAATTTAATATTAACTATCTCCACAAACCCCCTAATTGTAATCTAGGTTTAACTGGCTCCAGACTCATCTTATAGATTTGTATATAATAAACCAAATGTTTCTATACAGCAATTATTTAGAAGAGTAAGGAGAAATAGGAAATATTGTATTTAAATATTCTGTGAGGTACCATTAAATGCAACCAAGTAATATACATTTATGCTTTAATTCACGTTTTAAAAGCTATTGTTTGTTATATTTTAATAATAATATAAACTGGTATTACTATTAACACTACTACTTGAATCATAGTGTTTTAACGCATTATAGTAATGTTTAACAGCAGATTACTACTTATGTTAATTGTCAATTAAGCAGCAAAATATTCGCCACACTAATATATGTATTCATGTTACTGGTGTTTAAGTACATCATTCTTATATGTTCACTAAACGTTCTATTCTATCCTGTACATTCTTCAATAGACATATTGATGGATGAAAATTAACAATCAACCATCATACATATTAGTATGTTAAGATGACAGAAAAAACATTTTCTACCGCCCGCTTAGATATAATATAATGATTACAAAATGTTTCAAATAAGGAAGTGATGTAAATAACATTAGTTAAGCATACAGTTTATGAAATATGAAAACAATATAATAGATTGTGATTACGGAAGAATGAACTTGAATGCAATTGATGAACCTTAGAAAGCGTGTAAATTATCGTATTATAAAAAATTAAAAGCTGTGTGGTATTTGCTTGTATTTCGTTGTTTTCACAAATAAGGTAATCTATGCAAAAGGAAGCCTATGCACATGTGAGGCCAATGGATAACTGTCATCTAGTCTTGAAGGCACTGTGTTTGATTCTCTGGTGGAATCGAGAAAGTGCGCTTCCGGGAAGTTGGATACTAATATGAAAGAGTCTCCCAGTGTCTCTGGTTTTCAAGTGTCCGCAATCAACTGTAGTGTGTGATGAATATATAAAACTGTCAAATTTACTTAATATGAATTTGAGAAATCTTAAGTCTTGCACATATATGACAAACTCAAATTAAATATGTTTATCCTAAACATTCTCAGTATTCACCAGTTATGTTTTATCCAGCATATATAGTCATTTTGCCGTTCATTTAGTAGGTACACACTTGACATTAGGGTTTATCATCCACTATAGTTTCTGTTGTCATGCAAAAAAACCTGCCGGCTTAGCGAAACGCTAATCAGATGCGCCTAGTCGATAAATGCGCATCTGCCCTATGCCCACTCGGTCCCAAACCGGAGATAGAAGAACATGATGATAGACCAGCCAGACAGAATCGTATTATATTTCCAAACATTCCTCTATATATATATATACAAAAACAGACTACACCGTTAACCAATTAGGAGACTAAAATCAATACAAAATAGGAGCAATAGTGAATGTGAACTGGAGTATGTACACACAATTGATTAACCATAGTTCATCAGTAAGAAATGACATACTAACAGTTAATGTGTTAAATGGGAGGATAGGACAGGGGGGAACTGAATGATAGTAGAAATAAATTGTTCAACTTGAATATAACCAAAAATATTGAAGTATTTTATAGATAAGTAGTTCACAAAGATAATAAATCTTATTTAGGTGCCCAGCATATCAGTTTCATTTAATAACCTGTTTGTGTTATTATGCTGTATGTTGGTTGTACTACACTAACATTTACATAACATTGAAAATTACAATCAACTATGCAATCCTTACCCACCAAATTAACAGAAAATGTTGACTAACGTTGTTAGATATCATACATTTTTGTACAATGAACATCATTCGAATATGACTATATATTATTAGAAGTGCATAAATATTCATAGATTAGCTGTATATTCAAAGAATAAAACAAAACTTATTCAGTAACTTAATACATGCACCCATATTTCATTCTTAACAGTACATTGTTTTGTTAATAAATATTTCATTATTACGTGTGAAATGATTTGTTCAAATGAAATCAGTGATAAAATAACGACATTATTTTTGCTTACTTTACGTTTAACTTCCCATTTAGTGGTTTAGTAAAGAGATAGTAGAGCGAAGAAATTATTTTCAGGGCTCTACATATACATATATATGTTTATATATACGTTTTGGGATAAACAAGTCGGTACTAGTTGAGGAAACACGTATTGCGTAATAATAACCAGATAACTTCATAATAATGTTGTGGATAAACAGGTTTGTTCTCTATGGTAGTAGTCAGTGAATCAACGAAGTGGTATGAGTAATTATACACATTACATTTTATATATTGACCGGATTGAAACTGACATTAAGCAATCGAATTTTAGTTGTAATTGATTAAAACCAAACAGAATAATGGAACAATTATGTTAGAGTAAAAGAGACATGCAGAATTTACCATGTCACCATAAAAAATGTTGGCGTGGTGAGTGGATGGGTTAATATAACTTTTGTAACTCAGTGTACTATCGGTAATGATACTAAGGTTAAGTTTACTAAAATAAATACTTATAGATGTTTCTGTATGTGTTAGTACATACAAAAGCCATACAATTAGTCAACTAGGATGTAGCTGTTTTATGTGAAAGCTCGGATCATGTCAGCTATATGTCTTGCGTCTAATAAGTGACTAGGAATCTAGTTCTTAATCTTTTTTATTGTCACCTTGTCTGTGTGATCAAACGACGATGCACCATCGTTCAAAAGATATAAGCATTTATAGATAGTTGTTTACACAAGATGCTCTAGATCCATTTGCCAGACACCATCAGGAATAATCTACTGTGACAGATAAGGAACCAACTTCCATTTGTGGAAGAAATTAGGTAAACACACTGGAGGTGGGTGGAAAACACGTTGTGGAAACCACCAATTTGCGTCACAAGGCAAGGTTTCAGTTGGAATCCTCTAGGCCAAAGGAAAAGAGTAAGGTCGACGATCACATTACTTTTGGAATTGGAGGCAGACATGAAAAGAACTGATAACACTTGGAAACAACTATAAAGGAAGTTAGAAGACATAGTTGGTTGAAGAATTCTTGTCTGCAGCCTATGCTCCAAGTGAGATAACAAGCATTGATTGAGTGATTGAGTGTAAAAATAGCTTATAGTCGTTAATAATGTGTATACTTAATACAGATCTCATAAGTGAACTAACTGAACTTATATTACGATATCTGTCTTTTGGTTGATATAATTCACTAAATCAATAGTTGTTACAATGAAAGTGGAACTATTTTAGAAAATAGTGATAAGATTTTTTTGTTTAATGTTTATAATAAATCAAGCGTACTTTCATTAAAAAATTAATTACAATTGATTTACAATCTTCAGGTTGATTGTTCACTCAACCGGATTGATTGATAGGAACTTTAATTTCATAAAGTTCAATGAATAAATAACAAAATATTAAAATGTTTAACAATTGTACTTTGTAGAAGAGGTAGTTCTTTTATTTTTGTTTAGTAGTTTTTACAGATTTAAAGTAGTGAACATTAAACAGAAATCAAACTTATGTCATTTAAATATCATATACACTCAAACAACAAGTTTGTCTAAAATATAATGTTCTCCTAGACTTCAGAATGTTGTTTATAAATAGTGAGTTAGTGTAAAAAGATTTTACGATTACTTAACAATAAGACAGTAGTTTCTTTATCACTACAAACATTATTTCTTATGAGTTATTTTAAATAAATTATTCAAAATACATCAAAATAAGAATAGGAAACATATAAACGGTTGTCATTAGACTTTACTGTAATATTTATATGCATATATGAAGAATAATAAACCATTTAACTTAGTTTGTTAGTCAGTGATAACAATGAAATAATCAACTTAATTAATCATAATAAGTAAAAAATACAAACTGATAGTAGGATGATTAGTGTATTAGTGGTAATTAAATCAGCTGGAGTGGGTATATTAACCCATCAGTTGATAAAAACATAAAGAAAATAAGTTTACTCAAATAATAATGAATGTGAAAGTTATCGGTATGTATATGAAAATAGGTAACAGGCTATACGAATGAAGTAGAAAAAGTTATACAAATAAAAGTGAATAGATGATTTGTAGAATATCTAGTTAATTCTTAATGGCTAACGAATTAAAGGTGTTGTCGTAAATTGTATTCTAGATCTATTTGATACTAAGATCTGTAACTCGAGTGCATGTAGCTCTGATATATGTTGCAGATGAGAATAAATATCGTTCCGAAGATTTGAATGTGACTCGGTGTTACAGAAAATGCTGAATTGGCATTTTACATCACAAACTGACCTTAGTTAATTAACTACTGAAGGCCAGGTTCGGGTAACATATTTTTAATCAGTTGAAGTTAGAAATGAAAAACTTTGGATTATGGTTCAGTGTCTTCGAAATTAAACACTCCTCGATAATTATAATGATCCTGAATTTACTTTCCGGTTCCAACTACTGTGAAGTCGCGTTTTAGAACTAATAAGCTACTCACTGCTCTCTAGTTTTCACTGCTAGTCTAAAAAATGTTACTTTGCGATATAAAGCACAAATTTGAATGCATTTGTTTATTTAATGCAAGTACTATTTTGTAATTGGGTATTATGAAAATTGTCAAATGTCAATTTAATGCCACAAATTGGTGTGAATTAGACAACCATTGATCACCAGGAAGCACTGGATAATTGTTTAGTCCTAGTATGAGACATTTCGGCAGTTCGCATCCACGATCTCATCAGATATCGACCCCAGAACCCTCTGGCTCCGTAGCAAACTCTTTACCATTTAGACCACTGAGTCAGCTCCCGACTGCTAACACTTTTAATTCAGTCTATTCTCGATGCGTTTGTGACACCTCATCCATTATCATCGTTAGGCAACTGCCTCACACCCAATACAGTTAAACACCACTAGTCACTTCTTCACACCAGAACTGTAGGAATCACCTCGAAAAGTTAGTAACTGGTTAGCTGATAATGATTGCAGTTTACAATCAATGATATTTGTTATATCTACTACAATAAACAAAAATTACCTTAACATGTAATCGTTTGAACTAACAGCAAACAAATAAACATGTAACTGACTATATACAAGTAGTGAATAGGTGAATTTCTTTTTTAGTGAACAGAAAACAAAGTTCTAGCTTCTTATAATTTCATTCTAAAATTTTATGTCGTTTTTATATCTTTAGCAAGAAATATCATTACATATTGTATCAATTTTTAATCTTTTATTTTATAGATGAAATTGTCACTAATATGCATGTTTATTCATTTAATATACGATATTTGCATGTAATTCTACATGTTTTTATATGCTTTCTATGCTTACTATAGGTCCCTATAATCAATTGTTCAGTCTACATGAAGTACGTTAAAGCAATAAAGTAATAGATATTAACTAATAAATATGCGTATCGCTTTATAGATTTATCTATTGTTTACAAGTGTAAGTGTATGTAAATTAAATATTTAAAGATTAATATGAAGGTAAGATTCATTACTAACTATAATCGTTTCAGGTAGGATTACAAGCTGATAAGCATCTGTGAATAGTAGTTGGATGGCAATTTCACCATTAACGTTTTTTAATCATAACGTTACAAAATTATCACTACATGTTAAATATTAAGCGTTTATAATCAAAGATTGATGCATGGGTTAAAGTAGTTATCAAAATAATGAAGGTTCTTGAGAATGAAGAAAGCTTCAAGACCAAATCGAAGGATATAAAACCGTTTGTTGTTTGTGTTTGTGAAGGAGTGTTGTTCACTAATTCACAAATTACATATTGACATTCTATGTCTTATAGTCTTTAATTATTACTTAGATGATATGAATAAGTGATAAAAATTGCATCTAGTGCTTCTAAAATTCAGATTAAACTATGTTACTATGTTTTATAGTTTACGATCATCCAAATTGTGAAACATAAAGATTTTTATTTTTATTTTATAAGCAAAGTATAATATACCTATAGCATTACTTTTTTGAACTTGATTATTTACAAACTTTATTGTGTACATTCATTCCTTAAAACAAAAGTTACTTTAATTTTTAGTACTCTTCAATTAAGTATATCAATACACCTTTTATGTATACTCTTCTTGCATTAATGAAAACGCTAATCTAATACTATCACTTATCACAATTGCACTTATTCATTTATTCTAAGCTTTAATATCATTCAGAAAGTGTACACTGTTCAAGGTTGTTTTCATAACTTTACAAATCACTTTTCAACATACCACCTAATAATAATCCTACGATACTATTCTTTGAAATCATTAATAAAATATACAACGAACTGACTTCAGTTATCATTTCGATTATGCAGTACAAATTATATCCAGAATATCAAATAAGATAAACTTCTCAAATAATAGAAAATGTTTAATCATGAATTGTCTTTGAATAGAGGAGAACTTTCCATAGAAGTTTACTTGCATTTCAATTTATTAGTTATTGGACATTTCTATAATTAATTGTTGATATTGATATGAAAGACATTAATGAAAGTAACTGCATAAAAAATAAATAATTCCAGAGTATAATCAGGTATAAAGAAATGAAACAAACAACATTGTCAAAAGGGAAATAGATACAATTGCAGGGGGAAGATTTACATAGAATTATAACACTGAATAACAACATGAATTGACAAATCGACACAAGGAAATATTGAAATAAACATCTTAAACAACTTCACATACACACAGAATTATATACAAGCGAAATTGATTTGAGTTATCAACACAGAACGAAAATAAACAAAACAATAAAAATGAAAGTAATCTAATAAATAATTAATTTCATTGAATATATCACAGATTGATGTTGACAGGGTACCATTGAAAACCAAGGAGCTGTGGACAGCTGTTTCTTTCTAGTGTAGGACTTTTTAGCAATGCCCACTCCAGATCCCGCACCAGGGGCTTCAGGTTGACGCGAACGCCTAACCATCTGCACCATTGGGTCCGCATCCAATGGTAGAATTTCCACTTTCATCAATTTGTGATATTCAATCAAATAAAATAACCGATCTCCACAAAAGTAGCCATCCCAATTGGAATAATTAATTAGTTCACAAATTATCTATCTAACTAATAATTATTATGAATCAAAAATGTTGAAAAAAGATCACGTAGTGAATAATGTACAATATAGAACATTTATTTTTATTACATATATGAATAGGTACATACAACAGCGTCATAGCATATGTAAATGAATTATTACTAACTATTTGAAAAATATCAAATTATTAAGATTTATTCACTGTCTTATCGTAACCAACTTGCAACTCTGATTTTAAGTGGTTGAGGGTAGTCGTTAGAAAAACCTAGGTTTTGGTTTTACGCTCTCCAAAGCTCGTCGACAAAACCTTTTTGCAATTCTGAGAGACATAATTCGCCAATATCATCGATCACTCAATCAATGTAAATATCATAGTTCCGTAGGATACTAATCACTCCTTAAATAGCTTAGTAGCGACACATGAGAATGTCACCCGGCTGTGAATCCTACAGGAACCATCGGTTTCCAACTGACTGCCGCCAATCATCTAGCATCGAAACACTGGGCACATTGTTTTCAGCTGCCTAGAATAATGTCTATATTGTAGCTAGACCAATAAAATTTGATTTGCATAAGAGACCCAGATAAACATTATATAGCTAATTGCTCAGAAATTAATTAGTGCAAAATGTAATTTTTGTAATTCGTACTTTACCCTTACTCCCTAGGTTACCTTGAAATCTAGCTCATAGATTACTTATTGATGTTTGATGATACTGGGTCGCCTTCTCTGGATTTCCTCTTCTTCATATTTTTGTGCTCATATTTTACTTTGCGCTCGCCTAACCGACAATGACGTATTAATGAGCTTGAGACAAAACGGTCGGATGTTGATTTTTGATTTGAGGGGATGCACTGAGTTTATTATATTGTCTAAATAGTGTTGCTTGTTAGAACTGTATTTTAGTGTTTCATAACTTACCTCTTAATCTGTTGAAACTTTGTTTAACAGATTTTAAGTGTCTCCAATAATGATATTCCTAGAATAAAAGACGAAGCAATTGAAAGACCTTTAAATCCGGTATATGACTATATGCAAAGCAAACTGCATACGTAATTGATTTCTGATAGCTTCTGGTTGTTAAAAGTGCTCTCACCTCCCCCCACTCCAATATTTTAATACAGTTGATTAAAAAGACCATTGAGTAGATGTCCCATGTTACTTTAACGTCATTAGAGATTAACGCTGAACTTCTAAGTACCCATATTCCCCCAGATGGATTCTCAGGTAATCAACTTATTTTATATAATACACTTACCCAACAGTTTTATTACGACCATTAACATGAACAACTAAAATCCTCGTTATTTGACATTGTTGACAATAGTTAGGGACCATGAAAATTTCAGTAGATATTACAAATTAGAATTGCTGCGTAGTTAGTTAGTCTATCGAGTAGGTCGTTCGATTAGTACACTTGAAACCATTGTTTTGCAAACATATATAAATTAATGGAATAAAAATGCTACACCGTTTTCACCTGTCATGCTAGAGCTCGTTTTTTATAAACCTGTAACTACGCTACATATTAAAAAATTTATTTAACCTTATGATAGCATGTGCCACACTGTCAGTTAAAGATAATAAAGGGCACTAATTAAAAGCATCGCATTTTATCAATTTAAGTCTCCAACATTTCGATAGCTTCAACTGATATCCGCATTTACTCATTCACTCCTAAATACAGTTACACTATAAGAAGATAATATGCAAATATATAAATTATTATTCAGCATTAAGTTGGCAATTGGTTCCTACTACAATATATGTAATTCGAAAGTGAAGACAGTCCTGCTGTATGGAGCTGAAACTTGGACAATTAATGCAAACATCATCAGACGGATACAAGTATTTATAAACAACTGTCTAAGCAAGGTGCTGAATGCCCGTTGGACGGAAACCATCAACAACAGCTTACTATGGAAGAGGACAAACCAACTTCCAGTCGAAGAGGAAATTAGGAAAAGACGTTGGAAATAGATAGGACATACATTGTGGAAACCATCAGACTGCATCACGAGACAAACATTAACATGAAATCCTGTTGGGAAACGGAAAAGACGAAGGCCAAAGAACACGCTGCATCGAGAATTGGAAGCAGATATTAAAAGGATGAACGGCAACTGGAAACAATTGGGAAGGATTGCTCAGGACAGAGTTGAATTGAGAATCCTGGTGAGCGGTTTATGCTCCTCTGTGAGGGCTAACGGGCATAAGTAAGTAGGTACAAATAGAAACAACTAACAAACATTTGATTATCGGCTGTCGTATATAAAAGCCTAACTTCGAAAATAATGTTTCATCATGATTTGAATTATAAATTAATCCATTCGATAATCCAAAATAATGGGTGGTGCATAAATATGGAACCATTACTATGCAATGTATCGTATTAAAGTTACCTTTTATTTTCAACTGAATAGGTTTATGTAGATATTTGAGTGGTGGCAAGATGTGTAGAGGGGGGAATAGGAGCTTATAATAGTAAAAGTAATTTGAGTTAACTTTCGTTAAATCCCTCCGCCCAAATTTGGAAATTTAATTACTAATCACGTATCTGTTTCATAGGTAACTCCCACTTATTTAAAATTTATTTTGATTATTAACATTTGAAAGTATATGACAAAACAATCACTAAATTCGTTTGTTAAGTAACCAATATAATCTTTGAAATTGATTTCATGTCATTTAGTTCATTTATTTAAATGAATGTAAACCCAAATGTTTATTTCAGTCAGTAAATGTTAAATTACAATTCTCAGTACTATTAACGAGAACTATTACCATCTACGTATGTTTTCCTGAAAAGGACATTTCATTAGTTATCTTATAAACATGTATTCAAATTGAAAACTCTGATACAAGTGAATTTTTCATTTAGCTTTCAATATATTTTTTTAATTTTTCAATGTGTACATACAGAAGTGACATTTTACAATTTTTGTAGTAGCTATCAGTAGCACAGGGAACACCAGTTTCATAAGATTTATAGATATGATCTACTGAAGTGTTCTAGCAAGTAATAAACCGTCAATCACAATGTATCAAAACAATCGGTACATAAAGTCACGTTACACTGAGAGTTGATTACATTTCAGTTCGATCGACAGAATTCGATCAACACAAAGAATTATCTATACATGACAAGGTTTACTGAGGAATTATTATTTTACATACAAAGTTCAGTCTGTTGCTTTTAATTCCAATAATAAGTTTAGATAATTAATCATTACACTACAATACAAGTGGTCTACCAATGTAACTGAATGCTAAGTAAGTACATTCACAGTTAGACATCATTTACAAGATTAAGTATTGATAATTACATTAAAACTACTCAGATGTTTAGTTACAAAAGCTTCCAGAAACTAAAATCAATCAAGTGTATTGAATTTTGTCTTACAGTTTTCTGTACAAAACTATTTATAAAGTACACACCTAAAAAAAAATCATTTTACATATAGCTAACTAGTGACTTCAATGCGTTTGTTATGGATTGTAATTCCAATACATACCAAGTACGTGCGGAGTTAATCATGTGAAATCGTAAAATACATTGACTTATAATGTATCATATAGCCATTTAAAATATCTGCTCATGAGACCGGTTCACAAACACAAGAGGAGGAACAATCATTTTGTGAATATATTTATATACATAAATATTTAACAAATGAAATAAATGTTGTTGTACTAAGTGATAAACTAAACTTCTATGACTGTTCAATACTTAGTCAGTTGCCAAACGATAAGTCAAGTAAGAAAAATGTAAGGTCGTTAAGTTGTTAATGACATTTCAATGAAACCTACAGTTTACCTCGTTTCTGATCTTGTTCACCCACAAACTATGTTCGTATAGAAGAATATTGCATATATATTACATAGTATTCAAACCAAAGTTGCTACCATTTTTGTTGACATTAATGACAACAACTAATTGCCGCTGGTTATAATTTTTTAATTACCACACAATATTTTCTAAAGAACAAAAACAAATCTGGTAATGAATTTAATCCATAGTGTAGCGCCTACATTGCTTCCTTGTCGTTAAGGTGATTTGAGAGAAGATTTTATGAAAATTTCAAATATTTGAGAACATAAAAGTACCAACTGATGTACAAATAAGTAATAATGGAGACAAGTACGAGTTTAAAGGAATGTATTGAATGAGAACGAAAAACATACGGCATTGCAATCACAGTGTGTGTTAAAGTTTGACCTAGTTACTTAGTCTAAAATGTAGTTTGATTCAGTATGACAGTGATAGATGCATATCTAAAACCGACCACTATGTGTCTGATGACCGATAATTTTATGTTGGCATCATATTGTTAAGTTTGTGTGGAGATGATATTTGATCCGAAAATCTGAGAAACAAACAAGAAAGAATGAGAGTATACTAATTAGTAAGAACAATATGCTAATAGAATGCTAATAGAATTTAGACTGTACTTTGAAAAGAAATTATGTAATAGTTGAAGCTATGACGAAGCGTTTGGTATCATTTCTCCAGGTTCAGAAAACAAGTAAAGAAAATATTCTAAAAGGTTAAAAGGATATCAGTTATTAAGGAAATATTGTATGTTTAAATTAGAATTAAGTTGCTTCCTAGAATGAGTAAAGTTGGATTGTAAGTAGTGATTAGATTTAGGAACGTGCATTTCTTCTTATTTGGGACTCATCAGCCTGACGTACGCACATTCATGTGTTAATGTCTACGCTAAGGTTTGTGAGTTATTGGTATATCAGGAAAGCGTTAACGGCATCCAGATATGGCTTTGGAGACTGATCATTATGTGTTCATGACATTATTAACGCGAAAATTCAAACATCATATTGTAAACTTGGGAAGCACTCTAAACTGAATTCTAAGAACCTACAACCTCTTGTTGATCAATTATCTTTAATACATAGAATATACGAAAGTAATAAGATTTTACTATGCCTATATGTTGTGCACTGTAAGTACTAATTTTTTGAGTAAACTGGTAACTTTCTCTAAAACAACAAAGCACTCACTAAACACAGTGGTAAAACTCGTTCTAACTGGTTTGCAGCATTTTCGAAGACCACAGTTGGTTGCATGTCACTGTAACATAATTATATATTAGTTCCAAAAATAAAATAATTAAATAACCAGGCAGACATATTGTTGAGTTATTTACGGACTAATAGGCTGCAATCTTGATTAGGTAATTCGATTCAACAATATTTATTTTTGTGTAACTTTCTCACCATGTTGTATTACTTTATTACAACATGTGTCCAAGGGGCTATCGCAAAATGAAAATTGATTGCCTTTCTTATTGACAGCACAATGTTTCTTCAAGCTGATTATCAATGAACTGCATAAAAATTTTTGTGTCCCTTGTTGTCTTACATGAGACAAACATCATTAATATTGTCTCCATGTAACGGCACTATCAATCATCATTTATCATAAGTAACATACTCCATCGGATTCATAACAAAATTAACGAAATCAAATATGTAACTAATAAACAAGCTTTTCTTGTATTCGTTTCTATTCTGTATTCTCTTATGTATTAAATCAACTTAACTAATATTTTACTGATTGGAACGTTAAAAATATAAACTTTGTTCGACCGTCTAGTTCATGATGTTTGTATCATCATTTAAAACATTGTATTTAGTTTTTAACGAGTGATTGTTTACAAATAAATTGATTTTGTTTTCAATTGATATACTTAAGGTTTATTAGATCAGAAAAACTTACTCGTAATGTATCTCGGAAATTGTAACGTACCCCATCATCTCTTTTCTTGAATTCACTACAACTAAAAAGGTTTATGGCATTTCAATTTATTAATTTTATTTACTATATTTCAATGTCAACAAAGATTCCCATGCCAATATTTTTAACACTTAAGTGCTACATATGTTGGCTTATTATTTAGATAGCTACTTGTTGACTAACTGCTAACAATACTATACAGTACAAGGCGAGACAAACACAATCAGCATTCTCGTATTCGTATTCGTGAAAAGCATTTTTAAGGGCAGGTTCTAATTTTTGTTTCACTATTTAGTGTAAATACATAAGATACTTGTCACTATCCTATTCGTGTAGCAAGTGATTGTCGGTTATCGCTAAAATTAGTATACTGAGCAACCGGATTCACTTATAAATAAGTTGATTTCTGGCACCAAAATTGTTTTCATTTTTTATGTCTGCCTTCACAAATGTATGATATTCATGTCAAGATGTCATCTAGTTCATGTCTGACAACAAATTTGCCGGTTAGTTACGTTAAATGATTCTAATTGGGGATTTGGGAAACATAATAACTTTGGTGTTTGAATAAACATTGTCCTCCTTAGGAAAAATTTATTCCCGAAATGACTTCAGGAAGAAAATTAGTGGGCATTAAGCAGTTTGCTTGAATTTTCCTACCAGGTTACAACAATCATCTCACGACAGATAGGAGTCGATTGTGTTAATCGTGATTCAAACACCACTTACCAATATAAATGATTACTTATTTATCAAGAAATGAATTAATCTTCCGTAGTTATCATTAGAATTTACCACCCATTTAACCACACTGCTGTTTCGATCGTGAAAGTACATTGTGTTAGCTTGTTTCATGCATGTACAATCACCTAGTATCCTGTCTGTCGTTGTTCATCTTTGTGACAAACAATATGGGAAAATTGTTAATATTGTATTCATTTTGGGTAAGAATGTTTAGAGAAAGTTACACATGTCTGTAATGAATACAAAATATGACACATGACAGTCTATAATAACATCTTCTACATATACTACATATATTGTACTTACTTACTTACTTACTTATGTCCGTTACTCCTCGCTGAGGAGCATAGGCCGCTCAGCCAGGATTCTCAATTCAACTCTGTCCTGAGCAATCCTTCCCAATTGTTTCCAGTTGCCGTTCATCCTTTTAATATCTGCTTCCAATTCTCGATGCAGCGTGTTCTTTGGCCTTCGTCTTTTCCGTTTCCCAACAGGATTTCATGTTAATGTTTGTCTAGTGATGCAGTCTGATAGTTTCCGCAATGTATATCCTATTCATTTCCAACGTCTTTTCCTAATTTCCTCTTCGACTGGAAGTTGGTTTGTCCTCTTCCATAGTAAGCTGTTGCTGATGATTTCCGGCCAACGGACATTCAGCACCTTACTTAGACAGTTGTTTATAAATACTTGTATCCGTCTGAGGATGTTTGCATTAATTGTCCAAGTTTCAGCTCCATACAGCAGGACTGTCTTCACGTTCGAATTAAAGAGTCTGACTTTGAGGTTAGTTGATATTTGTTTTGAGTCCCATATGTTTTTCAACTGTAGGAATGCTGCCCTGGCTTTGCCAATCCTTGTCTTTATATCTGCATCGGACCCTCCTTTTTCATCGATGATGCTCCCCAGATATGTGAAAGTATTCACTTCTCCCAGAGTTTCGCCATCAAGTTGAATTGGGTTGGTGCTCCATGTGTTGTATTTAAGAATCTGGCTCTTTCCCTTATGTATGTTCAGGCCTGCTGATGCTGAATTTGCTGCTACACTGATTGTCTTCGATTGCATTTGTTGGTGTGTATGTGCTAAAAGAGCTAGATCATCTGCGAAGTCCAAATCATCGAGTTGCATCCTACTTGTCCATTGAATCCCGTACATTCCCTCAGATGTGGAGGTCTTCATGATCCAGTCGACCACTAGGAGGAAGAGAAAAGGTGACAGCAAGCAACCTTGTCTGTCTCCGGTACTCACTGGGAATGCATTTGTCAGTTGTCCTCCATGCACAATTTTGCACTGTGTTCCGTCGTAAGAGTTCCGGATGATGTTGACGAGTTTCTCTGGTACGCCGTGGTGTCGAAGAAGTTTCTATAGTGTTCTCCTATCTACGCTGTCAAACGCCTTCTCATAATCAATGAAGTTGATATACAGTGGCGAATTCCATTCAATTGATTGTTCAACGACGATCCGTAGTGTTGTAATTTGGTCTGTTTACGACCTACTATAATGAAACCAGCTTGTTGACCTCGAAGTTGAGCCTCCACTGAATCTTTCATCCTGTTTAACAATACTCTGTTAAAGACTTTTCCTGGTACCGACAGTAGCGTGATCCCTCTGTAGTTGTCACATTTGCTCAAATCTTCTTTCTTTGGTATCTTGATAAGATGTCCTTCTTTCCAGTCTGCCGGCACTTGTTCTTCCTCCCAGATCCATTTGAATAAAAGGTGAAGTATCTTTGCTGTTAGATCGATATCTGACTTGAGTGCCTCAGCTGGTATATTGTCATTTACTGATGCTTTCCCACTTTTAAATTGTCTGATGGCCATCTTGATTTCTTCCATAGTTGGTAGAGTGACATCTATCGGGAGATGTGCAGGTGCTACTTCGATGTCCGGTGGGTTCAGTGGAGCTGGCCTGTTCAAGAGTTCCTCAAAGTGTTCTAACCACCTATTCTTTTGTCCTTGACCGATCGCTCTGGTTTACCATATTTATCTGCCAGTTTCTTCGTTGTGTCGTATAGTTGTTTCATATTTCCTTCTCTTGGAGCTTTCTCCGTTGTCGTTGCAAGGCCTTCGATGTATTTCCGTTTGTCGGCTTTAATGCTCTTCTTTACCTGCTTATTTGCTTCTGTGTATTCAGTTTGAGCCTTGATTTTCTCTGCTCTTGTTCGGCTGTTGTTGATTTCTACCTTCTTGTTCCTCCTTTGTTTAATTTTACTAGGGGTCTCAGTGGAGATCCACTGCTTATAATGATGTTTTTTGGGACCCAGAACTTCCAGACACCTTGAAGTTAGTGCTTCTTTGATTGCTTTCCAGTTGCTCTCCATATTGGTTTCTTCTTCTATCAGTTGATCTTGTAAGGCTTGGATCGTGTTATTGAGGGCTTTTTTGAATTCCTTGAGTTTGTCGGTATCTCGAAGATATGCTGTATTGAACCGTTGTAATGCTGTTACCCCAGTTGTCCATTGCTTCTTTAGCTATAGTTTTATTTTAGCAACCACCAGGTGGTGGTCTGAAGCTACATCAGCTCCTCTCCTTGTTCGCACATCTTCCATTGATCTTCTGAAATTTTTATTTATGCATATATGGTCGATTTGATTCTCTGTAATATGATCTGATGAAACCCATGTAGCCTTGTGTATTAGTTTGTTAATCGGTGTAATAATAAATCCTACTTTAAACAAGAATATATAAGAAATGCGTTGATTTTCGATAGAAATTATTATTATTATTTAACTGTTTAAGCTTAACTACAGACCAATTAGTAAACAATGAATAAGGAAAATGAAATCTATGAATGTATTCTCATTTAAAATGCTACTAAAAAGTAGATAATTTTTGAAAAAAAAATTTGAAAAAACACACCAATAATTCAATACTGATAACATGTTTATTTTATAGTTTTCATTTTTAAAAAATAACTTTTTTTTCGTTTTGTTAGTTATAAGCAAAATAAAAAGAAACATTGACAATTCAATATACAAACAGTTATCAATCATTCCATTTATGTCTATCTGTACGATGAATTTTTGCCAAAATTTTCTTCCATTGCATAGGTAACTTATCATAACAATCTTTACATACTGGTTTCAAATCAATTTCATAAAGTTTTGATCTAATTAAATATGAAACAAAATAATCAAATGTTAAAGAAAAAAATTGTACAAATTGAATAAAGTTATGTGTTTTAACAAATTAATCATATATTTCAATAGTTTGAGATATTCATTTTAAAAACTGGAAATGACTTAGAATATATATTGATTAAACTTTATTTTAAAGCTAATTGAATTAAACGGATGCTAACATGTATAGGGCACTTTTATAAACCTAATGAAGTAAAGCGATATTCTTAATGTACACCATCAGAAGTTTCAATTCGTTCATCTGAACAAAATTCAAACAAATGAATTTTTAAAACTATGAATTTAAAAATGCATTCAACATCAATTTATTGTTTGTATTCGTTAAAGATGGCTTTCGGTTGAGTACCACCGAAAACCAGAGATCTGTGGACAGGTGTTACGTCTTAGTAATGAATTATACAATAGAGTCTACTCTCCACAACTTCACTAATCAGGCCTGAAACCTTAAAGTCTTTCAGCGAATCCCTGACTATTTATACCGCCTAAAGAGTGCTCCACAAAACGATTTGAATTATAATCAGTTTGTACTATGGCACGACGTGCATCTAATTCAAACTTTTCAGAGTGCCATGTCTTTGTTACTGATTTTCTTTAGTTGACCGGGAGACTCGGAGAATTGAGGTCCGATTCTTCGAGGAGTAGATGGTGTACGTTGTTAAGTAATTTCGTACTAGGACAAATACTTGTTCATTGACACCTAGTCTTTAGAGATATACAACAGCGAGTGATACATAACAAGGTTGGTGATCTGTTACCACTAATCCGTGTCAAATTAATTGGAATTTGCCATGTGATAAAAACAATTACTTTTAGATTAAGGAAATTTTTCTATGTCTGCATATCTACGGGTTTACATAGATGGACTACATGTTTTACAAGCATATCTGGGATAATAACAATAGGCAAAGAAGACAAATGAACAAGCTTAAACGGAATCAAACATGACGACGATGATCAATTTTCAACCAAAATCTGAATGAATTTTATAAATTTTGTAGTATGTTGAGTGTTTAATATCCTGCATCATATAATTTTTTAACAACTGATTGAAAGGTAGAGTTAAATTGTATGGGTCAAAGTAGGTGCTCAGATCATAAGTAATCCTAAATATTATAGTTACTAAAAGGACTAGTGTTTCTTCAAACTACTTGATTAAGTTGACAAGTAGTAATAATATTGCCGAAAAATTTATTTCCACTTGTAGAAAGATAATTATATTCATCGTAATGTTTAATATTCTGAAGTTATTAATTATTTAAGAAGATATTAAGAGTTTAAAAAAATGAACGAAGTACTCACTTTTCATCTAATTGTCTATCACATAACGAGCAGAGAAAGTGTTCAGGACAATAAATTTTATTAGTGAATTTAGCCAATATTCCTGTAACAGGCTTTGTGCATTTATTACAAATACTTCCAACCTTAGCTTGATAATGTAGTAAACAATAGGCATGTCCTTGCCATTCATAAAATCGACTACCCATAAACGGTGTTTCACAGTGATGACATACAAAATGTTCAACATGCCAAACTTTACCAAGTGCCCAAACTATACGACCGTCTATTGGACGTCTAAATTAAAGAGAAAAAGTGAAGTGAGGTGACGAAGAATCATATACAAAATATGCTATCATAATTAGATTTTCTAAGAAGCTTTAATGTAATAATAACAATAGTCAACATACATACATATTGAATAAGAAACTGTTGACCATGTAATTAAATTCTCATTTTTCTATATTAAACATTCAGTTTATGCAGAAAGAACGACCAAACTATGTCGAAAACTAAGTTGAAAAAAACAAATGGCATTCTTTGAATTCCGTCATCCAATGTATCTATTTTTTTTTGTACAGATATGAATGATAAGAAGGATCCACCTTAGAATCGTATTACTTTTCCAGTATATTAGACAGTATATTAGACGTTCGATAATATGGTTAAATGTTCAGATTCTTAAACAGAAATGGTTCACAAACTGATCATATATAACCCATGTCAATCAGTCAATTGTTAAGTACTTTTACACGATTCATAATTAAACTATTTTTTGGATGTAAATTTGTGACTCTATTTCAAACGTAATATCAACTGTCAGTTTCCTGATAAACAATTATTGAAGAAAACATTTTTCATATTGTTAGCTGAACATAATGAATGCAGTGTATGCGTATTAAGTTAAATATAAGATTTATTGAGGAACTAAATTATCAATGACTACTACTTTCTTCTTTTTTAGAAGTTAAATTTTAAAGGTAATCTGTATAAGATCATACAGTCGATATCGAAGAGAGCGAATGCTTGCAGAAAATCGAAGGCCTTATTTATACTGAGGTTTGATTACTCATCGATGAAGAATTTTTAATCTTATCAATCAGTATCATTATTCATCTGGCTAATAAGATGCATATTATTGATTTTATGTTTCCATTTTTGAATTACAATTTATTTTTGTAATATTAAATGCAGATAAACAATTTTTTTATTGAAATAAGTTCCTAATTACAGCTACTTTTGAATTCATCACGGCGGTGATTTGTGGGGATGTATTTATTGATTAGATTATTTCGTGAAACACCACTTTAAGTATACTATCAAGTGAATTATACCTTCTTTAAGAACAAAGGAAACAATAGAAAATCGATATGTCTAAAAAGAACCAATCATAATGATAATTAAGTTATTAATATTACTAAGTAAATTGTTTATAAAAAAATGAATATATTATTTGGTCATGTGATTTCATGAAAGGATAATACATTTATGTGTTCTTTCTAACAGGAACATCATGTTTTCAATTGTAATAATTGTTAAAGTAACCAGTGATGTGTATTAATGTTTTACACTTTAAATAGAATAAAATCTAACCTTTGATAAAACAATGTAATCAAATAACAGTAATGATTGAAAAAGAAATGATATGTTTCTGGTTCATTATGAAGATTATTTAAATGTTTGAGTGTAATGACTATTAAAGTAAGATAAGACTGTAAGATTAATGTTTAGGTTGGATTGTGACTGGAAAAAGAAATCTAGGACGTATGCTGAATCTTATTTGGGACTCGTCAGCTGGATGTACCTACATTCTAGTGTCGTTATTCACACCAGGAATTCGAACTCAATTTGTTTCATGCCAACCTCCACTCCGTCCACCACTAAACTTCTGAGTCCAGACATACACAATTACGCAACTAGTATGTTTATATAATTAAGATGCATTTGGACCTACCCATTGGTTTATTATGGACTGAAGTTAATCAGTCTCTGCTGCCACAGGTGCCAATATATACACACCCGTTGCACAGGTGTAGCTGCATAGGCTCAGTAGTTTAGTGGTGAACACTGTGGAGTTTGGCACGAAAAGAACTGAATTTGTGTTCCCGATGTAAACATTAACATTGAGATGTAGGTACGTCCAGCTGACGAGTCCTAAATAGGACGAATTTTGAGTCCTTGATGTCACTTCCCAGACACAATTTAACTCAAACAATACAAGCGAACTATCGTTATATCGAGGCAACCACTCAGGATACATATATGGTAACAGAGACTAGTCAAGTAAATGGAAAATCAACTGGAAGATTCAAATACGTTCTAATTATACAAGATGTGATTTAAGCTCTATCAAAAGTTTTCAATTTTTATTGTTGCTGAGAGAGCTAAATTTATTTTTGAACAAATTTTATTCAATTCAATTTTGATAGCACGAATTGATCTGAATCAGACAACCATTGATCACCTGGAAGCACTGGACAGCTGTTTCGTCCTAGTATGGGACTCCTGGAGTTCTAGTGTGAAGACGTGACCAGTAGAGTTCAAGCGTGTCGGGTGTGAGGCAGTAACTCACCAACGGCATAGAGGAGGTCGCGCAATGTATCACGAATTGGCTGAATTGGAAATATCAACCGTTGGGAGCCGACTCAGTGGTCCAATGGTAAAGCGTTCACCGCGGAGCCAGAAGGTCCTGGGTTCGATCCCCGACGGGGTGGTGGATGCGCACTGCTGAGTCCCGTACTAGGACGAAACAGCTGTCCAGTGCTTCCAGGTGATCAATGGTTGTCTGATTCAGATCAATTCGTGCTGTCAAAATTGAATTAAACAGTTAACTATCTCTACAAACTCCCCTAATTGAAATTTTATTTAATTTATGAAAATTAGTAAGATATCATACATTAGATTACTTACATTTTAACCTGATTAGTTTCCAGGTAAAATGACTAACCGCTAATTCAAGTTCAATTGAACATCTATAGTGAATCAAATCACATTCAACCATTTTCATTTTATGTGAGAAAACAAAGTCAGTCAACTGTATTCTATTTTATTTTGTCCAGCTATAATCATCAGGATTTCCACCTTATTGAGTCTACAAAAGGCAAACATGTATAGAGAATATGATAGCTGTGGTCATGCTTAATGTTTACTACCTACTATTTTCTACAACACTGTTATCCGTTTTTCAATTCATTTGGTAGATGTTTCATCAATATTGAAGGGTAGTGTCCATTAGAAATTTCATTTAAAGAGTTTAGAGTTTTCCAGAAGTATCTTGTAAGACCTGTAGCGCAGGACAATATACTGAATGCAAGTCGTTGACAAATGGGGCTCGAAATAAAAATATTATTAAAAATTACGTGTTTAGGTTAATCAAGCACACAAAAAATTAACCGGAAAAATGTCCAAAACTTTGGATATATTACACTAGTTGAATGTAAGAAACCTTGTTTATAACCATAGGACGAACAAATCATCTTTACTTAAATAATCAGCAAATAATTGTAATTGTAACCAGTAATCATCACAACAGAGGCATTAGATGAAGATAGATATTTAAACTAATTTATTCATGCTGTTTTGCTGTCATTTTCAAGGTTTCATTAAATATTTCTGCTTGTCATAATTCTATATTGAATTGAGCAAGTATTATCTTAAATTAACTTAATCATAAAATGCATTTAATGTTTATTTGCTAACCTGCAAGCTGAGCAAATAGATATCCCAGTACGTCCAAAACATCTGAGACAATATAGTTCACCGCTACGTTCACGTGCATCTGAGCCAAGTTCTTCACCACAATCGTAACAATGAAAATGATGTGGATGATGAAAATCACCCATAAATTTGATATGCTTATTCAATTCGATTGATTTATTACATGTTTGACAAATATAACATCCACTTAATGCTCGGCTTATAACAGACCAACAATCTTTACATAGGATTCTGCCAGAGAATTATTATAGCATAAAAGATTATAACGTTGTATAAAATTGCACTAAATAGTAATATGTTCGAAGTAGTTGACAATTTTGATTACCCACTATTCGTTTACAATAATTGTTAACCTATCAAAATCTCTCGATTATTAAAAGGTTTATTAATGACTATTTATACTTACAATTTCGAAAATATGACCAAACATACAGTTTAGAATTAGATTTAATTATGGTTAGTAAGTGAAGTACAGAAAGTGGCTTTCCTCCTTTGTAGGACTTGTCGGCTTAATGTGTTTGTACCTCAGTGTTAATGTTCATACCGAGACTCGAATTCAGTCAAACGCCACCGCATTTACGATTAGGCTACCTAGTCCTAAAGGAAACTCTTGTATAGTAGATATGTATATGCAACTTTCCGTATTTGAATGTTCTTGTAGACTTGTTATGGGGTGGTGTTGATCAGTTTCCGTTGTCATATGTGCATCCTAAGCAGATTTCCTAGGTTAGACTTTCTAGTTGCAAACAATATTAATTCATACGTTTGAACTACCATTGTGTCGAGACAGTCTCTACAGGAGGCATATATAGTAAACTAGACTGACCAACTTCAGTCTATAACAAATCAACTGGAAGATACGAGTATCTTCGAATTATATACGATTTTGAGTTTAAGTCAACTTTTGAAGCATTTTCGTTGTATACGTATGTGAAGTTAGCCATGTTGACTAAGTAGATGACCTCCGAAATATTTCCATGCTTTTTCTACATAATTTACTAATACAAGTGGTGTATCCTGTTTCTAACTGAATACAACTACTGTATGTAATTTTACGGCATTGCAGAGACATATCACTAAAATGTAGGTATAAAGTATTAGCTCATTATATATCATGATTAACGGATTTAATCACACTGACAAATCAATGAGTAGTAACCAATATTATGTACACTGTTTCTGATGCCATATACTTTGAAATTGTTATAAATAAAGTCTAATTCCGTAACATGGTCTGTGTGACGTGAGTTTGACGTAAAAAAGAACTATTAGTTCTCTGAAGGTTGTATGCATACAGCAATGATGTGCGCTACAAGATTTTTGTCTGTTATCTTCAAATATCTATTTGTAGGCTAGTAACTAAATCATTAAAATGCAATTGAAAAAATAAGATGAAAATGAGTCCAATTTAGTTTCGTTTCTTGATTGAATTTCAGTGAATACTCAATTTAATTGAATAATCTCACTATTTTCTCAAGGTGAATTTGTAATCATACATCACGAGTTTATCTGGTATTGCCCAGAAAAGCTGTTGTGTCATTTTGAAGTATAGTTTGTCTTGAGTATTCGCATGCTAGCATGACAACAGAAGATAACATGATTAGTGATGTGAAATTATTATAAATAACAGCTTGTGTTATTAAAATTATTGTTTCTGCTCGGACTCAAGAATTTGGTATGTGTGATAAATACACTGAAGTGCACTACCATAAGCTATACAACCACCGCCTACTAAGTAACTCCATATATACTTGTCCAAACGATGCTTTAGCATATTGATAGGTTTCTGAGTAACGTGGCTACATGGATGTTTACCAAAGCTATTCCTACTATCCTTGTTATACACTGACGTTTTGTAGATTGATTATGGTAATTTCTATCTTTAAAGAACTTGAAATTTCCGACTTATTTATTCAAAAAATAGACAAAGCCTATAATTTTATTGAGAATCCGGTTTGCAGTATTTCGGCGAATACAAGATTGATTTACTTCTTTCATAAGGCCAACTAGAAAAGAAATCTGTATATTAACTATGCATGTAGCAAACAGCGTGGTCTTTCTCTCTGAATCAGTCCTTTGCATATATATATACACATATCCATGCATGTTTTACGAGCCTATTATTTAGATTGTCTGGATTATAGATTCCCATCCAGTCCTAGTTTACATCAAATTAAGTGTTTATTATAATATAGGACACCAGGATGCAACATTTATTCAATTTATGAGAACAACTAAGGTCGACTTTCATAATTTTTCAACTTATTACTACCTAGTGCATACGGCTTAAAGACACTTCAAGCAAGTATAAATCAAAGATAAAATACAGCGAAAATATGGGTAACCTACTTTAAACTCATCACACTTTAACCTTTAGTATATGATTAAAGTGTGCTTAATAATACAATTGAATAAGATAAAAGAACATTTATATTCATAAATTAATTACAAAAATTCAGTCATTTTCATTTAACTACGTTTTGTTGAAATAGATACCATATCTTAAAATCCAAACTGATAATCTTGAGTAAGCTACTACTATGCATATATGTTCTTAGTAGCTATCATATGATTTGTAAAATACTTAATGAAGAGATGCCATTTTGATTTATGGATCCAAGAGGAGTTTTTCAAACTGATTACTTAGATGTGATCATTTGAAATATACTCTCATAAACTTTAAGTGAATATTGTAGCTAAATTCGAACTATTTGTGATACTAAAGTATGATTTAGCTGTGAATAACACATGCTCAGAGTGAATTAATTATTATGGTGTAGATTGTGAGATAAATACTCTTGAAATATACGATTTATTTCTTATTCATAATACAATTGTCTCTTGTTCTCATTTTCGTGACGAAATATTTGTTCATAAATTCTTCAGGGCATCGATTTTCCATGTTTATACTTCACATAAAGTTTAGTTTCTCTCCAGTCGTATCAATATAGTATACAGTTGGTAATATTTGACTAGTTTAGTCAGGTTACCACTAAAATGCTTATATACAAAGCTAAGTAAATCCGTATACATTCCCTGTTTAAGCACTTCACCGTCAACATCTAGCAGTGTCATTTTAGCTTTAGATTTATTTTTAATTATGAGCTTAATGGTCACGTATATTTTATTATTGTTATCTGAAAGTCTCTGAGTGTTCTGTATTATACATGTGACATGGTAAATTCATTATTCATATATCAACGAATTATGTGAAATTTTGATTATTGGATTGTTTTCTGGTCTGTAATCCCAACATTCTATCTGTCGCCACAATGTATATATATAGTCTAATTATCCATATCGCAATCTTATCTAACATATAAACATTGCATACTAATCATTCTGGTATTAACAGTTTTTTAATTAATATTCTGAAATTTTATAAGAAGTATTTGCCAGATATTATAGATTTTATTTAAACTTCTGACTGTGGAACTTGATGAGAGTGTATTATTATGCAATTAGAAAAAAAGAATTATTGAACACACAACTTGCCTATTATTATGTCTCTGAAATCCTTTGCTAACAAGTTGGATTCCACATTCATCACATATTAAGCATTCTGGATGCCAACTTTTATTTATTGCTTTTACCACTTTGAACATGATAAATTCACCTAAACAAAATAGGTTATACAAATTAATTGAGTTTTGGGCACATTCACAATTCCATCATCAGCATTTTGAATAAATTTTTCTTTATACAAAGCACTTTTTGACTTTAATATCAATATTCTTTTATGTACTACTTGTGGTCTTCACATTTTTATGACTGTTACTTTATGTTACACGTAGTAAGAATAATTATCAGCTACATCTTGAGAGGATCTTGATTAAACGACACAGTTTTGCATGCACTAAAGACAAACAATACAGATATCGTCACTACTCGAAGGACGGAATCTCTATCTCTCAGACCTTGGAATAAAACTAAGCAAAGCGGAATATTTCATAAGTCAATAGATTCTTAAATCAACATGCTGTCATACAAGAACTATAGTGATAACCAGTCAAAAGTAAAATTACAATCTGGTTCACTTAGTAAATAACTTACCACACTTAGAACAAAAAGGGGCAAAAAGAACTTGAAAATCATATTTGCAATATCTCCGACCTTCAAACTGAAATAATAAGAATAAAGTTAGTGACTGAAAGAGAAGAATAACAATATGTATACATAGTCTCAGTCTAAAAATGTTTTTATAATGATGACCTATAACACTAGTGAAAATGTGCTTTGGTTCATTCACACCAGCGTTTAAATATTACATATTTGCTAGCAGTAATCACACATGTAATCTGGCTTGTCATTATGCATATATATATACATATAGTTTTATTTGATTGAATATACCACAAATTGATGTTGGCAGGGTAACATTGAAAACCAAGGAGCACTGGACAGCTGTTTTGTTCTAGTGTGAAACTCCTCAGCAGTGGGAACCCCAGATTCCGCACCAGGGGCTTCAGGTTGATGCGAACGCCTAACCGTCTGTTATTAAATAAATGTTTGGTATCATAGTAATGAGTTAGTTTATTATGTGCACAATATAAATGGTCAGTTTTTGTTCAAAAGAATAACCTACTGAATTATCCATATGGGTAATTTGTGCAGTTTTATTTAGTTAAAGTCTACTTCTTAAAACAAGTTAAAATTTGCTAAATAATCGATTGAAAATGAAAGGGGCGATGGTCAAACGTTACTTCTTAATTTGAGATTTACAACTAACCAATATTTTAACATGATTTCATATAAAATAGAACTTATATTCTTCGGATCTATTAGTAAAAATGTTAATCTTCAGTCATTAATGTGTAACGATATGGTTTTGTTACTGTAAAAAAGTGTCAAAGGTTTCAGTAGAAAAGCATTTGTTAATTGTACACTCAATAACATAACAAAATTTTCAAAACACAATTTTGATAATCTGATTACATGTCATACATTACTGACTATCGAAAATGAGTAAATACTAAACACTGAAAACTAGACATGATATATAAAACAATCATGACTGAAAGGTAAGTATGTTATTATGAGAAATATAAGAGGTTTTATCAAATATTTCATCATTTTGGACAAATATATTTGTGTGTAGTCACATTAGATTTAAGCTGTTAATGGTAAACAAATCTTTTACTTGGATACTAAAAGCTCAATCCTCTAAATTGCTTTACCACTTGAGATGTGACTGGAATGTATGTTTGCTTCTTAGGTGGGAAATATACTTCACACTCACTCACTTTTAATATTCAACCTATGAAAGTAGAGTGCTTTTATTGATTAATAGTATATAGTCGTCGAAAACACTGAAGTGTTGTCATCAAACAATTGAATCACTGAGTGAATAATTCATAATTTAAACTATGGGTAATTTTTCAAAGATTTTGGATCAGTTGATGAAAGGTAACCTGCGTTTTAACTTACACTGTACTGAATGACTGATTGAAATGTAATCATCTTAGTGAATTCGCAATAAACATTATATATATACATATATATATATATATATATATATATATATATACATATATATATATATCACTGGGTTTAACTTACCTCATAAAATTCTTTGTTAGGTAATGGTTGAAAACACTGAGCACATCTTCGAGATTGTATATATTATACAAATAAATGTTAAAAAGAAATCTGATTAAGTAACAACATGTTAAGCATAAATGATACGCTTATTGATGTATTCGCCTACTCTCTTACGAAACTAGTTTGGCACTAGTACATGATGTGATTTCATTCTATTTTAATGACAACTTATCAACTGTAAACAGATGCAATACATAAACGAGTGATCTGTAATAATTTCACACCATTCACATCATGTAGTTTCATGACTTTAATCTGAAATCATTGACGCTTAGTCTTGAACTGGAGTGGTAAGATTGAAAAAGTTAAGTTAAAGACGTTGTGATCATTGTCAACATATTACAAGAAAAATTAATTAATTGTTATTTTATTTCCTAATTACAAATTAACTTGATAAGTAATATTCATGAATTATAATTGATATCACTGAATTTATTCATTGAAAAGTCAAGCTCTTAGTCAAAAATCTGATAATAACAGTCTTCATTTTACTGATCGTATTTGATAAGTTATTTTATCGATGTATCAGATAGATGTACGTTTTATTATGAGGTACGTCATTTATGTTTTATTCATATTTTCAACGTATTCTATACATACTAAACTATTTCGTATGAAATATAGAAAACATAGTTATCGTATGAAACCTGCATGAAATAATGTAAAAACGTAAACATTTTCAGCTGTACAATTATCCTAAATCTGTCGTCGATAAGCTAAAACAATACATTACGTAGATTGAAGGTAGCATGAACGCCACAAACGAATAAGTAGACAAATAAAACTTTGTATATCAAACGCTGTGTTTCACTTGTTGTGAATGAGTTACATTGACTAATACGGTAGACGAATTACAGTTGAATTTCTGTAGTAATAAATCTTGAGGCAATGGATTCATAATACAGTATATTATGCTAGGTCTGATGTAAATAAATCTATTATACGTCAATTATTAAACCAGTTTTATGATGTCAATTTAATAATATAGATAGTAATCTGTAAACCAAAGTTTGATTATAATACAATAACTTTACGTAAAATTATAGTGAACTTTGCCGATATTTGTTGCCATGTCATTTATTTTTAGAAGTTTTTCAAATTTAATCAATTTACAAAGTCCTCTATTATTTTACGTAGTCATACTATTTGAGATTTGTCGTCTAGTTATAAGTATATCCTAGTAATTATTTTCACACAAAAACATACGGTAATATTTACTTCAAACACCACTTCTTTATTCACTGACCTATATGGTCCAAAAAGTCATTAACTGAAGAATATGCAGTTTCATTAGTCTGACTATTCTCAACTCGCCTGAAACACACTTCTTAGATGCTATTGCTGGCTGCATACGGAATATACTATAACTTGTGAAGAGAGACTATAGTGAAACTATTCTCTCAGCAGATATAGTAATGCGACTGTGCTCTTTCAACGAAGTCCTAAATAGCGACAATAATAAACTAAAAACGTCTACCAAATTTATTACTGTGCCTGACATTTTGCAAGTGATAGTATGGACTTGCCTTACGTTTTTTCTTTATATATCAGATACATGTTTCTATATCTCAATGAAAATGGTTCGGCCAGGCCTTAAACTCATTACTCATTTATTTTTGTAATTTGTCTTACTGATCCAGTCATTTCTATAATTATGAAGAATAACAATAATGAAATATTTTAAGAGACCTTTTTGTTACTTTCTTGTAGTAAGTTAGTATTGTTAATCTATGCGGTTATTGTCTATTACTGTATATATTTATTTATTTGCGTACATGTGTACTTCTATATCTAAATCCAAATCTACTTGCTAAATGTTTAAACTTACACAAAACATGTTGGGTGATAGGTACCTTCTTTTACAGAGACAATATTTTCATCTTGAGTAAATGGTTCATCACATCTTTTACAATACGGCTCCTTAGCAATATCCTGTCTGAATAGTGGAACAAAACAGAAATATAAATTTTACCACAATTAGTGATAAACAGATATAAAGTTACATTAATACGTATTTCAGTGATTGAGACTAGAAACAAAAAGCATTTGTTCATTAAGTATTAATTCGTTCATCGAGTAAAGAACGTGAATGCCTGTCAGTGAGACTGAGTCCCTAGGAGAAGCACTCTACGAAATTTGAGACCATTAGCTAAAGTCATTTTTGAAATAAAGCCTAAAAAATAGGTATATCTGTGTAAATTCCTTGAAATTAGTGAGAATTAGACCATGAGTCATATTGAACGTCAAGAAGAATTTTCGTAATTCTGTAGAGTAACCGGGTTCTATTCAACAACTTACTTTTATTACAACTTTAGTGATTAATATGGCAAACATTTCTCTTAGGGTAGTTTCATGAACATTTCTGCATAATGTCATCAAAAGAACAACTGAACGTTGTGAATCAAAACGTTAAATAATAAATGGTTTCAGTGATTCCATAAACTGTTAACTGGACAAGTTAACTGATAATAAAAATAATTGTAGTTGTAATTTTAAAGGTTAAATTAGGAGTTTCATTATAAATGAATGATATTTGCTAAAAAAATATACAAATGCATGCAGTTAAGCCACAAATGAGTAAAAGTATGTATACTGTATATTAATGGTAACCGTTGTTCAATTATCTAAATAAGCGAAAAGATCGATTGTAAATATTAAGTAAGCTTTATAATCAACTTGTTAAGTGAATGATTTTCTACAAAGAAGAAGTAGGAATACAATTGAGATACAAAGTTCAATCGATTTGATAGTACTTGCATATTAATCTAATATAAACATCTGATCATATAATCTATTAAATTAAAGAATCATTTAAATTTAAATAAGAAATATACTTTTGTTGGATGTTTCACAGTCAAGAGACTTAGTGTCCTTTGCATATGAAAATTTAATGAGAGAAATGTTATATGAATGTAAACATATTATCTTCAGAAGGAGACAATTTCTAGTGTTTAAACCATTGCTATAAAAAATTTATTATTTTGAATACAAATTACACCTAAAAGATACGTGCCAATATTTATGTATTCAAAACAAATTGTACTAAATTTCACTGGAAGCATTCTACTCAGTCAAATAATTGCATAATTTAACTTACGTTTCAGTATTCTCAGCTTCGGATTCATTAAATCTAACAACTACATCATCTTTCGATAATATCTGCTTCTTTTGCATTTTATGTAATGTGTATACAATTCATATATATTGTCTTTATGATGATATTATCATAATTATTGTTATTATTAATGTTAGTTGCTTTTTGTGCAAGATGATGAATTACAATAACTTTATCTTATAGTAGCCGGGTTATAAAAATTACTATAAATATGTGTAGATATATATATATATTTATATGACTTTTGAGCATATTGGTTATCAGCAATTGATTTTTTTGAAATGTTTGGATATCACTAAGTGGCATGCAGTGGTGTGTAGATGTATATATATATATATATATATATATATATATATTACTCAATATTTCAAAGGTACATCATATACTGACATCCATTCATACATAAAAATAACATTCACACTAAACATGTTTGGTTTTATAGAAAAATTTGATAAGTGTTTCACGTGTTTTCTCATACTATTCACTTAAATACAACAAACAATATGATTTGTTAGATGAAAATATGGAATGGAATTTAAAAGAACAAGGAAAAAGTAAAATAAAAATATATTTCATCTCTTTTTTGCATTATATTTATCTTTATATCATGTAACTAAAAGCTAATGTTGGTTGAAATTTTGATGAAAACGGTGCATTAATTATTAATCGTGTTGATTTGTAATGTAACTTTATATGACACTATTCTATTGAACAATTATGAATATTGATAATTATGTTCAAAATTCAATAAGCTCTCTATGTTAGCATATTGAATCGATGTCGTTTTGTGGAGAGTGGTACTAAGCTTAGTTGATTAGATTCATCACAGATGTTCTTAATCTGTTTGATTAAGACAGATATTAATAATTTTACCAAGTAATTAAAACAGGTTTAATACCTTTGACTTCTATTGTTGATATTTCTCCAAAAACAATTGTTTCATGGTTTGTGAAGTATGATTAAGAATAATGACCAAATAGGAAATTTAAAATTTGCTAAATTGCATTATTGTTTATCGTGCATATATTCTTATTATTCTGTTTTTACAGAAGTTAGGGAACCCCTGATGAAGCTAACTGAGATTCATCTTTATTTCAAATCGTGAATAAGTTAGTTGTCACTAAACGCATTATATGAATGTCAATCTTTATGACACATTCATCAAATTAGGATACCAAGTTTTGTGAGCTGACCAGGCCTCTCTGAGTGTGAGATATTTGCTAATAGCATCAAATGTTCTGGGTTCAATTTTCTGCGATAGTTGACAGTAGTCACTACTAGGGTAAAACGGCTATCAAATATTCCGTGGTTTTGTGTGGCACTCAAAGGAGATCAATCTATGATGAATACAAAACAATAAATTAAAACTAATCTCAAGATAGCAAACTTAACTCAATCATACCTATTACTCACACTCTAATTACAATGAACAATATTAAAAGCTAGTTACTATGCTTATACTAAAGTGTTTGATCGAAACTACACTCTAAAATAATCAGCAATGACCCAATACCAGAAAAACATCTAAAAGTGGTAGATCAATTACACTAATTGAATATTGAAAACTGTAGATAATTTCATTTTAACAAAAAATATCTATTAAAATTAAATACAACTTACAATAATTTGTTATTTAAAGAATAATTTAAATAAATCATATTTGAAATAAATGAATTTTCTTTAAAATCTTCATTACAACTAAATGTATACTGATTATTCCATAAAGTATTATTATGATTATGTTGAATGTAATTTGGCATAAAATAAAATAAAGTGTCTAAATTAACAATATTATTAATTTCTAAATTAGATGAACAATTTACATATAAATATGATGTATATGAATTTAATTGATTTAAACAATTATTCCATGTAGTTGATGAAAATGATGGTTGACCATAAAATTGTATATGTTTTTTTGAAGTCTTTTTTATTTTATTCTTTATTAATTGAATATTTGATGAATTCATTCATAATATAAATGTAGATAATTTTTATATGATTTATGATGTAACTTAAGCTAAGATAACTCTATTCAATATTCACTGTGCTACATTTATTTTGTTCAATAGGTATGATTAAATGTACAAAAAAATAATTATTATCTTGTATATGTTGTATATTTAAGTAAAATATACGTTGAATAATAACACTTTGAAATGTAGAAGTTATAAAATTCTTTTTGTGTAAAATATAAATAACGTTTAGTTTTACAAAAAATATATTTCATTAAATAATGATTGGTTCTAGAAACACTATTAACGATAATATATATGTATATATATAAATAAAGTATTATTATGATTATGTTGAATGTAATTTGGCATAAAATAAATAAAGTGTCTAAATTAACAATATTATTAATTTCTAAATTAGATGAACAATTTACATATAAATATGATGTATATGAATTTAATTGATTTAAACAATTATTCCATGTAGTGATGAAACTGATGGTTGACCATAAAATGTATATGTTTTTTTGAAGTCTTTTTTATTTATTCTTTATTAATTGAATATTGATTAATTCATTCATAATATAAATGTAGATAATTTTTATATGATTTATGATGTAACTTAAGCTAAGATAACTCTATTCAATATTCACTGTGCTACATTTATTTGTTCAATAGGTATGATTAAATGTACAATATATATATGATTTACATAACCTGAGTGAATTGTTTACTTAAAATACGATGACTGATAAAGTTTGATAGATGGAACAATCAACTATGGATGCATTAAATTCTCTTTAGTTTTATGACATTATTTTTTTACAGTTAATTTTTTTAAATGTGAATAAAAAATCAAAATGTTTATATTATTGATGGGAAAATTAGTAATAAAGTTAAATGATACAAAATAATTTTTTGTAAGATTATTTAATTATTCATTTATTTGTTTATTATAGGCATATTTTTTTTTTACTTTCTAAAGGGAATATTTTGTATTGTTGTTCTTTGTTGTATATCGGTTTTCATTTGGTTCTCATCCTGTCCTTTATTTATACTAAATAATATATTTAGTATTAATTTCATTTGGTGCACTTACATACACTAACTAAATGTACGGTGTCGATAAACATTTAGTTTGTATGATATTATGAATAGTTCTTATGCTAACAAATAAGTGATTTATCATGACTATATTACTAATATTATTATGAATGTTGATATTACTATTAATCTACGTTCGTTTGCCTTCAACTAATGTCTTTTGTATAATTTGACTCAACAGACATGGCGTTAATAAGTGCCAAACAGGATTTATGAAATATTTTATTTATAAACTTATATTACAAATCCCATAAGTTTTACTTAGTTAGCCTCAAATCCTATCTTACTAATATGATTCACTTGATTATAAAATGTTTTGTTTTAATATAAATTTATGGACGGCATTATTTCAAGTTATATCCTTTTTACGTTTTTAAGGAAAACAGGAATTTTTCAACAAAGAGTTGTCTTTAAACAAACTAATTTTCATAGCAATACAATCACCGTCATCCTGAAGCCCCTGGTGCCGAATCTGAAGTGGTCACAGTTGAAGTGTACTACACAAAAACAAAACAGCTGTTCAGTGCTCCCTGATTTACAATGATACTCTACCAACATCAATCTGTGACATATTCAATCAAGTAAAATACCAGCCTCTACGAAAATAACCATCCCGATTGAACAATAAAAGAAAAGTTATTTATATAAATCTGAATGTAGATCAGTATTCAATAAAATGTCATCGAAGTTAGATAGAGACAGCTAAATGTGAAAATTACCTTACATAATTTATTAGGATAATTCTTTTCTCACAGCTGTGAATAAGTATGTACGAAAATGAAAATATGTCAGTTTAGAGTGAAAAGTTTATAGGGAAGGAGAGGGAAATTGTAATGCACCTTTCACAAAAATTCATTGTTTGTTTCAAGTTTAAGACCAGAGCAAAAAAGTGGTTGAATAGATTAATTTTGGCCTCAGTAGATGAATAGCTAGTGTTTCGTTTGTTAAACATTGATAAAAATCTGCTTTCCCTGATAGGCATTTAAAGCTTTATAAATGACTTTAAATGAAGAATCCTTTTTGACGGAGTGGTTTATGTTAACAAAATGTTCGATAATTGAGCATTGTAGTGATCCAATGCCAGGTCAACTCAACCATGCTGGATGACGTTCTTGAACTTTTATGGATAGGGTTCTCATCAGAAGAACCCATATAACAACATACACATGAGAAAGTAAATTGATAAAGGCACACGAACGTGGTTAAATACGGAAGTTTACCCTTCAGGTTGTTGTTTTGTACAGTTTAGCTTTAGTGATACACTCTAATGAGTAATTTAGTGTCAATATAAGTGGATATTGGAATTCATGCTCTGTTACTTCAAAAATAAGAACAACATTCTGTTAATTTTTATACATAATAAAATAGTAGTAAGGACGAAAAATTAAAGAGTAGTTATGAAATTAGTCAGGCGTCAGAGAAATAAGAAAGAGGGAGACTTTGATCATTTTTTGCTGTGTAGGTGAGTTGAACGGTATTCAATATTTTACCTTGTATGCTAAATTTATGAAGATTTGATGACTGTTGTCGACTAAATGTGTATTGATAAAATTGTCTATTGTTCATTACTTATTCATTAAGATTGAGATTTTCACATATTGTTTATAAACTATAGTTGACGATTAGATTTATGAATCTCTATTCTCATTCAGTCAGTCTTGATAAACATTCCATTAGCTTTCCACTTTATGATTATTTAATTCTAATTACTGTACTTGTGTATTGTGTAATTTTAATTATGTCAATTATCTTCAAATGTGCTTTATTTTCCATTAATAACGAAATAATGTGAAACAAACTTTTGATTTTTTGATCTGATATGTTTTCTCTTAGATGAGACAAACGTGTGGGTTCTTATTGGCTTAGTACGGTTCACGATATAATACAGCTAAATTATCTAGAGTAGATGGATTCTATGTCTGATTCCCTTGGTAGTCTGTACCGTTAGTGCGAATCGTTATCACTGATACTTGTATTTCAATCGGATACAACGATTTGTTCCTTCCCAACCCATATCTACTCCAAAAAACAATACTCATAGGAAGAATTTATTGTGGAGTAAAATATATTTATATCAGACGAGACTAAAAACCACTGTTAAAATCACATTTGAAATTGAATTAATTGATGAAAGTCTACATACCAATTTTACGAAAACATCGTTATAACGCCTTTCACTTGATTAAATGAACGATTATATTTTTGGGGATTCGAAATCCCCAACACTGTCATTATACTTAATGTGAACTGATGTTTTATAATGAAAAGAAGAAACACTTTTCTAGATCTTGTTTTATTGATTCAATCTAAAGTACATCGTTTCTTTCAATGTATATTCTTTGGTTGATACTTTGAAAACTCCACTAATCTGTTTATTGTTGAAAGCATCCTTAAAATATTAAGATACATTATATCTCAACAATATAACAGATATATCATGTATTTACTGTACATCATAAAGTACCTTCTTCATTATCTTTTTCATGTTACCAATGAATTATAAACAACCTTTATGAAAACGTTTAATAAAAATTGCAATCAAAGGGAAAATTAGATATTTTTTGATGTAAGGATCCTTTTAGACAAAAGTACATTTTTAAGGATAAACTGAATAGATTTTGTACGTGTAAGAAGTTCTTTTTTAATGTTCATTTGTTAAACTTGACACCAAAATGTATTTGATATGTAACCATGAAATAATTGAAAAGAATTCGTTTTTTTGTGAAGATGTGAATATAATGTAAAGAAAGTGTCATTATACTTTGTGACACCTTGGTAAAGTAGGGATAGAGAATATAATGATTAGATTTTTTGAATCATTTTTATACAAGAATGGTTTGGGATTAGTTGTGGGAAATAATTTCTTCTGATCAGGCCAAAAAGAGTGGACGGAATGATGGTTTATATGTCTGTGCATTTAGGGTTTTTACAATAGATTTAAATGATCGTAATTTTTTAGTGATTCGTAAAGATGACTATTAAGATTGTAAAAGGGTTGTTGGTATGTACGCCTTTTCTACTTGACAAGCAAGTTTAATTTGGAACTTTCACTAATAAGCACGAAAATTTTATATGATCAGTGTATGCTATAAGTGTTGCTTATGTTTTTACAAGTATTTTAATTATGTTTATGACAGAATTTCCATCAAAAATTGATCGCATTTGCGGTATCATTAATGATTCAACTTGTTGGACTTGTTATCAATGACGATCCATAACGTTCTCGTTTTACGACAACCTCTTGTATGTTTGAATTACTTTACTGATGTCCAACGCTTTTTAGTGCTCCCCACATTTTAATGATACTTCCAAATAGATCAATCTCTTAATAACTTAACCTATAAAATTGATTTACACGAATCTACTTGATTTTGGTTAAGATTGTTTTCAGCTTGCAAGTTTTTTAGGCTTGTCATCCTTAAAAAGACATACTATCAAACAATCTTGATTTCATAGTAGTTTACTAGAATAGTGAATTTGTTAGGCAGACTTTTTTCAAATTCTGATTTGGTTTCGCTACTGTGGTGTTTTGTATTTTTCAATAAAAAGTAAATACTTCATGAAGGTTTTAAGTTTTTTTGGATCTTATTCTTATTCTTACTAATTAGATTAATCGGTTTGTCAATGTATGGAGTTGCAATCCATTAACTTGTGAAAGTATTTACAATAAACGATTTCTACGGTATGTATCAATTATGTCTGATGTACTTGAAGGTTCAATCGGTATTGAAAAATATTTCTTATGAGTAACCGTAACGATAAATAGAGACATGTACCAGGATTGTGCTACTGATTTTTGCAGCCATTAGTTTTGCAAGAAATAAAATGCTCTGACACTCCCACTTATCAAGCTTATCATTATGTTATTACCACCAATTTATCCATTTATTTCTATTTATCTCATAACTTTTGAAGGTGACAAGCGACCCTCACAATTTCTATGCGTTAGCTGGCTTTAGTCCGCAAATAATCGCTGATTTTTCTGAATTGGTAAGCTAACATATTGTTATGCAATAAGTCTACAAACATAAGAATCTAATTACTTTATGTTTTGTGGTAGGTTGCATTCTGTGGTTTGTAATTTAGAACAAACATTTCCAGTTTCAGGAAATCATGCAGTCTAAAACCAAGGATTATCATAAGGTTTTCTGCATTTGTGTTTTAGCTAATAATTACATATGACAGATATAAGTACAACAAATAGAGCTTCAGAACACTAATACCGCAAGTTTGAAAAAATATAAAACGAGAATGAAAACCATAGAAATTATGTCATACAAGTTATTCGAATTTCGTATCAATAAATGCGACATTAAGGACGAAACGACAGAGATATCAAATCGATCTTGAGGTCACTCTTCTCCAAAACCCAACATTCGCGCATTAACTACTCAGGATAATTCAACAGATATAAGAAGACTGAAGAAACACTAAACAGTATTGATTAAAGCATATATTGTTATTAGACGAAGATGGATTTACACTTGTGATTTCTTTATTTAATTGTTAAGGAGTGGATAAATGCACCCAAATATGCAACTTGGAGAGCCATATTAACGCGCTTTGTAGCTTTAGGATAAAGCAATAATTTATCTAAAACATAAAGAAAATAATACCAGCACAACAAAAAACATGTTTGTAAATGAAATTATAAATACACAGTACGGGTGAATGAGGGGGGAATATTATCGTTTGTTCACTTAGTCATGTTGATAGAATTTCCACTTGATATCTACTATAACTAAGCACAAAATAAACTAATTAAACAACCCAGTCTTTGGAAATGTTTGACGAAAACAAGACTGGTGTAGCTTTTTTAGTATCGGTTTATTGGAACACTCTATAGAGTAAATGAATTAAAATGTACAAAATTTGATATATTAATAATTTTGACAGGTGGCATAAGCTACTTATACATTTTGTAAGTAGCTAGTGATGTAGTTAGTTTGTGGGTGAATTAATGACTGTTAAGTTGACAAATGAAAACAAGTTTGACAAAATGTCTTGTATGAAATTTCCATTTACGAGAACTCTAGCGTTACTAGAAAAAGTTGTAGGATGTTGCAGTGTTTAGTTCACTTAAGGAATGAGATGTATTGATTTACTCAATCTTTAATTCACCCACCTACTTTAAGTTTATTTGTCATTATTGTTGCCAAAATTATAGTGTATATTAACCTATGATTTTAGTTTAATGCTGATTTTAAGTAAGAATGTGACTTAAAAGTGAAATTGTTTAGGTTATATTTCATTGGTTGGAGGTTCGAATTTCACAGTCGATCACTTTTCTTAATATATTCATCCTTATTCCTGGGAATGTAGTTTTCATATATATTAAGTATTAACTGGTCGTTAGTTAGGAACACATCAAATGACATTTGCAAGTCAAAACAATGAACGCAACCACTTTGATTTTATGATACAACCTTAGTGACGTACATTACTATGGGGTGTTCTTAACCTACAACAATAAAATAGTCTATTGTATCTTTACGGAATAGTATAGTCAGTCGTCATGTCAATTCTCTGATTATAAAGCATCTTACACATCAGTATAAACAGAAAGTGGATATTTCATCTGAATCGGAGATCTTATTTACTGCTGTCTTCCTGAAGACATTTATTATTTTCCATACATTTATATTGATTGTAATAGGATTCAGGAAAAATAAACTAAGAGTTTGCTTTATAGTACACATACAATTTATAGTATAAACTAACGGAGTGCATTATAGTCAAACAGGTATGTCAATTTGTAGATCCCTTATTTGTTGGCATTATTTTTAGTACTATTCAAAAATGCTATCCTCCTAGATACATTAAAACTAATGATAGCATGTTTGAAGTATATCGACAGTCACACAAGTAATCATGTGTTTGCACGCTGTCATTGTTATTGCCTTTATTATGAATACCTTTACAACATAGTTTTATAATTACTATCAATCTTAACAGTTATCGTTTGTCGCAATTATAATGCATTTTAGATCTTTCTTGTCCTCATTTACGTCATGTTATATTACATTTAAAACAGGTCACCTATATTTATACAAATCAATTAGTATGTTGATGATTTAGAGTAGATGAAAAGAAATAAATTCACTAAAATGTTAAGTAATCTCCTTCGTCATAAGCTTGTCAATGAATTAAATACCAGTGTTTTCACAGTAACTTAATTCAGCGAATGTTTTAATATACTGTTTACCTTAAAATCAATCTCATACAGGGTGTAGAGTTGTCTAATTCAAATCCAAGTACATGATAATAATTTTCTTTGCTAAGTTTCTGTACATCAATAATATTTAAACAATATATGGGATAGAAATCATTAACTGATATCTATCAAACGGTGTTTAATGTTATCAGAATTCTCAGTATTTAAATGTCAATTTTTAAGTAGTATAGTCACAAATGAAAATAGTTAGCTTTGACAAAACATACCCTAGTAATTAAATCCCTACTTGACTATATAAATCTTATGTTAAATGTGTATAGTTCGTTTTTATATTTGTTGCCATTGCGTTATTATTATTCTTACAAAAACAATTCATGATAATGTGTTTACCGATTCCATTTTTCTTTAGACTACTAAGAGTTGGAATATTTTGCAGAAATTTTCTTTCATTTACAATCGATGCATTGTACTTTTAGACATTTTGTAATTAGAACTTTATTGCATATGTATAATGTTCTGATATTTTAAGAAATATGAACTGTATCCAGTAAGAAATTAGTATTTGTTTAGAGAAATTAACAGTTGAAAGTAGTTAATTCATAGTTACAAATCATCATAATAATTTTTTACATGTTATTACATCTCTTTTTTTTCTTTTAATTATGAGTTACCAGAAGTTCAAAGATAATGTCTAGGATATTAGAACTAGACTAGGTTTACTAGTTATGTAAACTTGTAATCACTTAGGAAAAGTATCGAGCCTCTCTAAAATCAACAGGATAAATCATGAAAATTTCACCGATGGAACCCATTAATGAAAAATCGAGTTTGTTGAATAATCTTAATTAAGGTGTTTTTTATTCAAGAACATATATACATTACATATACTACTGATAAGTATGAGTCAGTAAATTAATCATAAACAATTTAAGATCTGGCACGTACAATAGTAAATAACCTAAAATTCATCAACGGTGTTGGTTAACTACATAATTCTAATCGAAACTTATTGTATAACGCCGTATATAATTAATGCCAAACGTATTTATTGTGAACTCTCACCGTTCAGTTTCATAAAGTTAAACTGTCAAAGTGGCATGATATATTCTGCCAAAATTTTGTGAAACCAGTTGGTTACGATCAGATGATTATATGTAACATACAAAGCTTTATCGAGAAAATAGCCGTCATATACACTAATATACAATACCTCTTAATTAAGAAACTAAGAATGTATAGACATATTACAACCGAAGGTGCCAACATCTTAACATTCACAAACATGTGTTTATCTACTTCAAAGCAAAATATGAAGAAACAAGTAAAGTGATGACCACAAACAAATAAACTAAATCCCAGTCTCCACGAAAACCACTTTTAATCAACTGCAATAATAACCTCACAAGTGACTAAGTTTAGGATGTTTCTGAAGTTCTAGTGACAAATCATGACTGATGAAAGATAGACTTGTCGAGAGTGAAATAGTTATCGCTACAGGCAATGGAAGATAGTTGAGCAATATCATAAATTGATGAAAGTTGGAATTTTACCGTTGTATGCCTATTCTGATTCTGTAGACGGTTAAGCATTCATTATGAGACCTGAAAATCCTTGGATGGACTAACTAGCGAAATTGAGAGTGTACATTTTCGAGGGGTCCCATGCTAGAACAAGATAGTTGCCCACTGTTACCCTGGTACCCAGTGATACCCAACTGGCATCAATCTATGGCAAATATAAAAAATAACTAAACTGTTTAGAATTTTCTTTATGGAATGTATAATTGAATGTAATATCGATTAAGCACAATTCTATAGTTAATTGAATAATATTAGGTACTTTAATTTAGTAACTATTTATATATAACTATATTCAGTAACAACTCCGCCTGGAGCCCCCTAGGGTTGCTGCTGGTCCCGAGCCCGGATAAAGAAGGGTTGGGCATGATGTTAGCAACCCCATCCCGTAAAACAACAACTTTGCTAAAAAAACGCTAACCAGTAAAAACCATTATAACCATGAAGACCAACAATATAGCAGCAGCCTCAGCATCAGTAGGCCTCAACATACACAAAGGGAAAAGCAAGGTCTTCCGATACAAAACAACAAACATTAACCCACTTACAGTTGACAGGGAAATTCTGAAGACGTTGAGACCTTTACATATTTGGGCAGCATCATCTACAAACAAGGAGGATCTGATGCAGATGTGAAGGCGCGGATTAGCAAGGCAAAGGCAGCATTTCCACAACTCTAAAACATCTGGAACTCAAATCAAGAGAATGAACAGCACATTGGAAGAGCTAGAAAAGAAAGCCCAGGACACAGTTGTTTGGAGAATGCTGGTGGGCGGTTTATGCTCCACTTGGGGTAACAGGCATTGATAGATAGATATTTAGTAACATACATCCTATTAATCAACAATGTAACCGAATGGTATTTATGCATAAATTGAGAAAATGTTATAATCCTTATTTATTTTTCATTTTAATAATAATGATTTCACATTCTTTCTTCTTTACGTTTTGTTACTTTCACCTCGAAAAGAAAACAAAACAACATTTTACAGCCGATTAAATTTGGTCATTATTTACTACTCTTAATATTATTCATTAACTTTATCATGTAAAATGGTATCCTATCAAAACAACATTCTTTTTAGATGATCATAACTGAAGTAGTTACGTTTATTGAAAATATATTTCTTAAAAAAACTGTTTATTATTTATTAATTAGGTTCATTCTTATTTTTATGTAAACAGAATAAGGTTATTTCAGTAGGATACTTCAATTTTTCTTCACCTTCTCCATCAAATACATCTATCTTGTATTGTTGTTTTTTATAGGGAAAATGGTATTTACACTCTTACGATACAGTACATTTCATCTGAATTGATAGTGAATAAAGCAGTATTAACTAAAAATATAACAACTAACAATAAATTATTGTGTAAATGATTACTAAAGGTGACCTGAAACAATCATATAGTTTCATATATATTTAATTTAAAATATATAAAGATAAAAATATGATAAGAAACTATCATGTAAACGTCGTTATAATGTTAGATAGGAGTACAATAGATGGAAATAATAGAGAAGAGAATTGACGATGAATTCCACATAACTGTCCACTGCTCCCTGGTTTTCACTAACATTTAACAAACGTATATATACATATGAACTATTTTAACCTAGCCCAGCATAATTAGATTAAAAATGCCACCAGAAGGAATTCAATACTTCTAATAGACATTAAGATTCATTTTACAACAAATTTGTGGTTGAAGATTAGAAACAAAATTTTTTCACAATTGATTGTTAGTTTATTGATAGTTTATTCTCTCTAAACTAAATATAATCCGTTGTTATCAGTAAATGTACTGTCAATTGTATTTGTGTCTTGTTTATTCATGAACTTACAAGCATTTGACATGAATCATTGGTAACATGAATTGAAATTTTGATAGCATTATCCATGTTTAAAAGAATATGTGACTCCAGAATTGAAATAATTCATCTCTAGTTGATGTTGAGATGTATCATTAAAGGCATGAAAATCGTTTCAAGACACAATTTATCTTAATAATTAGATTTTATACATTTAGTCAACCATATGCAAACATTTCAGATTCAAGTTAAATTAATTTGAATTTCATATCATAAATTAGTAAGAGTTAAACAACCAATGAAAACCAGAAAACAAGTGACAGTTGTTTCACAATAGCATAAGACTCCTCAGTGGCAGTGTGCATCAGAAAGTCAATCGCATGATGAATTCGAATGAAGTTTATACAGATTGATTTAAGCTAGGAAGTATCCACTATCGAATGCTAGCTCAGTGATGCAAGGGCTATACAACTGAGGTAAAAGTTGAATGTCGACTATCTGGTTAGGTTATGAGTACTGACTGTTGATCAGTCCGATATATTAATAAAACAATTATGCTCCTCTAGTTTTAAGCAGCTGTCTTACAGAAATCAGCTTATAATACTGCAGTGCTAAAATGAACAATCACCACAATACATAAACACAACTAGTTTGATTTTGAGAAATGATGAAATATTCCAATATTAGATTTGAAGAGTAGTTATTATTTCTAACGATTTCTCCGTACCAAACTGGGCGAAGTTAGCAAACATTAAATGGGCATTTACTCGATCTTTTTAAACAGTTACCATGTACTAGTGACTATATGGATTTAAATGAATATGAACTCATTTTCTCTAATGATTAATTGACTTCCTTGGCTCAAGTTATTCCGCCTTAAGTCGAAAATTGAAATCATGTTAATCACTATTGTATACATGAAATCCCATTTGTATTCTACACAATAATAAACTGTTTAAATGTCTGACAGCGGTGTAGTAATTAACCGAAGGATTATATACCGTATTCTTCTATTTGCATGCTCAATTATGGCTTTTATTGACAGTTAAATTTTGATTGTTAATGTCCAACTTGGATATATGAAGTAATTTATATTTGGTAGGTATAGGTATTAAGTTTCACTTAGAACATCGTGTATGACTAAAGAACCTGCCAGTTACTCTAGTATTCTGATAAAACATATACTATACACTAACTGACTTCAATTTCCAAAAGTCAATAAAAATAGTTTTAGGATGAAGATAGATTAATGCATATGTGCATACGCATAATTGTCAAGAACTATGCTTTTGTTATATTAGCCTTATACATTGATAACATACATGAGCAACATAATAAAAAAGTTGGACATTATTAGTAACTGAAAATCATCTTCCATTCTATTAAGAACCCATTAACATAAACACTTGATTAGCTGGAAAAAAATGTAGAGAATAGAATCAGTGTTACTTAGAAGTAAAGAGGGATGAAAATAATAGAATCAAAACTTTCTGTTATAAATCATCACCTTGGCATATTTCAGTCACACAGCCGTTTACTTGACATAAAAGATGAGCAAAGTTTACATGTTTCTTGATTGAAAGTGTCAGTCTCTTCACAAATACTGTTCCTAGAACATGATAAATTGATGTGATACTAAAATTTACGTGACGTTAAAATGTCGGACATGTTTTGTTCTATCATGCAACTCCTCAGAAACCTCGACTACACCGAAAAGTAGGCCCGTAGGTCTCACAATAACTCTAAGCAGTAAAAATTACTGGACATGCTTCCAATTGTAAAAATTTTGCTTCGTTTATTTTGAGACATGACTAATCTCTACGAAGTCACAATAACTTAAATGTAAGTATAATGTATTTTTGTATGGGATACAGAATGATGTTATTCAGTGGCATCCTTTGAAATTTCAATCTCGTTTACTTTTTATTCTTTGCTTTGATGTAACCAGACGTCTATTATTTTAAAATAATGAGGAAAATGTGTTTCTTTAAGTTCATTACTCTAGTTAATTGTCTGTTTAATCAAAGAGTTAACAAGAGCTAATGCATATGCCTTAGGATGAATATTCAGCGTGATATTATAATTTACTTATACTAGTATGTTCCCAAGATGAAGTGCTTAAGCATTTAATGTCATTTACACTTCTTTACGACTTTGTGAATATTATTCACTACGATAATATTACTGGCGAATATGATTGACAAGCACTACTTAAACAAGAAAACTTGATGTTTACACTGAGATTCGAAGTCACTCTGCTTTGCGTTCCAAACAGAACGAAACGCTTCTCCTAGATTCCGCTTTCCAGTCACAATCCAACTTAAATATCTTATAATATTGTTTAGAATAAGCTTGTGTCTTCCCGCTGAGTTGTAATGGACTGAAACTGGTCAGCCTCTATTGCCCTATGTGCATCCTGGGAGGATTACTTTGATATAGCGATAGTACACAAGTTTTATTTAAGTTGTATTGTGACTGTCAAACGGAATCCAGGACGAGCGTTTCGTTCTGTTTGGAACTGATCGGCTGGATGCACCTGCATTCCAATGTTGATGTTTACACTGAGATTCGAAGTCACTCTGCTTTGCGTTCCAAACAGAACGAAACGCTTCTCCTAGATTCCGCTTTCCAGTCACAATCCAACTTAAATATCTTATAATATTGTTTAGAATAAGCTTGTGTCTTCCCGCTGAGTTGTAATGGACTGAAACTGGTCAGCCTCTATTGCCCTATGTGCATCCTGGGAGGATTACTTTGATATAGCGATAGTACACAAGTTTTATTTAAGTTGTATTGTGACTGTCAAACGGAATCCAGGACGAGCGTTTCGTTCTGTTTGGAACTGATCGGCTGGATGCACCTGCATTCCAATGTTGATGTTTACACTGAGATTCGAAGTCACTCTGCTTTGCGTTCCAAACAGAACGAAACGCTTCTCCTAGATTCCGCTTTCCAGTCACAATCCAACTTAAATATCTTATAATATTAGTTGATTATTACTAACCAACATTGAGATAGTATAAGGTGAAGGACAGATTTTAAATGAATATACTTTTCTTATGAATTATTCCATACAGTATACATACATGGATTTTTAACAAGTGCATCTAAGAAATCTGTATATGTGAATGAAAATGGACAGCTATGAACTAGTTCAAAATGTAGTTCATCAAATATTAGGTCATTCTTTTTAAATAAATTTACAGGTATAATAAAGTTTTTCTTAGAATGAGCCAATATTTCTTAAAATAGAATTTATATACTCTTTTATTATTGGATTGCTAATGTTAATTGACGTGAAGAATTAGTACTGTTTACAAATGTATAGTTTCATATAAAAGTACGTCATATAATTAAATTATGTATAAAGTTTTCCTTTATATAGCTGCTGGTATCAGCTTAAACAGTAATTTGAAGAAGAGTTTACATCATACTTTCATTATATACTCAAAATATGTGGTAACCATAACATGCATGATAATGATACTGACAAAAGGTGTTTCTTATCTAAGTGAATTACTAGTATTCTTAGTGTTACAAGCATTCCATAGACCTAAAAACAAACCAGAGTGGTAGAAATTTCGGCAATTTATTTATAACATATGAAAGTGTTAAACTCAATAACATTCATTACTGATTAATGAATAATATACATGAAACTCTGAGAATTCTTCGATGAATGCTACATAGACAAAATTGATTTTCAGTAGTAAAGTAACATTCAAATGATGAAATATATTTTCATGCCTAGAGTGATAAATCTAGTTTATCCGTTACACTATTAAAGCCAAAAATCAATATAAATTCATATGACTGATTCATGAAGTCATGTACATAATGTCATCAGGAAATTAAGGCTGTTTATGTGGATAATAAGTTATTGTAATTGAGTGTTATGGAAACTGCAGAATATTACTGGATGCGATGAATTGGTCTGGATTAGACAACCATCGGCTGTCTAATTCAGACCAATTCATAATATCAAATTGCCATTTAACAATCTCCACAACACCCAGTAATAATTTAGTTTTATTTCTCAGCCAACTATGATAATTGAAATATTTTAGTTAATTACCTTAAACCAGCTTTTAAATTTTACTTTATTCCTACTTGCGTAAATTACACATTGTATTTATTAACTGAATAAGCTGTTTTAATCGATTTAGTCGGTATGAATTAAACTTGAACTCTGCTTAGGTAGTGCCACTAGAATTCAACTGTTACAAATATGAAATATTGTAAAATTTAACTTATATGCATTTGGGATGGTTATTTTTGATAGTTTAAGTGAATCAAAACGAATGACTAGCTTCCAAATCTGCTGTCCACAAGATCATTTCATATACATTGTTTACATTTACACAATACGCAATACTTTCATTATTTGTGTATTCCCTTTCTTTAATCCCCCATGTGACCTATTAACTGTTAATGTGCTATTCTCAATCATACACTATAATTAATTAATTGTGTACACGTTACCCACAGTTCCCTATTATTTTTTTCCATTGTTGTGTATTAATGCTGTCAACCTAGGTGGATGATTGTGAGGTCAGAAATTAAATGCATATAAAGGAATGCTTGAAATATAAATTAACTTTAGTCGCTGGTTCAATTATTTTGCATTATTCTATCCGGCTTAGGACTAGCAGGATTAGAGCAGACTTCAGGGTATCAATTAGCCAGTTTCATTATTGTGGCACCTATGCTAGTTCTTTCTAGTTCTCATTATTAATTTTTTCAATCGTTATTCATATTGACCGAAATATTTGACACAACAACTGTGGACCGATTTTTAAAATTTTCTTTGATATAAAACAGTTTACAGTAAAAGTGTAGATTTCTCGTTTTAAATTTGCCCTTGATTAAAATTAACTAACATGAAAATTCTGGAGAACTTAAAACAGTTTAACATGACTTCTCGGTGTAACCGACTTATTGTGCTTATATATCTAACAATTAAAATGTAATCTCTTTTGATAATGTTTACATATTTACGTTATGAATTCCTTATACTAGATTATTCTGGAATTTTATCCCAATTATGCCGATCAACTTAGAATAATCAACTGTTTCAGTAATCGAAACAGAGTTTACGAGAAAACACAGAATATCAACTATGAGGAAGAAGACTTATTGTAGTAGTTACTTCGTTTTTTACTCTCTGGATGTGTTTTTCTTCATTCTTGTTTCATATGCTGGTGTGATGTCAGTAGTAAATTAAAAATAATAACCGATTCCATCCCATTGTAACATTACTAGTTCGACATTTTATCGTACACATTCTGGATCTTTATCCTGAACTTTCATTTTATTTTATTTAACAATATCGTAGCTTCTTATAACCGCCTAGTTGTAACATCTATTACCTTACTGATTACACATGCAAAATAGAAAACCAAATGTGAATTCAACTGAAATCATTAAATATTCAATTATTATGAAGAAAACTAAAAACAGTTAACTGTGTCACATAATCACTGGCTGTAAGAAATATTATAAATCCATCAAGTTATTATCACCTTGTAAATTAAATCAAGAAAAAATTTAAATAAACTATCAACAATATTACGAATCATTTCTGGGACTTTGTGCATCAATAATAGATTTTAATTTGATATCACGAACTGGACTGAGTCAGACAAACTTAGACAACTTGAAAATATTAGACAGCTGTTTTGTCAAGTATGGGACTCTTTCGAAGTGGGGGGAGGGGTTCTCTTAGTGAAGTTTTGCAAAAAAAGAACATTAACAAATGTGGGATAAAGTGAATTTAATTCATTTCGCTTGCCCTTATTCTTTAGCATATGTAAATAAGCGAAATATTTTGTGTAATGTTTTTTGTAACATGCAGTTAATAGTCACTTGGCTTTAATAACGTTCATAGTGACAAGTTCACATTTATTGACAAAAAGGATGAATCTGTGACATATAGGTCATGATGTGATCTAATATGAAAAAATATTTGTACTGACTGTTACCTACATAGTGGACAATGCAGTAAAATCAATATTAATCAACGAAATTACCATTCATGATAATGGTGATGACAATAATAGTGTAACGTCGTGTGAACAAAGGTTGATAGGAGGTCAGATGTTGTACTGTATAATGTGGAAACAATAAGACTAAGAAAAATCCTTGAAGGTTCTATTCGGAGTATGTAGGAATGGTAACAAATGATGAAAAAATGAGGAGAAAGAAAAAACAAAACAAAAAAGAAAGGCAAAGTATGTCAAGAAAATACTCACCACGGTAGTGTCATGTGAACCACGAATTCTTTTGTGATTGTAAATTCAGGTTTATGAGACAAATAGAGACTGCTCCTGTATAACGTAAATGTCTCGTATTATTCTGTCTACTTATTACTAAGAAGGCAACACGGGATTTACTGTATGACCTATGTCCATTACGTCTTCCTATGACACTACAATCTAATCGGAAACTGATTAATACCAAATTTCCCGAAATATGTTCTACGATGTTCTTAGATAATACTCTCTCCATACTTCCAACGTATGGGCAACAACATGTACTTGTAAAATGCCAAGTGCAACTAAAGGCAACTGGAGGTGATTTAATATCCAGATTTAGTTCTCTGAACAACTCTCCTGTGTAATAAGTGATATCCAAATTTGGGACAGGACAGGTCAATGCCAGACTAGCCCTTAGTCAGCGACTATTCTGCATGCTGAGACCAACCCATTTGAATGAAAGATTATTGAACACATTCTTCTCGGGGACTGTCACTTGTTGCGAAAGTACATTGTTAATTTGAGGTACTGTTAAAATTTTTTACAGAATAACCACTACCAACTAAAGTTCTACAAATGATTTCTCTTTCATTATCCAACGAGTCTTTGAAATATAGTCAAGTTTCCCTCAATAGGAACCCTCTAACCTAATTTCCTTTATATTTGATTGAGCACCAGCTGCTAAGTTTCAAGTACTGACCCGTTCAAAACGTTTTGTGATGAGTGGATCATAGAACTGAATCATCCCAACCCCGTGTTATCTTTAAGTCCAGTAAAACTAACAATATCAGTTAGATTCTAAAAGAAGGTAAAAATAATGACTGAATTGAATAAGTATCTTCGAGAAGTCTACTGCATATTTCACTATCGGTTTTCATCACCCAACCTGTGAGAAACATGGATGAAATGAATAATTATTAGGTTATAATTTTAAACTCTCCGATAAAATGCTAATTATAACCCAACATTTAGTAAATTTAATTCGTTCTAGCAGAATGGGAATGTAAATTAAAAATTCACTTTGCAGTATCATCACCAAATGCATTGACTTGAGAAATTGTGATTTATAATTAAGTATTACAAGCTGATATTTGTATCGCACCGAAAATTTATTAACATAAAATATTATCTACATATATTTTTGTGTCACCTAGTACACGAACGTCATCTATTGAAAGGCTCATCATAATTTATTTAATTGAGACAAAATAAAAACTTCACAGTAACGTCACTTGTAAACAGTTGACAGTACTATAAATTTCAATGATTTGATGCACATAAGTGGTTTTACGGAAAACAACCTTCCAAAAATAATACTAGAGGAAAAAATCATAATAATTTATGGCATCTAGTTCATGTCAGTCATGGTATACTACATATTAGGCGGTAGAATCCTGACGAAATACAACATGGTCACCTCACATTTATGAAATTATCTAAAACGTTGTGTCTTCATCATCTCTCAAAACATTTCCATATTATGTACATGTATATACACATATATTTAATATGTAAGAAACTGTTGAACATGTCATTACAATTTCATCAAGTTAATCATATGAATATATATCTGGGAAAGGCTTGTTAGGTAATTTATGTACATGTTGAATACCAATTAAGTTATCCGTGGATTCATATATATATATATATATATATATATATATATATATATATATATATATACCATGCTCATGCATCTGCCAAACTAGTATGCAATTATTGTTAAGTTACTGCTATTTGACTATAACAAATGATGAGTCGATATGATTATCAGAAATTATTGTAAATAAGTTAGTTGTTGAGAATTATCAATATTAGAAATTTTCTAATAATGATATTTCAAAACAGAATTTTCAACCCTCATTAGTGTGTAAACTCCTTAAATGAATGACAACATATCCAAAAGGTGAATGCTAGGCAGCAAGATATATATACCATTCACTTGTTACATATTTTATATTAGTATAGTCAAATGAAATCCGACATCGTTAGATATTGCTAAATGTCTCATTTAACTTGAGTATTATTATTTGTAGATTAAATATCTGACTGAATGTCTGAGTGACAAAGAGTTGCATTCATCCGAAAGGATTAATATCATTCTGGTCTGTGATGCGTTTTTGAGTGTAAAAGAGTGCATTACGATGCTAATAAATCGATGAACTTACTGATATCACAAATGTTTTGTGATTCAATGTTTAGCGTTAAACGTTACTTACCTCATTTATATAACAGGAAGTGGGACTATTTAGTTATGTAATATTTCTGATTAAATTATACAATACTAAAACAACATTGATTAAATTACGTTGAAATGGAATAGATTTTGACAAATGGAATTCTGTGTTACATGTATTATGAATATTTTCATATAGGATCCGATGTGTGGTGCATTTGATGATAAGTATTATCTTATTTGAAGGAAACAATTTTTCAGAACTAGATACTCCGGTCTACAGTAACATCTGATTTCGTTAATCAATATGATAGTCAACACGGCACCCGCACCTTACTGTCAATAATGTGCCAGTACAATAAACAATCCTACGTAAGATACGAAATCTATCGTTTTCCTCCTAAGACCAAGTTAATAGACCTTAGATACATGTTCCACTGTTCAAGGTAGTTATACGAAAGTCGCGAATATAAATTTTACACTGGTTGGGATTGCTCATCGGTGAAATTGATTTGATTTAATTAACACCAGAAACTGGAAAATGATGTGATTACGTAGACCTACAAATGATGAAATATCAGACTGGGACTCTTTGTGTTATAGTTTACGATTCTTATTGTAGCTTCCTTGCATTCCTATGGTACTGACGTGAACCAACCATAAATAAACCCAGTTCTGCAACTTTCTACTGATTATCTCTAGCTTGTTAACATTGGCAAATTATCTATGAATTGTGCAGGGCAATTTACACCTCTTAAATGGCATTTAAAAAAACTGTTGGTTTGTTAATCAGGTGTCGTATAAATCCTTATAATTGATATTAATCACCACTGTAATTAAGTGGTTTCCATTAATAAGTGACGTAAAAGTATTTCCCACAATAGGGCATTTAGGAATGTTTCATTACTGTGCTGAAGTAAAAAGAAGAAATATACATATATATAGTATTTTACAGTTAAAATGTGAGTTACTATGAACGTTTTGAAATCAGCTTACAGAGAGTTCGATGTTGTAACAAACATAAAGTTTTGAATTAAATGAATATCATGGCAGAGTTAAGGTACTTTTGTGGAATTAGGTACTAAGCTTTTTCAAGCTATATTCACAAAGTGACTGAGATGGAAACCTATTAATGAATGCGTAGTGATGCTGATAGTTAAAAGTTCATAACTGGACACTGAAGTTTTGGGTTCAACTTCCAAGAAGAATAAATGATACACGCTGCTAACGAGCTCCATACTAGAACGAAACATCTATCAGGTATCCCCTGGTTTTTAATTGTACCCAATGGAGGTCAATCCTTGACAAATACAAACAATAAAATGCTTATTAGTCATATTTAAAATACAACCAATGTAGATTTCATTCAGTTACAAGATGAGTCATACTGTTTATGAAAGGGTGTAACAAGAAGATTACCAAAATATTATCATCTAAATTATATTTGTTGTGACGTAAACAACAATATGAAGAGATGTATGCATATGTATATGTTAAACTGACAACAAAAATATTAGAAAGTAGTAACGAAAATAAAAGTATATGAATAAAAACATTCCAATTCTTGTTAATAAAATCATAGACAGTACACAGAAAATTTTGAACTTGGACTGCTAATATACGTAGATTTCAAAATAGAAAGAGAGTAATAATTTCGATTGTGTACAATGTGTAAAAGTAAACTTAGAAATAGATAAAGTAGTAATTCTAAAGTTGGTGTGTACAATATGATGAGCATGAAAACGACAGTAGCAATGGAAGGTTTTTCTCTTTTTTTGGGGTGCGGGGGGTGAGATAGTTAACCAAAAACTCTAGACCTAGGTCTCGTGATATTTGACAATCATCAGCAAAGGTGTAATTGTAATCATGCTGACTGGTGAACTAGATTTTTAGTCACCCATTTTTGCAGTTTGCAACCACTATCACTAAACTATTAGGGCTACATCTAACGATCTGCAGAACTATGATATATACATTGGTTGATCATTGTATAGTGACCAATTTAAAGTTTGTCAAGTCAATTATACTACTACTCAAATAATATCGAGTCGCCTAGACCAGTGGCTACATTGCAACTTGATTGATAGAAATCGAACGGCACTATGAAGGTACTTCATAAACATACAATTAGTCACTATACAGTGATCAACTAATATAAACAAGAGTAAATCCGTTTTTGCCAGTAAAATAGTGCTATTGTAAAACCATTATGTGTAAGAATTCCTTAAGATAAATAACTTAAAATAATAAAATGATAATTTAATTAAACAGATTAAAAATTTCACATTAATTCCGTGATGAAACCAAACTTCGATTGAGTTTTAATTTCAGTCTATGTCAATGACTTCAGCAATATACACAAGATGGTAACACATATCTGGAAGGGTTTTATTTACTTTGTAAACGTTTTTACATATGATTCTGTCTTGATCGAGTGGCTGGCAGTGATGACTACTATAGTAACAGTTTTAGTGTGATAGCTGTTACCTTACTTCGATAAATCGGATAATGTCTTTGGACCCTCTTGGACAAGTAAATAAATGAACGATAAACATTTCTTCATAGACAGGAGCATCCAAATCTAAGTGATTAAGTGTAGAAATTTGTTATTTTAGTTATTTGTAAATAAAGGTTAAGACGAAAGTGTTGCTTTCAGGACTGATGAAAAGAGTATTCTCTTGATGACGTTTGTGATCTCAGTTTTAAAAATGTAAAAATGTAAAATGCATTTGAATGTGACGTTTATGAAGAGTCCTATGACAGAGAAATAGGATTATCTAGGAAGTTTAGTTTCCATACCTTTTGTCTGGTAATCGTGAATAGCGTGTTTTTCATAATGATTGATTCTTCATACAAGATAGTTTAAGAACACATTATAGAGGCAATGACTACAACAATATCCAAACTCCTGATAATATGGAGTAGCGTAGTCACAAAAGCCAAGGGAGTTTCTTTCATGCCTATACTCAATCTCACGGTTAGTTAAATGCGTGCTTTATGAGAACTACTAATCTAATATTTGGGAAATGTCATTAAGCTACTAAAACCGGTGTCTTAGGATTATCATGTTATTGATTCACTACATTTAATATTCGCATCATTAAAAGTATAGACTGACAGTGAATACAAGTAACGCTATGAAAATACCAACGATCACTCAGAGACATCAACTAGACACTGTAATTTTGAAGACGAGATTGTTCCCTGACATTAAGTAAAAATTCTCGTAATACACTGTTGCATATTTAATTTTTAATGACCAAAATAGATTTGCGACTGTGAAGTAAGTCAACTGTTATCAATTATGGAATACAAAATCGATGGTTATAGTTACTTCACTTAACAGCAGAATATGTATGAAGAGTGAATAAAAAGCTCTAAGAGCAAAAGGTTTCAACAATCAGTCTAATAATGAAAAGTGTCGATAGGATAGTCATTTACAAATGTGCAGAATGAGCAATTAGCACACATAAAGCAGTTTTAAATTGCTAATAGTTTCCAATTAATCGATTCTAAACTTAAGTTATTTATATTGGAACTCAGAATATGAGAATTTTACTTTACTTTAGAAATACTTAACTTTTGCCAAAATACAAATGCAATGCACTTTATGTCGCCCTTACGTAACGTTTTGAGGTAAATTTGCACGATATTGGTTTGTACTACCTGAGATAATGATCAAAAATTTAATTACTACCATCATTTTCAAATCAACCTATAATAATTGCTAATTTATAATATCATATATATACAGTTACATAGTCCACCCCCATGAACAGGCACCTTCAGGTTGCTGATAAGAATCCCATATTCGAAAGGACATGATTCACTATTTATTTCAACCGAACCTTATATTCATAGTTTTTGAAATTGCTAAAAATGTGTCTGCAGATTGTATAGTCATAGGTGTTAACAGATTAATTACATAGCAAATGTCAGAAATAATCCTGTAGGTGTATGGTTGTATTTAATAAATAGTATTAGGGAATTAAAGTTCACATAAAACATGGTAGAAATATATGGCCACTGGCGTTTTGGAGTAATCAGTGTATCATAATGTGTGAAAAATTTGAATAAATCCCTTATAAGGAAGGGAGCCAAAATTTTTGATTGTAGAAAGGTAATATACGGTGTACTACAGGAAGCTCCCACTCAACTATTATTAGAAAAGGAAAGCAGAGAGTACAGAACGCAAACAGAAATATTCTAAGCGGAACTAAGTAAATAAGCATAGTTTCAGCGTACTCTTACATTACATGAGAAAGTTCATAATATATACTTTGAATGAAGTCAGGAGATTTCATTAAGTTAGTAGACATGTGCATGGACTACACTGTCTAGCAGCATTCTGATAATTACAAAATACTGTTGTAGAGGTTAGTGACAATCATAGGGTAATTTGACTTATATTATAGTTTTTGCAGACTTTATCGTGTTGCTTAATTCTGTAAATGCAACCAAGACCAAACACTAGGTATCTAAAAATTGTCCAGTACATCTGTGAGAAGTTGCTTGAATCTGAGTATCTAAGGAGAGTTCGTAGTAGCTCCCAGTGGGCATTTTCCAAATCGTAATAATATCTATTATTTGTAATACAAGGCTTTTAGATTGGTTGGAAATAAAAGAAGGAACATAGAACCTCATTTTATAATCACTACTTCTTATTTCTTTGTTGACTCGAAATGACAGAATATTAGCGTTAGGACGTGAACTAGGCTGCGAATTTTACTGTGTCACTAGAATATGAACCTACTGTATCAAACAATTCATATCAAATACAGTCAAAAAATGTTTGTTGCAAGACTGCACTAAACTATGCCTCAGAAATAGTTCTAGGGAATGTAAACATTCTGTAATAACATTTGAATCACAATTATTCACAGGAGTATGTATAGAGTATTAATGATGAACTTGTCCACTATAGTCGCAGTGTTTGGAGCTCAGTGTACGAATCCAGGTAGTAGACTAGTACTCGGGAACCTAGTAGGGATTCAAACCCATTTAAAAAAGGCGCTTAGGATACTGTATCTAAAAAATGCTTCGAAATGGGGCTTTTACCATACATATGTGAACTACCGCTATGCAGAGAAAATTCCTTTCAGATGCACATGAACATCATATACTAAACAATTTCCATTAGTGCGAAGATGCAAATACCTTTTAATTATATTTCGTAATGGAGATTGAAGAATTGAACTAAACAAAAAGCAACGTATCTTCTTTTTTCGATTGATGGCTGTATGTGTTGGATTAACAAAATCGTATGGTATTAATTTTAGTACTTATAATTTGAGATATTTGCATCTTAATGATTTGGTACATTCGTCAATACTAAAATCGTATACCCTAAATAATCAGATACCTTAATGGTATTCTCGAGACTAATGGATCAAAAGAAATTATGTGACTCGTAACATATATTGTTCTATTTTGTTTATCATCTAAACGAACCAAACTGATGAACCACTTTTGGTGGATGACGAGTTAACTAAAGCGTTTGGGGTCATGTAATATTAATCGTATGATTTTTTAGTATCCATCAGACTTGCTTACTTTAGATTCTTCCATTCAATTACGTTTATGTGATATTTAGCCTACATTGTTACGATCCATGTGAAATAAGTAAAGATTACCTATTATGATATTAATCTATAACTGAATGATAACATGATGACTTTTCAGAAGAAGCATTATGATTTTGAGCTGCTCTATAGGTGACGATGTTTTATGGTGATAAAGAATTTAAGTTTTCGAACATACAACCGTTTACTTGAGTTTAATCTATGCTGTAAGTTTGAGGGCTAGTGAAACTAAGTGGTTGCCAACCTGTATAGTTGGGGAAGGGGTTTGAATCTGCCAAAGTGTAATTGCCTTAACCACTAATTCATCTCTTCACAAACATGAAGTAATTCATTCCATAGTTTACATAGTCATTTAAGTAACTTGATAAAAAGTGAATGCTTTGTGAGTTATGATTGTGATTGTTGAGTAAAATGAAACTCAACCAACAAAAATGTGTAGTTGTCTTAGAAATTTCAAAAGTGTTGGATCACAACTACAACTACTTGAATATCTTCACTGTCCGTTTATGAATACTTAATTAAACCAACAGTTTACAAAATGTTTATACACCAGAAAAGTGTTCATTTTGTATTTTATATCAACATTAAAACTTAAAATGTTACAAATAAAAAACTTTTTTCCTTATTCAATAATCAAATATTCCATTTACAGAATACTGTCTATACATTGTGCATTCTTTACTTTCAGTATCACTTACACTACTAGTAATGGCAGGTGAAATAACTGTTGTAAATGAATAACATTGATGATGTGTTAGTAATTTACCTATTACTTTGCTCATAATTATATGCCAACAAATGACTTCCATTCAACTATGATTTTATTAATCAGTTCTGAACAAAATATCCATAACAGCATCAAATTATTCGCCAGTTACATTCCTAAAAATGAAAAGAAAGTAGATATAAACAATGAAAGTAACTATTTACCTTAAATCTATAAATTGTATTTATTTCCTATTTAGGTAAATAAATAAATCTTATATTCTATTCATTACGGTATGGTTATAAAATCATATTCATAGGACCTGTACAAAGTAATGCCGTTTTCTTTGTCAGGTGACCATGTATAATTTGAAGTTACATTCAAGTATAAGAATGTTTTATAATGGTAAATTGTTGTAAAGTATGGAGCCAAATAATTTGCTTGATGTTGTTAATAATAATGATAATAGTAACTATTGCTTCTTACATTTAGAAGTGACCATTAGATTTGTGTTTTTTTTCCCTTGGAATTATGTTTGTACACATGTAAACTGGTTACAATAATTACCATTCATTAGTATTCGTCAATTTGTTAATGTAAGAAAACAAAAACCTAAGAATTCAAAAAATTTCTAACAGTTGGTATTGTTCTAGGCGATTTTTGTATTCTATTTTCCAACCATTACGTAAATTGACAATTTATGTTAAAGGTCATTTGACCTCGTATGTTATTTATCGAATCAATGACTTGAAAAAGAACAATATTTAACATTTTTGTCAATTCGAGTAAAGAAGGAACAGAATAAGATGAATTCATTTATTTCATAGTTTCGCTTCAGTTGTTTTACAATGTAGAAGCAACAATAATAATTATTACTTGGAATCTTTGTGCATACTTCATGTAGTGTTAATCATGAATAATTAAAAGAAAGAGAACAGTTACAGGAGAATTATGCAATGTATTCATAGCATTTGAATATTTATATGTTACCTAATATGAAATTCTGGAGGAAACATTTTTGAAGCCATAAAGAAATAAGTCTCCAGGTAATCAAAATTAATGTTAAAAGTTATGTAATTATGATTGTAAAGTGAGTAGATTAGAAGGGTAACACTGAGTAACGTTTAGAAAATGCATCGCTTAATGATTAATTGAATTTAGATGGTTTGTGGAGATTGGTATTTAGTTTAGTTGGTTGAATTCACCACATATTGATGTTGACAGGGTACCACTGAAAACCAGAGAGGACCTGGACAGCTGTCTTGTCTTAGTATGGGACTCTTCAGCTGTACGCACTCTAGATACTGCCTCATGGACAGAATGGGTAGTTTACAATGATAATGTTATACATTCATACAGTACTAAAAGATAGTGAGTATATGTGCGAGCATGCGTCATATTAATGGAAATAATTTTCTTTATCAACTTAACTACTGTGAAATATATTTCTTTTCTATAAAGAATGATGTTATGTATTAATGTACTCCAAAATAATGACGGGTTGTTGTCAGTATTATTGATTGTTTTTAGTCGATTCTGTTTACACATACATTTTTGCTGAATACCATTATGTCAGGCATCTAAAGAAGGACAAATGTCTTTTAGAATCGCTTGCCAGAATACCATTTCACTGATTTTTGTCGTATGTAAAGTGTACATTTTATTTCTATTATTATTACATCCCTCTCAACATAATTACCCGTTCGACTCATTAACTTCTAGTATGTCATTTTCCATCGGTGAACAACACTTAATTAATTGTATGGATTTTACGCTCGTTTTTTAGAGGACAGACAGGGCGGAAAGTTTACTAACAAATGAAGTGCTTCTACTTGATTCATCTAGTATGGAGCCTACAGTTAGCTGTCATAGTTAACTCAAAACAGAATAATCAATTGCAATATAAAAGAAATGTAGTCTAAACTTTTGGAGTAGAACTCCATATCCATGTCATGTATCATTCAAAATCCTCAAAAATTCTATAAATGCTTTCCCATGAAAACTATCAAAGCTTCTATATTTCAGAATTTTTTAAAATAAGAAACAGTGACTTTGTTTCCCAAGATTTTTGGTTAATATGTGATTGGTGAAGCTTTTTTTACTTGTTTATTTTTATGAAGTTTGCGCTACAACTGCTTGTTACATTTGAAATATAAAGGTTTCAATAGTCTTTTATAGAAAACGAAACATCCCAAGCATTTCATTAATTTACTTCATCTTTTAGACACTTTAATGATCTACTAAGTCGATAATAAAGTGCTCATCAGAAATGAAGTAATTACACAATGAAAATAAGCTAATTGTCCCCCCCCTTTAATTTGTTTATTTGGTGATCAGATAATTTACGGTTAATGAATCTTCCCAAAATTATCAATAATCTTAAAGTATTTAAAGAGTAGATAAAAACAAAATTATCTTTCACTTACTAAAGTCGTGACACTTATTTTAAATATGTTTGATTACATATTGTTACTATAGCAACATCTGATGGGAATTCAGCATTTCATTTCTACTATATTCTAACTATGTACAGAAAATAATTTAGTAAAGATTAATATTGTTTTCACTGAATTCATTCATACTTCAAGCATCACTGTTAAATGAAGATCAGTTCGTTACGAAAATTGGTTTCATTGCAAATAAACATCAGTTAAAGAACACTTGATAATTAGCACTGAATTGTAACATCATCAAAGTGTTCAAACTAGGATAAAGTAATGTTCTAAAGTAATAAATGGTTTCAGTTCAATATTATACCTATCTTCAGATATATGCATATCTCTCAACATTAAAGTTAATTGATGATATATCTAACTGGCAGTTTGAAACTATGTTTCATATGTATTCATTTATGTTCTTCTACAGTAAAATGTACTACAATTGTCCACTTAATAGAGTTACTTTATTTGTAGTTACTAAACATTTTACTCACATGATAAACTGTAGTTTTTTGTTCTACACATTTCGTTGTTTTCAGGTAAGAAAAAAAAATGCGTAGGTTAGTCAAGTAAACAATGAATTGTGTACTAGTTACACATATTTGTTATGTATATTTCTTTATGTTAGTGAATATAACTGTATTTGTGTGTAATGTGTGCTTCCACACATAATCACTTTAACACTAATTTGAAGAAAAAAAAAAGAGAACCTCAAATTCATATGTTTATACTTCTATCAAATTTAAGTAAACAACTGAACTTAGTAGAATATCAGCCGGTTCCTGTCTATTATAAATTGTTACTTTTCTTTTTTTTTTTTAACTATTTATTTGCCTTTATTATTACACAATCATAATTTAAAGAGTACAATCAGTAAGTAAAATTATTTATCAAATAAACTAATATCAAAATAACATCTATTCATCTTGATGATATTGTAAACCATGAAATCTATTATCAAGTTATTAATTCTGCAAATAGTTCTTTGCGTTTTTGTTTCATGCCAAACTAACTGGCCAACATATTCTAGTAATAATTATGTACGTTATCATGGAATACTACAACCAACTAGACCAAGTCATGTACGTCGATGGGTTGTTCTACTTGGACGTAAAGTTGTATTAAATTGTTCAGTGAGTTTACCACCTGAAGTAAATCCAAGACAAGTACAATATAGATGGGAACATCCTGAAGGTAATGTGTTGGGATATAGTAAACTATATGTTATACCTAATGTAACAATGAATGATGCTGGTGTTTATACATGTCATAGTTCAGCATATGTTGGATTCGGTGGTGAACAGTGGGTTGATCAACATCGTCTGTACTTGGAAGTTCGTGAGTTCGCTAGTTATTTATTTATTTAATCATTCCACACTTTTTTACTTTATCTCTTGCTGTTATTTTGAACAATGGATATTGAAACATACTAAATAGGACACTAAACTACGTAACCTCTGGTTTATTGTCACTCATATCAGAGACAGTCTCAATAATTTTTCATATGGTTACTTAGGTATTAAATAAACATACGACCTAAATAATTTCGTAATTACATCTTTTAACTGAAGGTATATCATTACCAAAATACTGAGGGAGTTATAGTCAAAACCTTAAGCTTTATGATAAGTAATAGTAGTTATTATTTGTATGATTTCTTTTTTAATAAGTTCAATCTTATCAGCTGTTAAAATGTCAAATGTTACCAATAGCTACAAGGAACTAATCAGATCAATACTTGGCAACAATAATGTATGAATAGAAAAACAACAGGTACAATCTAAAAAAGTGAAAGAATACAGTGTTGAGTGCAGACGTTTTTTGACAAAGTGAGTGCAATACAAAGTGAATAGATAAATAGTATTCATTAACAGGAATTGTCAAATATTATATCTAGGTTAAAGCAAACTACTACTTAAAGATTCCCATATTTACTAAAACATAGTTGTTTGAACCAAGAATGTTCTTTCCGAAAAATTCTTATTAGGTTCTACAATAATGAGTTCAAAATTAATGATCACAAAGCAAAAATAGCTAATATTGATGTAAATGCATCATTTTGGTATGAAGAGTTACTGATTGTGAACCTTAGATTCTGTTGTAAATGACAATTATTAGTGTTAAAATAATATTTATGCAATTTGTCCGACTAGCATAAGTTTATGCGACAATTGAAATAGCAGGATTATTGATCAGACTGTACATGTCGGTGATAAGAAGTAACGAAATTTCAATCAGACTGTGAAACTGGGTGGCCAAGGATGGAATTTTTAGGAGAAAACAAGTTCTTTCAGGGTTTGTAGGTGGCCTTACTGACGAGTGACAAATAGTACTAAACGAAGGTATAGAGTTTCCTGCGGACTGCCTTTAAATCGCCTTCTATCTCTACATAGTCCTGGTACTGTTAAGTCACATAGACTTCTGGTCACATTACAACATGATTGATAGAATTCACCATAAAAGACTTGACGAACATTCAATTAGTCACTACATAGTGACCAACCGAAATTGCAATCATATCATGTAGGTTACTTAAACTAATACCGACTAAGTAAGAATTTGTAAAATGGAGTGAGTGATAATTACAATTCATCAGATTTGTTCAACTCTAATAAGAATGAAAAGTGCTATAATCAGGTCGGGTGTTCAAAAATTACATCATATATGAAGTGAAACGAATTACTTAAGAGACGGAAGTTTGTTTTCTGTGATACTCAAAGTAACTATATTTCAATTGAGATGGTTATTTTTGTGGAGATTGGTTATTTGATTTGATTGGATATATCACAGATTGATGTTGGCAGGGTACCATTGACAACAAGGGAGGACTTCAGTTAAATTAGTATGTTGCAATAGTGAAAATTAACTAATTGGATCTTGGGCTAGCTAGTGTGAAAAAGAGAGTAATCTTATGCATTTCTTATGCACACTTCTATCGTACACGTCTCCTATAGGAGAAGCAGATATCGATCATTCGAATAATGATAAACTAGTCGTTACATATACTTAATGCTTTGAAGATTGTTAAATATATGTAGAAGCATCGGGGAAGTAGCTTTCAAAATAGAGATATTACTGATAAAAATCAGAATTGCTAGAAAGAAGTCTCTTTCTAGAATGTAACTTCCTAGCTGCAAGTATCCATATTTTTTTTACTAAGGGGAAGAGAGGAGGCTTGAGCTAAGAGAATTTCGATAGTATAATGGTTAATCATTTACTGTAAAACATGATGATCATGTGTTTGACCCTCCTGTGAGGTTGTGGAAGTACAGAGATGATGAGTTTCGTACTATATGACAAAATCTCTGTCTAATGCATCCCGGTTTTCAATCGTTGTCCAATCTAATTAGCAGTAAATTCCAAAACAAAAACCTTTGAACATTTATAAATAAAGTTAGGTTAGATCTGAAAGGTTCATCGTGTTGAAACTTTTTACGTTTTTTGTATTACATCTGTGTTTGTAATTTCGGTGAAATATTAATTATCTTTTCGTTTTAATGTAATTAACTATTGTTTCGAGTTCCTCTTCGTGATTTCACATTATAAACACTATTTTACGTTTCCTTCTGTAATGAACAAGGCTGAATATTTGAATACAATAATAGGGATTTTTCAATTCCTCTGCTTAGCATGATTGTATTCGTAACATGTTGATTTTAGTATTGTACCAATCAAAACCGAGGAGCACTAGATAGCTATTTCTTTCTAACATAGGACTTTCGACAGTGCGCACTTTCTAGTTAGCAAAAACCTAACCTACTGCTTCACTGGGACATAATATAATGGCATGGTACCCCAATCCATCAATTTGTGATATACTGCGACGATCATCTATTGTGCTCAATGATAGCCGTCTTACTCCTGACTAATCTGAGTTCTGCAAGTGACGTTTTTGCATTAGAATTTCACGAACATTCAGACTATTAATAATAATACCAATCTCTTCAAAGTCACCTTGATTACTTTCACTTATTTTATTAATAGTTAGTATTAAAATTCATTTCCCTATTTTCAGATCAAATCCCAATTTTGATTTTGAAATAGCATATTGTTTGCATGACATTGAAAAGAGCAATGTTGCTGTGGCATTCTTTCCATACACATTAATAAAGTGAACTACCTATACAATCCCTTCATTTTATGTATTTCAATAAAGTTGCATTGATCTATAGTATTTGGCTGCTAAACTTTGTTAACATAATTCAATTGTCTGGTGTTTTTGTTCATAAACAAATTTTGCAATTACTATAACCAAGCAATCTTAATACACAGTTCTGTATCAAGTAGTGATATTATCTGAAACCCATAGATAATAGCTACTTTATTGTTTATATAGCTGTTTCTTATTATCTATATGGATACTAACTGATATCTAACGAAAGATACATGAGTACCTTACCTAGAAAAAAACAATTGAACTAAAGATTTAGAAACTAAAGATTTTTCAAGTAATGTTAGTCTGTGACAAAAACTATATTCAATTTGAATAGAACATTGAGAACTAACAATCTAAATTACTCTTTGTTTTAAATCAACTCAATCGGAAAGCTTTTATACATAGTTAGATGTAATCTATTCTCTTAAATCAGTTAAATTAGGAGGGTTGTGGTTGTCACCAGACGCTACATACACATTAACTATTAAACAATGAAGAAAATGAACAATTACTAATATGAAATTATATTATGGTGTTTCACCATTTGTACAAAACAAAACGAATATTATTATTTAGATGGTTCAGTAAACTGTTTTTTTTAGTTTTATAAAATAATTTCTACAACTAATTAACAATGGACTATAGTTATGCATCAGAATTACTAGATAGTCTATTCAGAGAACAAGATTTCTACTTATCCTTATTTAACAAGAATCCTTAAATTAATATCACTAATAAATGCAACCTTTAAAGTAAGCAACTGAACTGGTCAAACAGTAAACAATCACTTATTTAATACTGTATTCTTATTATCACTTTTAATATTGCTGTATTCAATAGTATATTTAAAGTTTATAGATATTTTATCAAAAATTTTATATTAATTACTATTGATATATTTATGAGGAGTATTGAATAAAGGTTAATTTTGAAATGTCTCTATTTTTCAAAATACTCACTTAGAAACCAAACTAGATCAAAGTATCCGCTTTTTATAATCAGCTGAGATAACCTTCTTACAATATACTAATTATAACTTGAAAAAGTACAATAACACGTGATTTACTTATCCCATAAAAATATTACAATTAAAATATGGATCAACAATATCTAATGTACTGTTTATTACTAATTATTACATAATTATTACATCCTCATGATATAACCTGTTTTTTTTTCTAAATTTTACTTTACTAGTAAACATGACTACAAGTGTTCAAATAATGTTTCCAAAAGAACAATGTGTAACAAAAATAGATTTTTTTTTGTCCACTTTTTTTCACTTAACTATAATTTATACTTGTTGTAAACTAACTATAAAATAAAGTAAAATAGTAAATGAATATATGTGCAAATCATGTGAAATGGTTGAAGTTTCTAGTAACTTAACAAAAGAATGCATTTTCTTGGTTGTTATATAGTATGCAGTAGGGAGTTATTTCTACACTGAAACATTTATGTTTTATTCTTTATTGTAATTCTATTATATAATCACTTCATACAATCAACTGATCATTCTAAACTTACTGTTTGTTTCTTAATTTCTAAGATTATCACCTTAATAAATGATTTGATCACCATATTTAATTTCACATGTTTTTACTCTTCAGTAATACATGATCATTACAAACAATTAATTAGGTTTTATAGTTAATAAACAGTTACGTATCTTCTTTTTTGCATATTCTATCATTACGTAATCAGTTTTAGTTGTCAAGCAAACTAAAGATTCCATTTATTGTCAATTACCAATATCATTGTTAATATTTTGCTCACTACCATTCATTGGTATTGACTTTTTATAGAAATATAGAAATATGCTGGTTTTGAACCTTGAAACGGAGCTAAACAAAAAGAAATATCTTGTTATTTAATTGGTCTCTATTAATGTCTTCCTTGGATTATTTGATGAAATAAATATAAATCTGTGTAGAGAAAGTACAACAATAGCATAAGAATAAGATGAATTCATTTATTTCATGGATCATTTTCAGCTGTTTTACAACCTAGAAACAGTTATATTAATCAACAAAAACAAATGTTTAATTGGGATGGTTAATTTTGTGGAGATTGGTTATTTTACTTGATTGAATATATCACAGATTAATGTTTGCAGGGTACCATTTTAAACCAGGGAGCACTGGACAGCTGTTTCGTTCTAGTGTGAAAATCCTCAGCAGTGCACACCCCAGATTCCGCAACATGGGCTTCAGGTTGACGCGAACGCCCTGGTCTTCAATGGTATCCTGCCAACATCAATCAGTGATATATTCAATCAAATAAAAATCAAATGTGTTTAATTTATTTATATCAGGAAGGTTTTCACAATTGACATAAATGTGGATTAGTGAAAGATCTCTATAGTGTATATATTGAACGTAATATTAACTGTTACTTATATGTATTATCCATATATATTTCGAAAGATTTTGATTTTTTCCTTATGTCCATTATCAAGTAAATTTCTACTAACTGCACTGCTAAAAGCCTTTTGAATTTCAGGTCTTAGATTTTTGGATATGTGCTTAGAGATATGGGCATTCATACTCATTTCTGCTATTGAAATGTATTTGTCGTTACTTGTATAATTAAGCTAGTAGATGCAGTTAGAATTAAAAGGAAGTGACAATTTTTCTTTGTTGATTATTCTGAGAAACGATCCGTAATGTAGATTAAAATTAATTTGTCTTATGTTGTTTTTACTAAAATATTAACGTATCTATGGTCCTTTGAGCTATTCCCTTCCAGAACACTCGTATATACACACAACATTTAAAATTACGTTCATTTCTTCTACTATGAGGACCTTTAATTATTCCACATTCTTGACAACTGTGAAAACCTTCCTGATATAAATAAATTATGCACACTTGTTTTTGTTGATTAATATAAATTGTTTCTAGGTTGTAAAGCGGCTGAAGAATATCCACGATATGAATGAATTCCAATTATTCTGCTACTATTGTTTCCTTTCTTTATACTGGCTTATCTTAGTTCGTTTCAGTGTAGAAATAACTCCCTACTGAACACCGTATAACAATCATGAAATATCGTGAAGTACATTCTTTCCACATTATTACTTGCAATCATTTATTGCTTGAAATAATGAAGATGAAGGTCACCAGTTTTGTAATCAAACTGTAAAATACATAAGGACGTCTTATCACTGATTACAACAATCTCACTTTAAAAAACAATTTAAACACCTGTCATCACACTAATCCTTTTTCCTTTACTTAAGAATGAGTTCAAATATCCCTTATTTATGCTTACTGAGGACATCCAGTTTCTGTTTAATGGCATTTACTTTCGTCAGGCTAGTAGAATTGTCATATAGTGTTCGTTAGGTTCAATGTTATCTGATATTTTTATAGCCAACTATGTAAAGCAAAAAAACCCAATAACAAATTTTAGTTTACGGTTTTAGCATTCACTGCTACACCGACAGCTATTTACCGGAGAAAAAATTGGAGTGGGTTTTATCTGTATTTTAATAGTTTCCGTTAAATAAGCTGTTAATTAGTTTTGATGATAATGCTTTAAGTTATGTCCATACGTTAAAACTGAGGAAACTAACGGCTGTCCACAAAAGTTTATCAGCAAGTATGAAAGACCAATAACTAAATGAATACAATGTTCCACTGTAAAAAAGAAACCAATCTTCATGTGAATTCGACTCAGAAGCAATGAAGTAGATTAAAGGACTGACTTCAGATTAAACGCTGCATTGGGAAAAACGGTTTCTGCTATTAAACTAGTCTTTCTTTATATGAAACAATTTGCTTATTAAGGAAGACTGGAGTGGACAGATTCATACATGTTAACCCCAATTACGTTTACCAGTTAACATGTTTATACCAAAGTACTTACGTTAGAAGAACTGAGGGTTAATTTCCTCATAGGTGAGCATATACCACGATCATAGGACGGTTCTGTTTATAGTAATGCCATCTCTCATCACCTACTTTGTGATGTGTACTAGGTCGTTTATTTCAAAATCTTTTAAATCATCTAGTTTATGGCGTTTCAAAGCCCCTGTTATTGTTAAATGGCCGAAACCAAACTATTCTATTCAGAAAAATACAGTATAACATTGCTCTGATAACTTTGATTTTGCACGTTTAGTTACTCAATACCTTGATTTATGCTTTTAGTTGACAACTCTTTTGTTAGAAACAACTTGTTCTATTATTCTATATATTTTACATTTGTATTAACATAACTATTGACATATAATTAGAATAAGCTTGTATTTCCCGTTGATTTGTAATGGATTGAAACTGGTCAGTCTCTGTTGCCATATGTGAATCCTGAGCGGATTGCCTCGATATAGCGTTATTACACAAGTTATGTATTGAAGTTGGATTTTGACTGACAAGCAGAATCCAGGACGCTGCGTTTCGTTCCATTTGGGACTCATCGGCTGGATGTACCTGCATCCCAATTTTGATGTTCACACGGGGATTGGAACTCAGTCTGTTTCGTGTCGAACGCCACCGCGTTCACCACTAGACTACTGAGTCCAGACAGTCACACTTGTGCAACAATGACTGACCAGCTTCAGTCTATAACAAATCAACGGGAATATACAAGTTTATCCCAATCTCTGCATGAGTTTAACGGCCTAATCACAACTTTATAAGTAGTTTAATTTCTTAATCCTAACGAATATATAAATCAGAAAAATTGAAATGTTCTAGAATAAATCTAACAAAAAACAATTATATGCCACTTCGAAGAATTTAGTAGGAAGATACAATTGAAACAGTTTTAATTCTACGATAGACAGTAAATACACTACCTAACAAACACAAAGAAGTTGTAATACATTCTAACTATCCATAAATTGTACATAGACTCTAAACTACAAAACAGTGTTTATTCAATCTAACTATAAAATGAGGTAAATTTCCTCCATCATAAAGATAACCTAATAGATTGAATACAAGTTAACTTAACTATAGATAAGTAATTAAAAGAGAAATAATTCTATAATCATTTATTATGAACATTTGTTTATTTGTTTATTCAAAGTAGTTAAAGTAAACGAATAATACACTGACTACAAATAATTAAAATATCATAGATCATGTTAAATATATAGTCAACAATTGGAATTGAACAAAGTAGGCCAGGAGGGAATGTATAGAGAAAATAGCGGCTAACGATTATTCACTAGTACAATGCACCGATATTTTCAAATGAAATCATGGTGGTATAAACAATATTTTCATGAATGACTCAGTGTTTATATAAATTGGCTAGTAACAATCATTATTTATTTACATGTGAAGTAGTAATTAATCAAAATGATAATCAATTAAATTTTATTATTTATCAATATCAATACAATTTGCAAAAGCATAATAGATAATCTTGAATAAGTACACGTAAACCGATTAGAATAGTTAGTGAACTAATGTTATAATGATTGTGAAACATAGTAAATATAAACGGAGATTACTTATTCATTAGTGGGATTGTCTAAATGTAATTACCCTAATATTCATATATAGAAATTTATTACAGTCTAAAATTATAACAAATACCTAAAAATATTAAACGTTCTAGTGATGATATACACTCTGAAGTATGGTAAATATCGTTTATTATGTTAAGTTACAGTTTCATGTTATTCCTTTATGAAATAACATTACTAATCTCTACTAATGAAACTGATCAAATGATGTGAAACAGGTTTAAAGTTAATTTACAACATAAACATCATGCAGCAAATTAGGCCAATACATTTCGTCAGCAGTAGAAGACCCTAAATTTTAGTCGACTATTCATTATTAAACATCAGTTATTTCACATCATTTTAAAAGCAGCCATTTCACTCCACCACTCAGTATAAAGAAATATTTGTCATAAAAAACAACTCGATTAAAATGATATTTTGTTACGTACAACAATAATTCTGACCAGTTAATTGTGAATATATTAAACCATAGTAATCATCATTAAAGGTATTCTGTTTAGACTAATTTATTCTAATAAACTTAAGTTCATGTTAGCAAGTCATTATTGACTTGATAGAGTAATCATATTACCAGGTAATCTACAATGTGATGAAAGTAAGTTTCAAAATGATTATTATAAAAGTAAAATAACTTTAAGTAGCTAGTGAAATGATAATGAATATAATGAACTTCAGTAGATCATTGTTCTATTTCACTAACTAAATAATAAAATAAACATAGTTAATTTCTTTTCGGTTGAGGGCATACTGAACACTTCTGTTGTCATAATAATGAAGTCTTCGGCGATACTCATCCCATCGATTCTGCCAGGGAAGATGAGCGCAGGTTTTTCAGGTCTCAACAGTCTAGGCAATAGCACCCTTAGACCGGCGTCGAATGATAGAATTCCTACTAGAATGATACACTAGTACTGCACTTCTCAGATTTTAATGGTACCCAAGCTAAACCAGACTGTAACAAATATGGAAACAAAATTAAACACCAATATCAACTAAACCACTTCAAATCAATTACAATAATATTAATCTCTCTCATTCTAACTTTTGTCTAATTGGTGCTACAGTTATATTTCACACAATTTCACCACAGATACACATACAATCAGCTTATAATTTATGCGTCAACTTAGATTTGTATCGAAGTTAGTGCATCATTCTTAATTAGATTTAAGTATTACAAAATGAAAGTGAGACCTCAATTTAACAAAAAAAGATACGAAGGAATATATGAATGCGTATGATTAAGTCTTGAATATAGACCTTTGATCAGAGAAAATATTTATTCTGAACAAATCTTGACTATGATAAGTAACTGAAGATGCCTTTGATGATTACAATGCCTTTCACTAGATTTTTTGTTTTAATGAAGTGTTTCATTGGTCGCTGGGTTATATCACGAATTTTATGGGAGTTGAAATTCTACCAATAAATGACGGCCCAATGATGCAGAGAGCTAGGCATTCTCTAACCTGAAGCTCCTAGGGCGGTATCTAGGGTGCATGCTGATGAGGAGTTCTATACTAAGGAGCGACAACCTTCTAGTGCTACCTAATTTTCAGTGGTACTCAACCAACATCAGTCTGTGACAAATTCAATCAACCAAAACTTAATACCAATCTCCACAATTCGATTCCCAGAAAAAGTTACAGATAGTAACTGCATCATATATGAAAATTATATTATTAACTTTTACTGTCATAAAAGATTCTGAAGTTTCAATTTTATCATATATTTTAGACATTGGTCCGTATTAAACAGTAATATTATAAAGGCCATGATTTCCTTCACACCAAGAGCATAAAATCTTTGACATTGTACATTTTTCTGTTAGTATGCATGTCAAAGGTATAATTAAATTTCTATAAAACAAAAACTCCTTAGAAAGCTATTTAAACTTACAACTCATGTATGGATTAATTAAGTTCCAAATATATTCCTATGTAATTCATTGTTTCAATTTATTAACTGATGTGAGTACAATCAACTTCATGTACGCATAAAATCAAACTGTTATACGAAAATTTGTTTGCATACAAAATATATATGTTTAACTAAAGCTACGGCAACCACGACCCAACGATGACAGCTTCAGTAACTGAGTGTTTTTAGCTATGGCGTAAAAGAAGAAAGTACACTTCAGGTAATGATAATTATGAAAAATTATCTTTTATCTGTAACTAATACAAATACTTTGGAGAGTCTCAGTTAATCAAATCGTCGAACAGTATATTAACTTTCCATAGATGTAACTGAAATGAGATGGTTTTGTGCAGATGCGTATCAAGTACAATAGTAGAAAACCTACCTATCATTTTTATTTATGAAGTAATTATGCACCAAGGTGTGTTATTTCTAAATTGAAACATTATGTTCTGAATCTTATATACTGAAAATGTGAAAAGCTAATGAAGGTCATGAATTCAGTAATATAATTTAACCGGTCACGTTTTAGGAGAATGTAAACAAATCTAGGCAGAAAAATATTTTACCATATTTTCCACAGGTTGATTTTAGCTAGGTGAGCAAGGAGAAATAAAACACTATTATTCAACGATACTTCTTCCCATTTGAAAGTGATTTCCAGGCTCAGTAGATATTACGTGAAATGGAGATTATCAACTTAAACTATCCTGTTACCAAATCATCCTACATCCTGAGATTTAAAATACCTACTTTACGATTAGTAATAAATTCCTGAAGGCTCTTTACCTGAATGCGAACAACTAGGGTTAATGATATGATTCAACTGTTAACATAACGCCTACGTAATGTAACACTGAAGTTCAGGGAATAGGTTCACAATGATAAAACTGAAAACCGCCTGGATATATGAGTTATAACAGGATTAGTAGCTTTTAAATAATAAAATTGACTCTGCTAACTAGGTAAACAGAATGGCACGAAATTATTGCACTATCACTCCACAAAATCTCATATTTTTCAGTAAAAACGTAACTGTTTATAGATTTTAGCTACTTAATATCTATAAGTAGTCACATTAAAATGAAAAAAATAACCGTGTACCTTGAAATTTGAAATGCAGCCAAAATAATCATTGTGACAGTTATATTTGTTTAATATAAATGTCAAATAATAAAGTACTGCTAGGAACCACTTTTGTCTGTGCATATAAGGTGTTTGCTTTAGTGTAGTTTCCATTCTAGGTCTGATATATCTAATCAGTATTTATAAAACTACTAAGATTCGAAACGAAATGCGTGTTCTACATGTTGCGCAATACATTGGTGATTGGACGTTTTCTCGTAAAAGAGTTTTCTGACGATCACAAAGAATACTCCTCTAAATAATGTAAGTTAATCGCATACTGAATACACCATACATTCATCATAATCAACAGCTTGATTGTAATAATACGTTATGGGATTCTGAAAAAAGCTTTTATGGTTGCCTGTTACTCAGCCTATGAAATTACCTTTTTATTTCTAGTGAGCATACATGTTTAGGGTATGAAACACCTACTAAAACAATTCTTTAGTCAATTTAGAACAAAACGATTTTGCTGATTTCATACTTTTTTGGTTTCAACTTTGAAATGTCTTCGATGAAATCATAAGTCAGTACGTATAACATATATATATAACATATATGCAGGGACATATCTGTGTATAGTTGTAAACGAGTAGTTCTTATAACTTGATTGCATCATATTATAAATGCTTATCTGCAGAGCATTTTTAAGTAGTTTATGTAAAAGAAGATGTCATTTTGCTTTTAATTAGGTTACCAACTATGAAGAATATCATTTATTACTGTGTATTATAATGTGAACACATGAATTCGACACAATACATGAGAGGTATTATTTAGTCATAGAGTTTCATAAAACGTTAATTTTAGACAACAATATAACTTCGGAAAATTCGTGTCATCTTGTTTGATTTTCACAATCAATATTCTATCAATGATGACTGACTTCAGGAGGCAATTACAGGAGTTTTTATTCGAAACTGTGACTAATAGTGTTCAATCAGTTTATATAAAAGACAATTACCTACCGATAGAGATGGGTGATGTGGACAAATTTAGAAATATTAAATTTTCTGTGACTAGTTTAGCGATCTGTTGATTAAAAATCCATCGAGAAACCTGAAGGTTCGAAGCTTAGTTACTTTGTGAAATCGTGAATGACTAATGAAAAATGGATAGCTGCTTAGTAGTTCATCGTAGCCGGTGGCCTCCAAATCCACGTCACTTTATGATGACGAAATCAGTAATATACAACAAACCCAACCAAAGTTAGAAGGAATTAGATACTTCAATTGAACTGAAATGTAGTTAACAGTGAACGCTGTAAACGGATGGTCATTGATAACTATTTTTAGACATTTTAAACACTTTCATGAATAATATTAAATTGTATTAATATGATGGGTGCATGAAATATAATTCAAGAAAAATAGGTCATTTTATATCTGTTGGGAGTAAATATTAACGATACCGTTCGTAACAACAACGAAAGATCATCAATCAAGCCAATCAGCTCTTAAAACCCGCCATCACTGAAATCATCCATGAGCTACAAACCGTCTGCATCATCTTATATATTATTAGAGCAATAAAGAATTCAAGCCACTTGGCACAATGAAGAGATCTTTCAAACTAAACAGCTTTGATAAGTTTGCTGTCATACTACTGCTAATTAAACGTCTTTCTGTAATCAGTTAATTATCGACGTTCTGTTAGGTACAGAAACTTAGTCGATAGCTAAAGGTAACGATGTAGTTTTATACAATAGATTCTTGAATAGGATGAAAAATTAAACACTGATTAAATTTGATGCTACCGAATAACTAACCAATAAGTTAAGTTTCCTTGACTTGTATTCTCCTTTATGTTAAACAAACAATATATATATATATATATAGTTAATTAACCATTGGTGATCGATAATTCTTGTATACATAACTGAAAAAATAAGAGTTATAAATGTCATGGATACTTCTAAAACACTGGTACCTATCGTCTTGATTGACTTGTGACATTGCAGTTTAAACACATAAGCAGATGAAGGGACATAAGTGTTTCTTATTCTTACTGGCAATAAAATATGATTGCAAGTCTCTTACTAAAATATCAGTCATTATTTTACATTTATCTATGGTTTCTTGACGAGTAAATATGTTGTTTGTATTCGACATAGAATGATTTCTGTTAGGTATCACTTAAAGTCAGAAAACACTAGACAGCAGTTTCACCTAGTATGGGACTATTCAACAGTGCACAACGTCTATTTCGTCATGAAAATGATCTTAGACTGAAATTGTTTGCAACTATGGTAACACTGAACTTTTCTTAAAATTGTCAAACTTACTAATTATAATGATTTTTCTACATGCATTTCATGTCAGTGGAAGTGTAATAGAGGCGATTCATAAACTGTATATTTTATCAATCGATATTCATTACTTCACTGAATCCGAGTTTGATAAAGAAAGTTATATCACATTCTGTCTACAACTATCCAATTTAAATATATTCTGCATACATGTCATTAATTTTTATCTCTTTCATGCTTTTTTCATGCTTTGACCAACAGAAAAGGAGTTCATTTTAGCTTTGTGTAAAGCTAAATTCATAAGGATAGATAAGCATACATTAAAGCAGAGTTTAACTTGCTCTAAAACATAAAAAACAATTTATCAATATTTATGACTGAAAAATACGGGGTTGGTTGGTTGGATAACTTCACTAGTGCTACTTTATACAAGGGCCGATTTAGATTGGTTTAACTTGGCTAGAAATCAACTATTGTTTACTGTAAGTTCATGTACATCTTTGTGACTTATTACACAAATGCTCCAGATAGAGTGCGATTTCCCCTATCTAATACTCTATTTCACCAACATAGTCAGGAACGGTTGTCTGATCTTACTATTTCTCCTCAACTTTATCACCTATGACTTTATGATAATAACTCTCATAGCAGTAAGTTATCTTGATTTTGATCACTTCCCTGGGCTAAGGCGATTCAACCTTGAGTCCTCAATTAACATTATTCTATTTTGAATTGATAAGCATGTCAACAAGGTGGTACTTATACAACTGAAAATTAGTTTCTGTTAGTATATCATTTACTTTAAACATTTTAAAGGAATAGTACGTTTGCAAGGTTGGAAAGAGTCCTCACCTCCTCTCATTTCTATGATGTATCTGAACAAAAGTATGAATACTGATGCCGATAAGACAAATGATCCCTATTTGCTGATTATGAAAATCAACACATGTCGACGAAAAACAATGAAGACCTATCATCGTAAAAAGAAGTCTCTCCTTGGTAGTTCGTAAACTTTGTGTTCAACCATAGTTTTTTTTGAATTACTGGTTGCATCCAGTGGTGATGTCATGTTAGTAGTGCTGAGGTTTGGCAATATGTGCTTAATCGCCGTGATGATAATCCGATTAATGAATTTCTGCTGGTGCGCTCTATATCGTACGTTATTTGTGGAGGATGAAACTGAAAAGAAGTGTAAATGTAAAGCATTTATCAGTTCACCACAACTTTGTGCTTCAGTTCTTGGCGATACTGCAGCTCTTTAGCATATGACTATGAGATACAGCCCAGAATAGAAGACGGTCGAAGTCGTACTCTTATTTTCCCAATCGTGTCTTCATAACAGTGAAGCAAACTAGTTAAGAGAGGCTTCAACTTGGTGTATTTTTCTTATAATTGGATCTCATGTAATTTCCTAGCTATTCTGTTGAAATTTTGCTTTTCGAATGTTTTAGGCTTCCCTTTTCTACTTCTCAATATACTAGCTCATACATTTTTGGTGTTAATTCATACTACTTAGCACCGTGTTTAAATAGGAAAACAAACTGATAATGAAGGTTGAAATATGATAAATAAACCTAAAGCAGGATGTGCTTTGAATTCTATTTGGGATATACTATCTAGATGCACCTGCATTCGCGTTGCTGTTCACACTGAAACATGAGTCCACTCAGTTTACATGTCGAACGCCACCCTGTTCACCACTAAATTACTAAGACTGACTGTCTGGAACGAAATGGAACTTGTACATCAGTAGCATAAATAATTAGGTTGTTTGTAAGAAATTTGTAGATTTTGCAGAATTTTCATTTGTAACATTTAATAACACTTCTTCTAATATATATTCATTCAATTTAATTCATAACAGCTTGTGTTTATCTAAAGACCAATTAATTACTCAGAATAAATAGAACTTCACCATTTAGAGACTGCATAACATTTAAAAAAGTAGCCGCCATCGTAGAAGATATAGATTAGATTACTTAATATAGTAGACAGTTCCTTGTGGAAATAATTCATAATATTCAGATCAAAGGAACTAATTTATTGGGTGGGGGGGGAGGAAATAAACAGTGAATGACATTACGAAGATTTCAGTTAGCCACTGAATTCGAAACACTGTTACCAAATGAAACCAAATGCAAAACCATTTCGTTTTGTTATAATGATTAATGTAGGGGTTGTAAGAAAAAAATCTCTTACATAATCACGTGGTAGTTTCTAATATACAAAATGTTTAGTTTCAAGATACTAATCAACTTAGACATTTTCATTTGTTCTACTAATCATATTCATAAACCGAAAGAATCTCTCTGAAGTGAAAACATTTGTGTATTTTACTACCCTGCTGTTCTGGAAGAAAGATGCTAGCCTAATTGAAATATATCAATAGAAACTATAATGTTGTACGCATACTGGATTATACGATTTGATGAATATTACGAAATACTTTATACGGACAATGATTCTAAGTTACCTGTAAATGTTCATTACATTCAATCATATCAAAAAAGTTCAAGAGCAATTAAAATCTTATATTTATTTTATTATAATCATATAAGCAGCATATTATATTTTGTTGCATAACAACAGTATTGCAGCCAAATAAATCAATCAATCATCAATGCCTGTTACTCCAAGTGGAGCATAGACCGCCCACCAGCATTCTCCAGCCAACTCTGTCCTGGGCTTTCCGTTCTAGCTCTTCCAAAGTGATGTTCATTCTCTTCATGTCTGTTTCCAATTCCCGACGCAATGTGTTCTTGGGTCTTCCTCTGTTTCTGTGGCCTTTAGGATTCCAAGTCAGTGCTTGTCTTGTGACACAATTTGATGGTTTCCTCAGTGTGTGTCCAATCCATCTCCAGCGTCTTTTCCTAATTTCTTCCTCAACTGGAAGTTGATTAGTTCTCTGCCACAACAGGTTGTTGTTGATGGTATCTGGCCAACAGATCCGAAGAATCCTACGCAGACAGTTGTTTATAAATACTTGTAACTTCTGTAGGGTACTTTTCGTAGTTCTCCAAGTTTCAGCTCCATACAACAGGACTGTCTTCACATTTGTGTTGAAAATTTTGACTTTTATATTGACTGACAGTTGGTTTGAGTTCCAGATGTTTTTCAGCTGTAAAAATGCTGCCCGTGCCTTACCAATCCGCGCCTTCACATCCGAATCAGACCCTCCGTGTTTGTCGATGATGCTGCCCAAATATGTGAAGGTTTCAACGTCTTCCAGAATTTCTCCGTCAAGTGTAATTGGGTTAGAGTTTGTTGTTTTGTATCGGAGGATCTTGCTTTTCCCTTTGTGTATGTTGAGGCCTACTGCTGCTGAGGCTGCTGCTATATTGTTGGTCTTCTTCTGCATTTGATGATGTGTGTGAGAAAGAAGAGCTAGGTCATCTGCAAAGTCCGCCTGTAGCCCCTAGGGTTGCTGCCGGTCAATCATATCAAAAAAGTTCAAGAGCAATTAAAATCTTATATTTATTTTATTATAATCATATAAGCAGCATATTATATTTTGTTGCATAACAACAGTATTGCAGCCAAATAAATAGTCACTTTTTAATTGAACGAAACCATGTTTCTTAAGCCATTTAGGCAACAAAACAGGATTGTAACGATGATAAGATCTATTATTCCCCAAATAGTGTTTGTTTTTCTTAATTTAATTAATCTACAAAAGATTGTTCAATATCTCAAAAGTCAAAATTAAATAACAGTGAATGACATTATGAAGATTTCAGTTAGCCACTGAATTCGAAACACTGTTACCAAATGAAACCAAATGCAAAACCATTTCGTTTTGTTATAATGATTAATGTAGGGGTTGTAAGAAAAAAATCTCTTACATAATCACGTGGTAGTTTCTAATATACAAAATGTTTAGTTTCAAGATACGAATCAACTTAGACATTTTCATTTGTTCTACTAATCATATTCAATAGTCACTTTTTAATTGAACGAAACCATGTTTCTTAAGCCATTTAGGCAACAAAACAGGATTGTAACGATGATAAGATCTATTATTCCCCAAATAGTGTTTGTTTTTCTTAATTTAATTAATCTACAAAAGATTGTTCAATATCTCAAAAGTCAAAATTAAATAACAGTGAACACCAACTTCAAGAACTGAATCTAAACTGTTTTATGTGAATGCTGAATATGTTAATAAATATGATTTAAATTGTTTATATTCTTATCTACAAATAGGTAACATTTCTGACATTGAAGATGTATTCAGTAGAATTTGTAAACTCCACCTAGAATTCACTGAACAATGAATTTATGAAGAGTGTTTATTTTAATGGTTTGTGTAGGTTCATTTATTTTGAAAAAAACCTTTTGCTTCTGAGTCTGCATACTGTTTTCATTGTGATAATAACAACTATCGTACATAGGTAATTAGAATAAATAGACTAGAAAGGCTTATTTCATTCAATGCAAAAGATAATTGATATATCCTCAAAAGGTGGCTGTGTTACAGTTACACATCGAGTTCCGGAAGAATAGCACATAATTCTCAGAAACAGTATTATGAATTTATTGAGTAGCCAAAGATATGTTCTTTTATATAATAGTCATTTAGCTTACTTACTTACTTACGCCCGTTACTTCCCACTGAGGAGCATAAGCAGCCCACCAGGATTCTCCAATGAACTCTGTCCTGAGCAATCCTTTCCAGCTGTTTCCAGTTGCTGTTTATCTTTTTAATGTCTGCTTCCGATTCTCGTCGCAGTGTGTTCTTTGCCCTTCCCCTTTTCCGTTTCCCAACAGGACTCCATGTTAATGCTTGTCTCATATTTCACGCTTTAATAGAATAATAAAATTAGATAGTCATTCTAAAATAAATCAAACAAGCATATTCAGATTTCAAAGTGTTTTACTCATTAGAAACTAATAATTCAATGTAAAGTGATTCGGTAGTTTCAATTTAAAAAGGTTCAATGGCAAATGAAAATATGATGACCAAATAGACACTTTTACGTTTTTAGAGTTTAAACAAATTATTCATTCAACAAATCTTACCTCAATAAGCTATAAGGAAAGTTTAGTTTCTACGAATTTATAGATTTGTTGACTGATTATTGTTAAAAAGAAGTTTGCCTAGTTGTAGTATGCTGGTTTAAATAAATAAACATCCTGAGTTTCTTTCCGTACGTTGCAAATTTTCGATATGTTACGCTAAGAAACGTTTTACAAAATGACTAGATTCAATATCTAGCAAATATTTATTACTATTTTCATTAAAACAAGTAGACTATTACATACTAATTCTGACAGAAGTTATACATAGTATGTTATTGAAAACTTAACACTATGACTATTCTTCTATGATATTATAATGGATTCAAGTGTATTACTTCATAAGTATTATTTGGGTCAGATTGCGACTGGCAAGCGGTATTCAGGACCCGTCAACCAGATGTTCCTTCATCCCAGTGTTGATATTCACACTAGGAACTCTCACTCAATTCACTTAGTGCAATATATATATATATATATATATATATATATATATATATAATTAGAATGTAATTGTATCTTCTTGTTGATTTACCATGGACATATGGCAACAGCGACTGATCAATACATTCCAATTATAAGTATTACCTCATAGTTTATAAAATTAAACATGAGGTAAATGACAAGTACAAGCTTATTGTGAAATAGCTCTTCATTACTTCTATATACGTAACTTTCTTCCATAGCAGCCTATGTTTAATACGATTCCAATTTTTGATTCATGGTTTGCCTTTTATGTGATTAATCATTTTAGAATGTAGGTTGTTTCTATCCTATTTTTTCCATTCCTGATTACATGAAGTTAACAGAAGTGGAAAATGTCAAGTTTTTAGTGAAACTATTGAATTATTAGGAAAGTAGACTGTACTATTTTGTTTATGATAATGTTTAATAGTTGCTTTATTTTCGTCAATGATAATATGGAGGCGTATTTATCGTAGCTATAGGTTTCTTTTTTGTTTTCTAAAGAGTATTTATTCATTCATATTTGGTGATTCATGCTATCAATTGGAATATATGATTTACATACTCCTACACAGGAAACATAATAACGTTTTGTATGATGTTTGACATAATATTTGCAATATGAAAAATATTGATGACTTCTTACCCCTATTTTAATACACTCAGAAAGTGTTATGGACAATGTTGAATTCAAATTTAGCATTATAAGGTAATTTAGGTTGGGCAATCATTGGAAACCAGGAAACCGTAGACTGCTGTTTTGACTTATTATCAGGTCTTACAACAACAGCTGTCCACTGACGGCAGTAAAATTGGAAGTTGATTGAAGTCAGAAACATACACTGCTGGTTACTTCTGACGTGGCCTGACATTTAAGCATTCACTGATAAACCTCATGATTCTGAATTCAATCTTTTAGCTGAGTCGTACATTAACATTTCTAAGGAGTCCCATTTTAAGAGTAAACAGCTTCCTGACTTTCAATAATTGTCTAACACAAGTCAGTTCTTGATGTCGATTTTTCACGCATATTATACAGTAGAATAATTTACAATTCTAATTTGTTAGATATAAACAAACGAGGTGATTTATTAAGCTAGGTTAATCCAGTAATTCCTGTTTGAATATAATGATATTCGCCTACGAATGTTTTATAACAGACGATTTTATATCTTAATATAAAGCAATCGTCACCGATCTGGAGAACATAAATAGTACTCACACAAATTAATTTCGCAGAGAAACATGAACCAGGTTTAAGTTTTGATTGGTTTTACTCTATATATTCAACTTCATTGTATCATTTCATAGAATATTATTTCCTATTAGAAACAAATAAAGATCACTCTCTGATATTTCAACAATTTTATTTACCATGCAGTTCGTTCCCTTGAAAAATCTGATTAACGCAAGAAAGACAACATTTGCAGAATACTTTGAATTCAATGTATTTCGCTGCATTCTCATCAGCTACATACATGCTATTGATTCTGGTTAACTCAAATTATTAATACACATTGATTTTTCCAGTTGAATTGTCTATCTGATAACGTCGATCTATTACTACCAGGGCAAATAAAAAGTAACCACTGATTCCTTTTAAACACAAAGGTCAGGTTTCAATCTTCTGATTGAAATGGCCTCAGAAAATTTTAATAGAATCGTTTTATGTTGTTTATTGATGATTTCAAAAGCATTTGTTACATCGACCTCATATCCTGTGTCTAGCAAATGATGCATAATTAAACTTCTAAAAGTGGTTGCTCCTTTTAAGCACAGGTTCTTCCGTATATGTTCAATAAATCTGTATTTCGAATGTACCTGCTTTTGCAAGTACATGTGAACTAGTAAATACAATTGAAGATGACATGAGACGGATATTTATCAACTTTCGTTCGACTTATTAAACATCGTGTTTTGTAAAGTGTCAGTAGTTTGGCTGCAGTTTATATACAGGATTCAGTGGAAAAACTTTTCTTTTCACCTAACAATTAATTCATCCTTTTACAAACGATGTCTAGTACAATTGACTCTATTAACTTTGCGTTAACCAATAACATGAACGCAAATAACTTAAATTTCACTGAGTAGTATAATCTAAATGACCATTGATTAAAACAATTTTCTTTACACAATTTTACCCATTATAATTTTATATTTTTGACTAAGAATACATATAACATGTTAATGTATTGGAACATTTACATTTATATATTCAATAAACGAGTAACATACTACTTACATTAAATATCTTTTATTATGTCTCAGCCTACTGTATATCTATAAATGTTATCTTTACAAATAAATGAAACTATTTACATCCTTTCTTCTTTTTGCTTTTCTTCTTCTTCTTCTTCCATTTTTTTTAATCAATGAACTATTTAGTGAAATATCCTTTTTCCAGATCAATTCTAAACATTTAACATATTACAATGTATTCAATAGATTCATAGATAAAATCTATTTGTTACAGAAGAAATTCTTAAAGAACTCGATGAACATATGCATTATATCTCTTTATTAAAAATATAATTTTCTTTTTTCATTAGATTTAGTTTATGATAAGGTTAATTGAAAAAAAATAACAAAATAAGCGAAAGTGATAATTTCACTTTGTGCCAATTATAGACTACATAGTAGAATTTTATCAATAATGCCAGATTAGTATTTTTCTCTTCTTGATGTTATTATTTGCAATAAGTAAAATAAACAAAAAATAATAATACTTTTATAATTGAATCAATTCAAACACTATAATCAGCTTCCTAGTGACTAACTTCAGGATATTCCTGAAGCTTAAGTGAGAAGTTGTAACTGGTGGAGTTCAGACTTGTTGGGAGTAAGACAGTTATCACCACTGACAATGAATAATTGTCGCACTATATGTTACATAATGATAGAAGTGGGGATTCTACCATCCACTCAGTGGTGTAGTGGGTTGGGCTTTCACCTACTTCAGGCCTTTGTGGCTGAATCTCAGGTGCATACCAGTGAGGAATTCTACATCAAGACGAAACAGATGTCCAGTAGTCTCTGGTTTTCAGTGGTACCATGCCAACATCGGTCTGTGATATTCAGTCAAATAATGATACTATTATATTAAACAAGTGGTTTGCATAGTAGTTAATAATGGTTTACAATATTTTCGCATTGATTTACCTGGAACTAATCGGCTAGATTAACATACAATTCAAATCAGTCTAAGTATATTATTACCAAGATTAGACTTGATAATTTCAAATAAATTGAGAATTGGATGTTATAAAAATAAGTGATATATATATATCTTTAATATCCCAAAGAGTAGGAATTAATATTGCTGCAGTTTCGCAGTTTGGTGAAATTCTCTTCATCAGAGTATAAATAAGCTACTGAATTGAAGAAACGACTTCCACTAAGCCATGAAACGCTAGAAATTTAATTTCTACTTATTTGAATATTACAAGTATATATATCACTTACTTTTATGAAACCTAAATGTTTGTGACAGTAAGGACAATTCAATGTAGCCTTAGTAATGTACTATTTTGTGTACATGAATTATACAAACTGAACAAATAATGCAATCTGTGAATTCTTTAATGATCCATAGTCAACTTTTACAAACTAGTTGAAACATCACATCTTACCTAATAATTTATATTTTCTTGTCAACTTGAAATTACATTCATACTTATAGTTGACCGTTATTTAAACATTTCCAACTATGTTCATTTAAAAGAAGAATATTCTTTTTCAAAGATTCTTCTAAGATTCAAAGTTATAGTAATAGTAAATTAAAATTATTTAAGACAACATACTTACATGGTTAAACTTTAAAACAAAAATAACCTCTAAATGTAAAATTGTATCTTTTACATGCATACTTATTTACAGGTTAACATTAGTGAGAGGTCAAAATAACTAATCATTTTAGAAGGTAAAAGAGGGTTGATTAATCAATGCTTAGTTTTATCCGTTAGTTATAACGTAAGATACTAAATTATTTATATTGTCAATTGTAGATATCAGTAAAATACAAGATACTTATTCTATGCCATGAAGAAACTCGTTATTTCAACGTTACTGTACACATTGTGGCTTGAACTTATATGTTAGAGGGTTTTAGTACATAAGAATAAGCTTTTCATATATCACTTTTATGTACATGGATTGACATTTTGAAGATTTTGATCTTATAATTCATTTAAAAGTAAGCAATAGATTGATTCTTATTTAATGTAATACTAGAGAAATACAATTTATTAAAGTACCTAGTACCTTATCTACACCTGTATCCTTTAATAAACATTCAATATAGTATACTTAAAAGTTAAAACTATCTTCAGTCGACATTATGGCAATTTCCAAGATTCTAAGTGAACTAAGAATAACAAGAATGTTTCAAAATATCATTTGTTTAGATAATATCTCAATTAAATTGTAAATACATTTTAAATAGCGAAACTAGAAAATGGCCAGGTACAGTTGTAGAATCACCATGCAATCACGTCAAATATTAATTTTTTTGAATTATAGCTAAATGATTTAAAAGATCATATGCTTATTACTGGACTCTAACATTCTTGGTTAAATTCCTACTGAAGTGTAGATGCATTCATCTGAGAAGGTAAAAACTGGACAAATCATATTCCTAATTTCATCAACGCAAGAACAACAAGATTTGCAGGATAAATTGAATTCATTATATTTCATGTCTACTCATCGGCTGCTGGAGGGCCTTAAGTTACAGTTATTGCTATTACTATTATTATTATTATTACCTAATAATATACATACCTCAAACAATCGATAACACGGATTCCGAAACAGGATAGAGAGATCGAAAAATTAGTTGAAGAATACTAAATGTTTGGTAAAAATAGTAAACATAGTAAAATATCATAAGGTATTTATATGAAGCTAAAAGGTGGTGTGACGTTACAGCTATATTTATAAACGGGAGTAATAATAACTGATCATTGCTAGATCTTTCACATATTTCACTTAATTCAATCTAATGCTCCTCTTTACTTGATTGTTTGCTTCTGTGTAATCTGCCTGTGCATTAGCTTTCTCTGTTTTTGTTTGCCTGTTATTGATTACTGTCGTTGTGTCCTTTCTTTATTGAATCTTATCCAGAGTGCCAACAGGAATCCATTCCTTATGGTGGTGTCTCTTGAGGTTTAAAACCTGATGACATACTGAACTTGTTGCTCCTATAGTTCTTTTCCAATTGTCCAGTTTCCCCCTCTCTTAGTAAAGGGCTTGGAACTTCATATTGAAAGCTCTCTCAAATTCGTTGGGATTTCCAGTTTCCCATTGCATGAAACTTTTTGATGCTGTTCTTTCAGTTGTCCACTGCTTTCTTAACTTCATTTTCAATTTGGTCACCACCAGGTGATGGTTACAGACCTTCCATGGTCCTTCTGAACTTTTTATTGATACAGATATGATCGACTTGGTTCTCTGTAGTGTAGTAGCCTCGTGTATGTCTTTATTTTGGCGAATACGGTGTTAGCTATAATCATTTTGATGAAGGCACATAAGTCTATGAATCTCTTACCGTTTATGTTTCTTTCTTTCAGTCCATGTTGTCCCATGATATCTCCAAATCTGATGTTGTCTATTCCAACCATTGCGTTTACGTCTACCATCAAAATGTTAAGGTCTCTGAATGAGCATTTCTTTGCTACTGACTAAAACCTGTCATAAAACTGATCTGTATTTTCATTGTTGGCATTGTTGGTGGGCATCTAAAGCTGTGTAATATGCAGGATAACTCCCCTTTTCGTCGTGAAGAAAACTTTGGCAACGTTTTTATGATGTTTCCAATTTTTTAATCACTTTCCATGCCTCACCGGACAACACCAGTACAATTTTTCTATGAGTGGAGTACTATGGTATCTCTTCCGAGGCTAATCTTTTCTACGTCGCTTGTAACAAATGAGTTTCATTTATCCCAATTACGTTCAGCTTATATATTTCCACTTCTTCAACAACTTGAATGATTCTCCTGTTCTCCCACATCGTAAAAATATTTCAAGTACCCATATAAGTTTTTGTTTTGGTCTCGGTCTCCAGATTCCTAAAGAAACTCGGCTTTCATCGTGAGGTATCATGATGTCTGAAATGGTTTAGATAACTTTTCCTGTTAGTTGAGATAACTTTAGAGAAGTACAGCTGTACTTCTGTTGGGTTTAAATAACATTTGTTTTTATACTAAAAAAAAATAAACTGATGAGAAGCCTCTATTGGGTGCTACCCTTATTCTTTTATCATTTGTTCTATATAATTATTATATACAATCTTAGTGATGATAATAATAATAATAATAATAATAGTAATAATAACATTAATAACAGCATCTGTAAATTCAGGCCGTTTACAGCTGAAGAGTTGAATGAAATATAACGAACTCATTCTATTCTACAAATCTTATTGTTCATGTGTTAAGTTCATAAACAGATGATGTATAATGATAACTCTAATTATTTACTACTTCATTATATTATTTCATTTCTATTTCCTATGCTAATGAAGGGACTATAATGTTAGGTACCATTTGTTAGGGAATAGTTTATATGTTTCATGGAATTGCTATCATTTCCTTAACAACCTTTCTTCGGTACATACTTGTTTACCCTTCATTACAATACGAAGTATTCAAATATACCGAGCAAAAATTAAATACTACTTAAGCCCTAATAGCCTTATTTTATTCATCCAAAAATTGTCATCGTCCATTGTGTTTGAAAATACTTAGTAAACAACTATTTCTATCCAACCGCTGATGACATCTAAAGATCCTTTATTAATTATCAATGAATTCACTTAATATCATCTATATGGTTAATATCAACTTGTATATGCATGTGAAGGGTGGGTTAGGGTGGGGTGGAGAATATAGTGTTTTGTTAAATGTAAATAGTACGAAAACTGTAATTTACTAGGTTATCCATTTACTTCCAATTTGTATCCATTTGGAGAGGTGACTAATGGTGTCATTGGATTTCTTCAAAAAGGCCATATTTTTCTGTTACATTTAAATGTAAACTTTTGTTTGACTGTTTCATATTGCACCAACCAGAAAGTCGTTAAATTATAAATTGTAGTATAGTTATGTACACATGAAAAACATTGACTTATAATATAACACTAATTGATTTTCAAACACCGGCCGGTACATAATAAACAATTCAATACAATATACTAACTAACCAATTGATAAAAGTGCCAGTTTCTATTGGTCACCATATTTAGACATTTGTGCTAATAGAAGTCTATGAAATGGCATTTATTAACAAGAATTAACTTATAGTAATTCTAGATAATTAATTCTATAATTAATAAACTTGAATTAATCTTAAAATGAATATATCGACAGTGATGTATTCTCATATCTTATATTTATTAGTAGTATCATGTATATTTATAAATGGTCAACGTTTTAGTGATGGTAAGTTCTATAAATGTCCCTATTGTTTATTTTATGTTATCATCAAATATTTAACATGCTATTATTTCATATAAGATTATCCTATTCAAAATAAACGCGTTAAAAGATAATCGGATATTGGAGTAGGGGGGGTGGGTGGGGAAAGTAACTTATTACCTAAATTATCAATTTATTACTTGATAAGTTTAAATTAACAGGAAAAAAGAGAACAATCTCATCAGAAATTGCTTTGTATCAAGTATATAAATCAATTACATAATACTTGTTAGTTGAATTTATTGAGTAGCTTTGATTTCATGGATGAGTTCACGTTTTTTGTTATGCTTGTAAAAATTCATTCCGGGAAAATTTATTTAGTAAAACATAATTTTCATCTTTTAAAGATTTAAAAAAGAAAAAAACACGATTATTAAGTCTTTTTGTTATGTTTAATTCACTTAGTAATAAATTACATTAGGTTATATGAAATAATAGTTTATGGTAAACAGAATACAATGAAAATGATTTACTATATAAGGAAGACTTTCATTCTTTTTAGGATAAGCTTTTATTTTCCCGTTTGATTTGCAATGAACGGAAACTGTTCAGTCTCTATTACCATATGTGCATCCTGAGCGGATAGACTGACCAGTTTCAGTCCATTACTAATCAACGGTAAAATACAAGCTTGTCCTAATTGCATATATACCTGTTGCATAAGTGTGACTGTCTGGACACAGTAGCCTCCTGGTGAATGCTGTGGCGTTTGGCACGAAGCGAACTGAGTTCAAATCCCAGTGTCAATATCAACATTGGGATGCAGGTACATCCAGCCAATGAGTCTTAAATAGGACGAAACGCGCGTCCTGGATTCCGCCTGCCAGTCACAATCCCACTTAATTAATTGAAAGTCATACCATAATAAATAACTAAATTAATATGATATCGGTATTTATGATTGACTAATGAAAGTTTTGACATTGTCACTATTATTCTACTGAATTAGTTATTAATTCATATAAAGTTGATTAGTCGTTCAATGTTTTAGTAACCTATATTTAGTAATTGGTATTTATTTAGCAATAATATACTGTAATTCTATTATGTTGTAATAGTCTATGCATTAATAGTTAGGTATGCTACATACAACATATGAGCCTTATAGTGAATGTATACTATTGTAAACAGTACTAGTAATCTTGTTAGAAATTTTTCTTTATTCAAGCTCATTAGTTTACAGTTTGATTAAACTCATGTATTTCACTCCAGACAAAAATGACATATACATGAAAATCTACTTAACTTATTATCTTCTTTGAAGTTATTCATGTTATAATTACACAGTTGTTTTAAAATAACCTAAACTGTATTATTAATAGGATAATTTAATCGGTATAGTTATTAATTGGACTATAATCTAATGATATACGTATGTCTATCTAGATGCATTGAAACGTGTTAGAAATGTCTTCTGTTTAACATAATTAGCATAAAATTTAATTAACTACTGAATTTTGGCTAATATTATCTTGAAAACATAGCGGATTCTGTAGTTCTATGACTATATTCCATTATAAGTAGTATCGTATAAACAGAATTAGCATTTACATTAAAGTATATAAAAAAATCAAATACTATACAGTTTGAGTAGTATATTAACGCTTTATTTAATTATAAATTGAACAAATGTACAAGTTTAAGTTATAACATTTGAAAGTGAATTACGCGTTCATTTTTCTCAGTTTGGTATTTTTTATTTGTGTCCATTCACATCACTATACAGATACGAGCTAATATGTTGTAGTTTATGAAGAAGAAAATATACTTGAAGCTGTCAAATAGAAATGTAGTAGTCTACACTTTTAACTACATATATGAACATTTTGTGATATGTAGTTGAATGAAGACAATTACTTAGAAAAACATGCAGTCAGCACCTTGATGATAGAGTCCAAAATTTCTTCACACAGATATGTTACTACTCTAGGTATAGTATCTTCGTGTTATATGCAAGAAATATATAGTAAATACTTTGTTAAGAATGCAATCTTTTCTCTACGTATATACATACATATATATGGTAATCTTTAAGGGATTATTTAAAGTCGAATGCCTATTTCATCCTTATCTATTTAATAAAATAACTGACTGACGATTGATATGTTTCTATAGTATGTCAGTATCTGCTAGAAGCTTTTCTCAAACAGAACAGAATTCCTACGAATAATAAATATTACTTCTGTATCTTTCTTTAACGAGCAGTTAGATGTCATAAGCCACCTAATTATATGTATTGTGTATACAGACTATCAGGTAGGCATACTGATAAATTTCACTAAACAACAACTTACATTCTGTTTGTAACCATTCAAATATTGTTTAAAACTAGCTCACTTTGATCAATTTGAAAATTTTTCTCTCAACACTCTTTTGATGTAGAAATAAATTTTCTTATATGAGTACTTCTCAGGCACGTAAGCAACTGATATAAATTAGCTGTGAAACTTGACACTTATTATTGACCACTGGGATATCTCTCAAAGCGTTCTCATCTTATATATTTATTTTACTGTGAGGAAACACTACCTGGTGTGAGCAGTATAAAAGATATTTAGTGCATATATTACCTTTCAACCAGAATGCTACACAAATCCGTATGAGATTTGACCGTGCAATGATGTAATTGCGAAACATTTTCTGTATAAAATGTCTGGCAATCGATTTACCAATCACCATTCTTTTATCACACTGCTAGTTAGTTTAAGTGTCTACTTAAATCTTGGAAACTATTTGACAATTCTATAACGTTGTTTCAGGATTCGGATAAGTGCAGTTTTAATCACCTTTAAGCAGATCTAAGCCAAAATGTATTATACATGAAAACTATTTGTAGATGTCTGAAGTTCTTTTTACCGTTATTTAAAAAAATATTCGATGTTGATTAAAAAATCTTTTAAATGTCGATGATCCTGATTTATCATATAGCAACATCAGTAGTTTTCTCTTATTAAGTGAATATGTAATGATTATGTAACCGATTGTGTACCAAGTAGAATCAGTGTGATATAGACATTAGAACTAAATATCCTTTGAATCTGCCAGTCTTTATAAACAACGAAAACCAAATATTAATGAAACATAAAGCATAATTTCTAAAGCATCATTTATTCACTGATTCTGTTGTACAAAATCCATTTTGTTGAAAATAAATTAAAAAATGAATTAAAAGAATGATATGATTCAAACTTACTGGCTTAATAATATCATACTAGTCATGAGAATTTTAGGTTCTAAATTTATTTCAACTTGTGGACTCAATTGAATACTACCGTACAAAGCAAAACCTGCAATTTAATATTCTGCAGTTCCAGAATTTTGTACGCTGGGTATCTTTCTTTAACGAGCAGTTAGATGTCATAAGCCACCTAATTATATGTATTGTGTATACAGACTATCAGGTAGGCATACTGATAAATTTCACTAAACAACAACTTACATTCTGTTTGTAACCATTCAAATATTGTTTAAAACTAGCTCACTTTGATCAATTTGAAAATTTTTCTCTCAACACTCTTTTGATGTAGAAATAAATTTTCTTATATGAGTACTTCTCAGGCACGTAAGCAACTGATATAAATTAGCTGTGAAACTTGACACTTATTATTGACCACTGGGATATCTCTCAAAGCGTTCTCATCTTATATATTTATTTTACTGTGAGGAAACACTACCTGGTGTGAGCAGTATAAAAGATATTTAGTGCATATATTACCTTTCAACCAGAATGCTACACAAATCCGTATGAGATTTGACCGTGCAATGATGTAATTGCGAAACATTTTCTGTATAAAATGTCTGGCAATCGATTTACCAATCACCATTCTTTTATCGTAGTAATCACTGATTATCTAAAACGGTATGTAATAAAGTTTCTCAGTTACTGATTTACTACTCATATATTGATTTTTTCTGTCGTATACCATAAACAACGAAGTACAATTAGAAATATCCATAAAGTCTATAATCAGTTTTTTGAGTTAATTTTGCACGTATATAAAATGCTGTTTTTAATTACAAAGAATCGTGCAAATACTATGGAAATCTAAGAAGACAGTGTTCTGTAAAGTTGTGAAGTTCAATACTCTGACAATAGAACTCTTTATCTACATTCATTTGCTATCATTCAACAATTCATTAAATAACTTATTCTATCCAATTTAGTAATGAATAGATATTCAATTGTTTCTAGTTTAAATTAACAAGTTATTGATTATGTAACTAGTAACAATTGATAAGAAATAGTTCTATTTTTTCAAAAGAATTTCATATATTTAGTAAATATTTAGACAATATAAAATAACTACTATTCAAAATGTTTATACAATGATTTATTACTATGACAAGTACATAGATAATCAACTTAGTAAAATAGTTGAATATGAATTCAAATTGTATTGTATACAGAAGTGAAATGTTTTCAATTATATTTCTTAAAACAACCCAACAACATATACATTATATTGACTCTTTGAAAAGAGAAAAACTATCAAACAAATGATTTATTTACATTTTTATATTTTTTTCTAATGAACACGGTGATAAATTTAAGGAGAGGGGGACGATCCGAAGTTATATATCCACTATACAAACAAACAATATGAAAGTAATGGAGCAAATACTGTATCAGTACTGAAAAGACAAACAAAAGTTTGGACAACTACTTAGATTTAAACACACATAGAAGATATATACATCAATGTAGAGACTGTCAAAACAAGCAGAATCTCACATCATTTTCGGAAGTTATCTGAAACTTATTACTCTGTTATGAATTAATCAATCTCCAGAAAACCCTGTTTAGTTTATTATTTGTCTTTTATCGAAAGGAGAGATGTTGAAATATTCATTTTCCTCTCCTTCCAAAGTGTGACTTATTCATAAATCGAAAATATGACTTCGTATTGATTTTGTTACACTCTCATCACAATAAAATATTTCAGTGTAACTTATTTCCATCTAAATCTCAGACTTAATTCAATATAACTTCTATAACAACTAATCGGTATTAAATAATTTACTGTGATTTTGTATTTGAATTGAATTATGTTCACTAATATCAACTCTCATAAAGTGTATTTACAGTTGATGGTTTCCTTTAACACAAATCATTTTAGTTTTGTTGACGTATAAATGAACAAATTAAATAACGGGTGATCCCTAATCCGTGTTACCGACCGTTTGACAATAACCTAATGCATCATCTACTGGTGTGATATCCTATAAATCATCACAGCAGGTGACACAGCAGGCTAGAGTTATGGAAGGTTACATAGGTCATAGATGCTCATGCTCCCACAGATTTACAAAGATATAACAAAAGCAAGTTCCAAAAGTTTCACTGGACATCTGTTTGTTTCTACTGTGGGACTCCTCAGTAGTCCGTACCCAAGATTCCAATGCAGCGATTTCCATTTGGCCAACGCCTAACACTATACAACACGGCTAACATCCAATGGTGGAATTTCAAATTCCATCAATTTCTGATATGGCGCAGCAATCATCCATCATTATCGGTGACAACTATCTCATGCCCTACATGTCTGAACCCTACCAGTCACGACGTCTCACTAGAGGTTCGTTAGTGAGCTGATTATTGTAATCAAAGCGAGGTGCCTTCTAGAGATCAATATTAAATTTTTTGCTTGATTGAATCTAGTGTATGCACTATTGAGGAGTTCCGTACTAGGACTAAACAGATGTTCAATGCTTCCTCGTTTTCAGTGGTAGCGTACCAACATCAACTTTTGATGGATTCAATCAGCTAATCAAAATTATTAACGTTAAATACAATTCTAAGCTCAAAGCTACTCTAATCGTGTTTGAAGTAAGTAAATGTTACATATGAACTTGGCAGAAACGTGTGATGGTGTGTAAATGTGAATTTATATAGTTGAATTAGCAGCAATAATTTAGAGATCAAAAGAATCCTTCAGTTATGATAATGGCCACAATAAACAAATGAATTTTTTACCGTTGAAAACTAAAAGTACAAATGTGTAATACAATTTCGTTAGCATTCCACCGACCGTCTGAAAGTGTATGTTTACATTGATGTATAATTAATGGTAAGTCTTAAGGCAAAACAAAAATTTCGCTATTGACTAAATAATTTATCATTTGTTTTTCATTAATTTCTATTTTGGTGAAAAATTAAAGTGAATTGTTGTTGAGGCTAAAAATTTAATTAGCTGATTAACAGTAGTTACAATGTAAGTAAAGGCATTGCATTCTTTCCTTTTAAATTATTCCTATCTGATCATATATACAGTGTTTATCGGAATCACATTGTTTAACTTCATTTAATATAGAACTGAAAGTATCGTTCTAATATCATATTCATTCAGATTTCTTATCATTTCCTCCAATGTTTTCTAACGATATGAAATGACAAATGTGTTACCTGATTTATTTTTAAACATTTTTAGCTTTCTTTCTCAGTTTTAGCTATGGTTACCAAAAGAACTTTAAACTTATTTCTGTCCTTAAGTATTGAAATTATCAAATATAATCCCATTTCTTTATCTAAAGTCTACATTGTAAGGTTACACTTATTTGTAACGTTACGCCTTTGCATATGAACAGTTTAGATTTCTGGCAGGTTATGGCAACTAGAGGAAGAGACCCAGTTTAAAATTAATGCTTTTACTTATTCTAGTCGAACAATCAATAAAAGCCAGTTTACGACTTAGTTTTTAATACAGTAAACAATTTACATATTCGTTATGACTAATATTATAATCTAAAAGTTCGTTTGATTTTCTCTCAATTACTACTGCCAAACCCACCATATAAATTCACATTCATGCATCATCAACACACGTCATTACTCACCTCATATATCATAGATACATACTCTACACATACTGCAACAAATTCTAACATGACTGGAATAGTTTTGAGTTCAGAATTGCATTTAACTTCGGTAATTTTGACTGAAACTAATTGTCTGTAGAAGCTCAGAGTAATTTACTTGGTTAACAGTTGAAACTTACTTTTCAATTTCTAAGACGTTTCAAACAGAATTTACGCCAAAAGTCTTCTGTATACGTTGCCCCCAAATTTTATAGAACCATTTGCTCAAATCGAAAAAAATTCATGTTATTTGTTTGCGCATATCTTTTCATGTGGAATCTAATATTTACATTATGTGGATAAAGTGGATTGGCATTTAAGTGAGATGGTTTTGTGGAGGTATGTATTAAGTTAGGTTATTTGTACTTGCCACAGATTTACCTTGGCAGGTTACCAGTTTAATCAATGGAGGACTGTACAGTTATTTCTTCTTAGTATGGAAGTCTATAGAACTGAATAACCTCGATCTTGCTAGTGAATTCAACCTAGATCTTAAGGCGGTCGCTTAATCATTTGCATCAGTAGGCTAGCATCCATTGGCATAATTCACATTTCCATCAATTTCCGATATACAGCGATGATCATAAAATTATAGTTAGTAATAACTATCTCACTCATACCATTTGTGAACTGAATCGGTTACGACTCCTCACTAGAGCATCCAGAATATTTTGAAGCTAGTCACTAATGAGTTAACAGTTCTCAAATAAAATATACAACCAAAGTATTTTTATATACATCGCGGTCAATTTCTGTTAGACTTCTTGTTCACATTTAGACAAATGTTCATATAATTTATTTTGGTCAGGAATCTTTTAAACATTCTATGAATAAAGTAAAATGACATTTAAATATAACTTACTCTGACAGTATAGAAAAACAGTTATATTCTTGTTGTTTTTAAACTATATATATAATTTATAAGTTAGAAACACACCTGATTTATTATAAATGTCAGTAGGTGTAGATGTTCGCTCCACATTTCGTAACCGTAACTTATTAAGCAAACTATAATATATGTAAGATACAAGTGATGTTGTGGTGAAACATTTATATATTAAGCATATGAATAAGTAGTTTTATCGTTATTGTGAATACATTTTACTTGGATTGCTGAATTGTGCTACATGTAATAATAAAGTCTTATGTGAACAGCATTAATATATCTGTTATATGTATGCAGCGTAACGTTTTACTGATGTTATTCACTCATGATGTACATTATTGTAATGTACAGTTACATTCATTTCAATCATTTACATATACATGAATTGTTTTAGATATTGCAAGCTTATGTATTTTAATTGTAAATCCTAGTTTACTTAAATACTTTTAAAAGTAGTTTGTTAAATAAAGATAAGTAATCGATACTCTATCAACTTATACTCAGTTGAATTATTTGACTCATTTGAAAATGTTGGGAAAATTTTAATACTTACCAATAAAATTGTAAGCAAAAGTTTCAATAACAGAATATCTAAAAAAATATTAATTGAAATATAGTAGTTGCTCATTTACTACTAATTATTCGATCGTTTCTGTAGTACATCAAAGACACATTTGAATTAGAAGAAATCAAGCAGCCTCAAGTCTTATTAACAGTATTATCATAGAATATGGCATATCTGAATATGTCTGGCTTAAAATGATTATAAAAGAGCCGTAAATTACTCCATATATATGTACATATATCAAGGTGTTACAACTCAGTGCATTTAGTGTACTCACTGAAACACACATTGTTTGTACTGATACAAAATGTTTACATTACAAAATAATGTAGTCTTACTGAAAAGTATCTGCTGGACTATTCTAACCCATTTCTTTTAGCATAATCCTGTTCTAATACGGTAATTTATGAGTTAGAATATTTTAAAATTCATGTTTCATGTTTTCAAAGCTAGTAATTTAACTAACGGTATTTTTTGAAAGTTCTTCTTTAAATTATTTGCTGAACTACTAAGTCACGATAGCCATTAACTTATTATTACACCACAATACTACTAATAATAATCTGAACTATGCTGTTGCTAATATTTTATATTAAGTATTAAAAACTTGTTCGTTATACATATACGTGTCAAGTATTTTGTCGATGTGATCACGACTGATAAATAGATGGATTGTGACTTGTATGATAATCTAAAATGCATGCTTTACTCATATAGTATTCGAAAGTGATATTAATATAAATCCAAACGTTTACTCGGAGAATCAAATCAAGTACCCCTTGTTTAAAAACGCCTGCCTACTAGTAGTTCAAAAGGTATAAAAGGCGGTGTCGTTCTATCACTAAGATGCAGGTATATCTAGCTTCCTTTTTATTGTATGTACTAAGCGAAATTCTTGACTGTTATTTATAGTAGTTTTATTTTGATACCTATTGAGTATAACTAAAAGTCAGTAAAATCTTTTCAGCTATTTTGTCACTATGAGTGCACACCTTAAGTAAATGGTACCAATAGATATTATTCTGCTGCTAATCGTTAAACATTTACCTCAAGACTTAAGGTCTTGGATTTGAAACAGCTAATCACCTTCCTTAATTTTTACGTAACCAAAATTAACCTCTGAAGTTTGCAATTAACGTGTTTAAATCAGTCTCTGTAACACATTTCCACGCAACGTAAATACATACTTCCTATACTTCTTAAATGAAATTTCGTAACCTGTTATGCGCAAAAGACTAATTGGGCAAGCAATGGAGTATGGGAAGAAAACAGAGTATGTCATACAATATTGCCAACCTTACTGCCAAGCATCAATTTGCACATCCTCCGAGTTATCTGAACTGTGTCGTTTATTAGCTTACTTCTCTTGATTGTTCTCGATTCCCCTCTCTATTTTAACCATGCTTTACTTTTTGCCACCTCGCAACTCGCCTTGTATGCTGTTTACTGATTCTTCCTAATTCCCTATGACGCTCTGCTACCTACTACTTATTGATGACCTTATAAGTAGTATCCACCACAGTTAAACATTAATATAATTAAACTCTCAATTTAACATAATTAGTTTGCCGAACTAAATGCACAAAAATTTCGATTCTACTGTTCTGATTTTCAGAATGAATCTTCATTTTGTTTCTTTCAAATATTGAATTGCGGTGATCTATAGTGATTTGTATTAAATGTTATTTGATTGAGGTCGTCAGAGAATGATGTTGGTAGGGTACCATCAGAAACTAGGGCGCACCAGACAGTTGTCTCATCCTAGTATGGGACTCCTCGGTAACGTTTACCATAGATCTCGCCCTAATGGCCTCAGGATGCTAAACTCCTAACTCTCTGCACCATGGAACCAACATTCAACAGTGAAATCCTCACCTCTATATGTTGAAAGTCAACAGTTTATCAGTATAACATTAAGTAATATGATATATATTCAGGCTTTTTCTGAACTAGTTTATTAAGATACCATAGAAAATATTTTACACACTTGTTGCATGATTAAAACAAAACTATCTAAAAACAATTCATTCATGCTTAGTATAAACATGAATTTGTCTATTTCTATCAAGTTAACCATATAAGCAGTTTTGTAGAACTTCTACTCCTTTATGTTGCGTGTTTCATGTAGTAACTTATATTATTCAATACTAACAGTGCTAAATATGGAATGTATTGTTACTTTTTTGTTGTTATCAAAACAAAATCTCTCAAAATTACCCTCTAAATAATAAATTTACATGAAATTTATATCAATTTGTTGAATTGATGCTTATCGTATGAACTTATGCTATTAGAAAAGAAGAACATCATTCTAATGTCAAACTGGATACTGTTAGCTGAATATGATGAATACATGTATAATATCATTTACAGTTTTTTGTACTTTAAAATCATAAATCGTTTGTAAACATTTATTTTGTTTTGTTATTATCATAATTGTAAATTGCTACCTGTAAAATGTAACTACTTGTTTTGTGTATATATCATAGTTACTGATAAATGTTGTTTTGTTAACACATCATAAAAATTACCCAGTACACTACTACTGTGTAACTATATAGTTTTAAGCTAAGGAAATGCATAATCCAGTTTCACATTATCAATTTTATTTTCTATATGTCTGAATTACAGAAGATGATATTTCAATGGCTGGTGGTGATCGTGAATCTGAACCAACAATTGTACTGAATCCAGGCGATCCTGGACCATTAGATGTAAATTATGGTGAAGTGCTCTATTCTCGTTGCTCAGTGCTTGATAGTAATCAATATTCCTATAGATGGATTCAACGTGCACCTGATGGAACTATCAAAGAAATATCTAATGATGCTCGACTTTATATTACTAATTTTGGACCAGAACATGCACAATATCCAATACGTTGTGAAGTTACACGATTATCAGATGATGAAACATTTGAAAAAGTTCTAAATCTTCGACTTGGTACGTTAATGTTTATTCTTTATTAATACACTAATTATTATTAAGCTTAAATAAGTAATAATATTATCTACTTAATTCGTTTATTTACTACTTATAAAATATGCTGTAGTTAATTATCTCAATTAATAAATATTACAAGTAAACTAACCTAAAGTTATTTGTTAACATTAAGAGTGAAATTAACGCATTAGTTACCTTTATCTACCAAATAATATCAATCATCATCCGTATTTACTACTTATTTTATTTATTCATCAGTTAACATTACATTATTTTAAAATTATTGAATCTTAATATGATAGACTGAAATTAACTGAATTATTCATTATAAGTTATATCATAAAAATTTTCAACTATACGTTGTACAGCTGCTTTGTATGACCTGAAATGTGTTAAAACTATTCAGTTGTTAGATGGTAACCATAGTAAATGTGCCCATAATACTAATAGTATATTTATTTATTACAATAAATTGATGCAATCAAGTTAATTGATGAATTTCAGAAATGTAGAATATACGACATATGTAACTATTTTGAACGATTGTCTACCTAGTTTCTAGTTACAAATAAACTACAATAACTTTAGGCCATATGAGATGTATATCCACGAGAAACATCACATAAAGTATGAATACTCGATGTGATTAACTGTCTTGCTATTCGCCATGTGAACTAACCACCATATATGTCGACGTTTTCGTTTTTTATATACATCATTATCATCATTATAAACTAAATAGATTTCAACGCTTGTTTCAAAGCATTACGTTATCATGTGAATGTTTTTCATATTGAAGTGAATTTCATTAACCACAGGATATAAATTACTTAAACAATTGTTTTATGTGTAATTCTACTAATCGCATGTAGATTGCATGATATTGTTCCCAATATGTTACTGAAAATAGAAAATATCAATTGCCGAATGTGTGTGAAATACTGAATTAGTATGATTCCTTTTCATTGTTATCATTATGTGTCATAAAATTACCTTTATACAATGTAAAGAACTTCTTTTCATACAACAATGTATTTTATTAATTATGTAGCATCATCAGCTGGTCTAAGTACTGATGATGAATATAAAACATTAAATTTAACTATCAAACCATTGCCAAATGAAAATTTTCGTCGCGGAACGATTATGCGACAATGTTTATTTGAAAATGATCCTGAAGTAAATCGCCTATTTGATTTTCGTTGGATTGATCAAAATGGTCGTGTTGTAACCACTGGTGACACATTATACTTATTGGTGGGTTATCAATCATATTGCAATTATTTAAATACGTCTAAATGTACATATTTCTACAAATCGTATATGGTTAACAGTTTAAACTAAATATTTGACTTTATAGTAATGGAAAATTAGATTCGTCTTGTGACTGTAGATTGTTGTGGGAATCTTAGACTTACACAAAACATGCGTTGTGCAGTATTATATCTATGCAATAAAACTGTACTTTTAAAAATTATATGTCACAGATATCCTTTAATAATCAATCTCCAGCATTTATCTTTATACTGAGAAGCATTTTACCGGTTCAGCTATTATAAATACTTTCATTTTACATTTATTGGATCTGTGAGCTCCATTCTAATTACTTCCTGTTTCTCCAAATTGTAGACAAATATGTCATGAAACGGACTTGTTTTAACTTGATTATTATAGTATTTCCCATCGAAATGCATAATTACTTAGGATAAGAAAAAAGACTACATTATTATTACAGTCATCAATTAAGTAGCCTAGATCAACAAACAGGTATCTAGTATGTAAAATGATCCTCTGTAGAAATATCTTGACAGGTTAAAACAGTAACATTCGTGTGTTAAGTAACAAAATTAGCTTATAGCGACAGTGTATAATAAAGCTGTTCCGTTGCATATAGAATTTGAAAGAAGACAAGATCAAAGTATCATAAGATATAGCTTTTACACCTACCAAAGAATTCACTTGTATTTTACGATTCACGACGCTATATTTGAAAGGTATATTGTAGAAAACACTGTTATGTTTCTCATAAAATGGATAGGATATTGAAGTATTCTTATTCCGGACACCTTGTTTATTTATCAATAGGCTTAGTCAGCTCCTTTTAAATTATCATCAATTTACTGTGAACATCAATTTACTGTGATAATATGATAAATAAATAAATGCCCTACTTCCTTCCACATACTGAACTTAATATTGGATCGTTTTTAGAATAAACAATAGGTTTAACTAAATATAAGCACAAAGTCCAATTTGAAATCGTTCAGATTGCCTACAACATAAGAGACATTTCACAGGACCTGTTGGTTTAACTATTAGTGCCCTTAACTATTCTCTAATTTGTAATAATATGATTAAACCAACTACTAACATCTAAGTGTTCTGTATAGATTTACTCGCATGAATAATATCACTGTGCTTGCGTCATTATGTATTATTATGGTTACATTACATATTTTGTATATAATGAGTTTTTATAACTACTAATTTAGTTGATTATACTAACCAAAAACATTTAACCAATATGTTTTCTTTTATTTTTTACACTACATTTATCATCACTATGCATTTGGTGATCGTCTCATTTCATTCATCCTAACTGTTATTACCATCATCATGGTCATTGTTGTCATCGTTAACATACATTTACTCATTATATCATATGTGTATATATATATATATGTATATATATTTACTAACATTTGTTTGTCACATAAAATTATTTTGATTCATTATAACAAAAAAAAATTACATTATCATAAACAATAATGTTAAAGATTGAAGATCCAAATGAATTGAGCAATTATACATGTGAAGCAACAAATCGTCAAACAGGTGTAATTTATCAAGCCAAATATCGTGTTTCTATGGTGAACGGTCAACAAGGTATGATGTAATAAACAAAGTAACTTATCAACATAGATACTCAGAGTGATTGAATATTTTTGAAGTGGTAAACAAATAAACACCGAATATTTTGTGTCTATTGAAAAAAAAAAACAAATAACTAGTACAAGGTAAAACATGTGAATTTCTAGAATGAAGAAATTTCAACATCATAATGTGATAAGTTTAACGGGTAGTTATTTTTAAGTCATAGAATAAGTAGTCATTTACTATATTTTTGATGGTATAAACTATTATGATATAACTCACTTACATATTACTCCTCTTATCATTTGAAAAATGTCACAGCAATCAGATGAGTGGGATCTATTTATAAAATAAACACCGTGTTTTCATTTTAAAGTAGTTATAATTTATGGGTAGTTATATAAACAGTAAAGACTTTGTGTGTTTCCCTGATACACTATGAAGACTAACCATTGGCTTATGATTGGTTTAGTAATGATATCATTTGATAGATAACAAAGATGGATTCTCACTTTATTTCATAAGAATTAACATTGAATTACTACGTACCTGCGACCTCAAGTATAATAATTGCGTAATTACAACCAACTTAATAGTTCGATTTATATTAAGGAGAACATGACAACAAACATTTTAATTGGCGTTTCTTTATTGAACCTTCAAAATAAGTCAATCATAGGGTCCCAAATTAATCCATTTTTCATTAAGTTACGTGAAAAATGTAGGTTTCTACCATTCATGTAACTACTATAAAGAATAGCGTTTGTAATGAAAAAACAAAGCCGTTTGAACAAAGAATATTCTTTTCGATAAATGCTTATCAGGTTCTATATTTATTAGTTTGAAATTATTAGTCACAAAATAGCCAGTTCTGAAGCAGATACAACATCATTTACATATCAAGGATAATTGGATATGAATTTTCTCTTCAGGTTATTAATGAAATACAAATGGTAATGTTGAAATCATCTTCATCATCATGTAACTTGTTAAATGTAAACGACATTATTAATTATATATGTATATATTTCAATTCGGATGGTTATTTTTGTGAAGATTGGTTATTTATTTGATTGAATATGTCACAGACTGATGTTGGCAGGGTACCATTTAACTCTGTGACATAGGAGATAGGGTGGCGGCGAAATGTGATTAGATCAAGTGTTTAAAGACAAAGGCTGAATCCTACTTAAAATGTAACCGAATAGGTAAGAGATTACAAGATGGAGTGAGTGATAATCAAAATTCGTCAAATAGTAACAATAACAATAATAAAATAAAAATTATAATCAGTTCATTTGTTCGGTCTTAAAATGTTGCATAGTCAATAAAATTAGGAAAGAAGATTGAGTGATATTCAACTTCGTTCTATGTACCATGATTAATAATAATAGTAAAATTTATATCAACTTATCTTTGATATCTAAATAGTGTTATATCTGCCACAGAACTGGCTATTTTTGTAACTAATAATTTTGAACTAATAAATGTAAAACCTGATGATCGTTTATCGAAAAGAATATTCTTTGTTCAAACGTCTTTGTTTTTAATAAACATGGGAATTTTTAAACATTTGTAATAAGTTTAAAAGCAATAATCACCTGGATGATAGTCATTGGCAATATGTTGTTTTTCGTAAGATCAAAACAGTTATCTTCGATTTCCATAACTGTTATCACTGAATTTATTATTCACTATCATACATCTAAATCAGTCTAAGCTATTTATATCTATTTGTTTATCGTCTAGTCACTTTTCATACATCTTCATTTATGTGTACGACAATGTATGTATACGAAATACACACAGATTAAGATTTCTGTTCAAAAATCTATGCCAATAACTTTATTCCATGTTACCAGTTGTTGTTGTCATCATCATTCTTTGTTTTTACGTTGTTTGTTATTGTTGTTAATTTTAATGAAAATATACATCGTAACTGCACTTAATCAGCTTCATCTTTTCTGTTATGATTATTTTTTTAAAGTTTCCCTTATAGTGCATCACCAATTTATAAACACTTTATAGTAATACGCATATAAATATCCAAATGGTAAAGGAATGGAAATAAAAACAAATTTAAGAGATTTTTATTTGAATGATTATGTCTTACTAAAAAAGAAATTGGTCATTAAAGAAAACTGTCTTTTTGCTGATTCATCAGTAACCAACGAATAAATAAGCATTAACTAGTATATTCATTTGTATATCTTTAGAATCATTATGGTTATTGTCCATTATATGTTTAGGACATATAAATATTGCATACAAAGAACAGAGAATCAATTAACTTTGTCTAGGTATAGATAAGATATGTAGTAGGCCAAATACTACATGCGTAATAAGCAATAATTCATTAATTTAATGAAGTAGACCACAAAAGTTGAATGTATATGCACAAAGACAATTGATAATTGTAGTATCTGTCTCAGTTGTGTTTTGTTCTATGTTGGAAAAAACAAAGTGAACACCATGCGTATACATAACTTTTTGATTTAATTTACATTTGTGCATTGAATGTCATATAAGTATATGGTGAATATACGTGATAGAAATTTGATTGGTTAGACAGATTAGAAAAATCTTCAATTCGAATAATGTATTTACGGTAATTATCAAAGTGACAGAAGTATATATGATATCCATCATAAAATGAAGATTTCTTTCAGCTCCAATGGAATGTTTTCAACGACATTTTGTTCCTGGAGCTAGATGATTCAATTTCAAAGATGCTTCATAAAATAAGAGTTGGTGGTACTGTTCATAACACCAGTGAAAGTTTCCAAATTATACCAGTCAGCTTAGTTAAAACAATACCGATATATTTCTAATGCATATATATACATATATAATTGCGATGCTAGAAACTTACGACAAACCAAAACACTGGTTAGTTATTCCCTCTTGTATAGGAGTTTGCGACGAGCACTTAATCTTCTAACCATTGAGCTAACATCTACTAAATTATATTCCTATATTTATTTAATGCATTATACTGATCGATCTGTATTCGCAGTTATATCATTTTACTGGAGCTCAGGATTTACTTTCTAGGCTAATCAATAGTAACCACATAACTTATACAATTCGTTGTTAAGAAGCTTATTGAATTTGAAGTTCTGCATAATAAGTAGCTGAAATTTCTTACAGAAAAGTTTCAAGGCAGACAGAAATAGAAGTCGGGCAGAATTAAAATTTTATAATATTCAGCCTATATATTTATATATTTAAACCTCATGAACAGGAAACTGTTTATCTCACTTGAATATTCGAAGTATGAGTTAATTAGCACCTAATGAAAATAATTATAAATAAAAGTATTATGTAGGATATCTTTATTATAATCATCGACATTATCTGGTGTATGGTAAATGATATTTTACTTTTGAAAATGTAACAGATACTATAACGGACTATGAATAACAGGTTTTAATTACAACTAGGATAGGAATAATTTAACTTCATTTATCACATATAGATAGTGATGATGACTTTGCAGCATTTATGAAAATTTTATATATTTCACCATATCAATATTATGTAAAATCATACAACTAGACCATAAAAATGTTCATTAAAAGGTTTGTGAATAAGCACTACAGGATTACAGCACTACACTAGGACGCAATCGCTGCCTGATTCTTCGTATTTTATAGTTTTCTGCATTACGTTAGTCCATAATATAGCATTAGTTGAGGACAGATGTAATTTATTTATGAGACATTTTTGTAACAGATTGGTGTAAGCTAAATAGTATGTGGAAGCCATGTAACCTGACATAACTCTTTCTATTAGGACCGTTATTACCAATGTTTAACTATGTAGTGACTAAGACATTTCTATCATATAAAAGTTCAAAAGTGAACCACTAGTTTCAATTCCACTAATCAAAATAAACTCAAGGTAATAGGCTACATCCAGCGTATGATTGCCAGTGGGCAGTTCTGGTAATTCTCAAACAGAAACCAAGTATCTGATCATGATTTCGTTATCTTCACCTGTTACAATTTGTTAAAAAAAAACAATCATAACAGTAAAATATTCTTAAATGAATAGATAATATATTACTTTTATTTATTAAATTATCAATAAATTAATAAGCTACAAAATGCAAAATTGTTTAAATCATCTCCAAAACGATACTTTTAAAAATATCGCAACTATTGACTTAAATAAAGTCCAGTAGTTCAATGGAATAATTCAATAATTTGTTTAACTTTTATTGGACTATAATATACTTCGCAAATCACAGAAAACAAACAATCATAATATACTTGACTGAATGGTTGTAGATTTTAATAAAAGTGAATACATCTCCTGAAATTCGACATCTAGGTAAATGAATGTTGATCACAAGTACTGCTCCCTATGAAAATAAATACAGGCATTAAATACATACTGTTTAATTTAATAAGAAATCCACATTTAGGTAGTACCCACTAACAATTTAGCTAGTTAAGTTTCCTTTATTGTCATATATAAGCACTAAATTGAGGATTTATTCAGTTATTTTAATGTGATCTACCAATTAACTATAGAAAACTTTATTGTTTTATATACAAATGTGAATTGTCTGTGTATGTATATCGTTATAATTAACTCAGATTTCAACACCGTTGTATAGATCTATTAAAATATCATGTTACCTATGAAATTTATTATTCTTAATTTAATAATTATTATAGCTATGCAGCACATAGTTAATATTCGACCAATTACTGGAGATGTAATTATTGGTAGACCGTACGAAATGATTTGTGAAGTTGAACCACCCCCAGAGGAACCAGTCAGTTTTGTGTGGTATCATACTGGTAAAGTTGTTCATCGTGAAGCATTATTACGTCTGACATCATTATCATATCGTGATATCGGTATGTATATATGTCGAGCTGAATGGACGCCAAGATACTCACGTGCTGGAAGTATAGCAGCCAATGCCACAGTTGAACTAAGCTTAGCTTTGACACGGGAAACGAAGATCGGTAAGTTATTCATTATATACATAAGATGCAAATAATTTTTGGGATGATTCTAAAATGTAATACTTTAAATAAATATCAAATGAAGTTTGAACGTAACCCAGACTATTGAAACTGTGACATGATATCGTAACAGTTAATGATTTTACACCAATTTCAGATGAAATACAGCTGTACTCAGTTACATAATATGTTATTTAGGTTTCGAAAGCAAACGACAAAGCTTTGACGATAGGTAAATCAATAACTTGTGTGCACTTTATCGTTTATCTGAACCTGGTATATTTCACCACCAGATAGATGTATTTATTGATGAATATACATCACATAAGTTTCTATATAAAAATACACTAAATGCATGAGAAAGTCCGAATTCCTATTACGTTTGACGGAAATTAGCGTCAGTGATTATCAGTATGCTTGTTGACAGTAGGGAAAATAAAATAATGAATCTCAGAACTTACTCATTTTAGTTCCAAATAAGATACCGGTACTTAAAATCAACATATCATTGGAAGAATATCAGTGGTTCCTATGTATCATCAATAGTAATTTGTTAATTATAAGAAATTAGTAGAATCTATGGGAAGAAAACCTTCTTCATTATCTTGAAAACATTTACTTACTATTGCAATAAATTATTTAGTAGCGATATTAATAACTTTAAACAGTTCATAACGGATTCGAATAAAATTTTAAATGTATTTCACTCACATTTTACATTTGTAGAAATGAGTGCTCCACCTGGTTCAGTTATGGTTTCATTACCTGGAGAAACACGTGAACTACATTGCGAATTTCCTGTGGCTAATCCAAGAGACGTTAGATGGTATTTTGAGAATCAACTATTAGAAAATCATCCAAGTATTAATGCAACAGGCAAAGTCTTTCGTATTGATCGTTTACGAGTAAGTATTGTCACCATTCGTGGTATTGAAAATGATCACGCTGGTACATATGAATGCAGAATTGGTCGTGACATAAAACAAACACATTTGGTTGTTAGAGGTAAGATCATAATACGTTATTTATAGTAATGAATTCATCTTAATCAAAACATAATTGAAACTTACTTACGAAGCTTGGTAATTTTTACAAGAATCAGTTTGAATGTTGCGTTAATGAATGAACAGAAAAGATTAAAACAACAATTCAGGTTACCAGACGAATATAACATGATACGGTGTCATAGCATATGCTTTGTATATTATTTACTTTAATCATCAAGTTATGTGAATATTCAAATAAATGAATTATTTTAGTAAGAAATCTAACCATGTAGAAGAAAACGCTATAAACGTATTCTCAAATCAAAGTTGTACTCTATGTAATTCAGAAGATAAGAGTAAAAGTTTTGTATCGCTAAAACTAATACAAGCCGAATGAATACTTCATATTCGGTTTGTTCCTTATGATTTAATTACTTCTACATTCTGTTTCAGTCACTTCTGTCAATTTAACAAAGTGAGGTATATACTTCGTGTATATTACAGCACTTATTTTAAATGTTAGACTATATTACTTAGTCCTAGTTTGTAAGGTAGGCTTAGAAAATAGACATAATATCCTATGATCAAAATTATGTTTTTCAGTTCATCACCCTCATTTTTTTAAACAGCTGAAGAAGGACTGGAAATCAACCCGAAATCCGATACAGTTGATGAAGGTACAGCTGTTGAATTTCATTGTCGTGTACATGGGATAGACGGCAACATTAATCGTCAATTAGAATGGTATTATAGACCATTTTACAGTCCTACACGTATTCGTCTTGAAGTTAATACACCAGATGGTTTTATTCGTCATGATGATCCAGTTGCACAGCATACTAGTTTTATTAGCAAACCTAGAGCGCGTGTTGCAGATCAAGGTGAATATATCTGTAGACTACCGTCTCAAAATGAAGAAATTGTTGGAAAACTTTTTGTCAGTAAGTTGGAGAATTCACTTATCTCTTTAACATTTTTTTCTGAAAAGTAACTCTAATCATTAGAACTTAAGTCATTAAGCATTATAACTTGACCTGATTATTTACTAACCTTATTTTATAGATGCATTCTAACTGTTTATCAAAGTAAAGTGATATAGTTCATGAAGATTTAAAGTAATTTATTAAAAGTAGTAAATAACTATCTTCTACTAAATAATTGCTATGGCCTGTCATATGTTTGACATAAAGTTGAACTTTGGATTGTATCCAACCCTTTTTGCAGATATATATATATACATATATATATATATATATATACTATTTGTATACTGCCGATATTAACATGGTTTATCTTAACTGTTTTCATCCCATTGATTTTCATCTATACAATTAGACAAATATTCTGCCTACCTTTCATATCTTCATTTATACTCAATAAAACAGTTGATATTAGATTAACAATAAAGTAACTTACTGATCATAGACTTTTTTTAACATGTGTTGTTTTTAATCATACTGACAACACTCATAGTAAAAATTGATATAATAATTATAAAAATCTTAAAGGTCACTAATAATATGAACATTAATATGATAGTAATAGTTATAATAGTAATAATATGGTTACACTTGCTATAGTTTAGACATTAACAAGATCATGCCTAATAAGGAGTAGATAAACTTCTTTTTGTTAATCTAAAGTTAAATTTGATTATATGGTGATATTTGACTAAATGTTTACCCAATACAGTACTAATGGTTACTTATATATGAACTTGTAATTGAGTGTGAAGTTATAAAATCATTTGATAGTTATAATTGTATTATTTGTATATGAACTAAATAATAATAATAATAATAATAATAATAATGGTAAAATGCAAAAGTGGAAAGAAGAATTATTAAAATAACTTTAGTCGTACAAACTTACCAAGGTAAAAGATCATTGAGGCTAAAGTAACTATTAATCAATTTATTAATGAGAACTTCTAATGAAGCTGGAAACTGTTCCCTAATATACTTAAGTGGCGCCTTCAAGTGGTCAAGTTCGCTAAGATTTAATAATATCTGCACCTTTTCTTGACAGTATTTAAAAATGATTTATAACTAAACTATAACGACTGTCAAAGTGATATTTTTTACAACACTACTCACTTATCTTGAATTATTTAAATAACAAAGTAAAATACTCTAATTTGTATCTAGGAAACGATTTTGACACATTCTACTCTATCATAGTGGTTTCTATTTGCTGACAATTGTTAATAAAACATAATTATTTACTTTAAAACGTCAGCTGAAAAATGTCAGAAGCCCTTTCACCACAGAAAATATTTTGTATGAGTGCTGATTTCAACAGTGACAACCCTGTAGATATGCTAAAAAGAATGGTATCTAATTCATTTAAAAGAACATTCTTTGCAGTGACCTTAATTTTATTGTTATCTAAGCGTCCCTAAAGAGTAAACCTCTACACCTGACCACCTCCATGTTCGTCTAACACTTCACTTGCTCATGTGGAGCTCGTTATACGGGTCGTTTAATATAAATTTATTCGAAGCGGTTGAATAACATCATCCAAAATGGTTGAGAATAAGTGGCAGTGGATTAGTAAAAAATTCATTCATTGAGCATCGTGTAGATATTGGTCATTATCAAAAAAGATTCTTTTTCTAAATGTATTTAACAAATTGACAAAAGCCTACCAACGATAGTCGTTATTAATCTACATTGGCTATATATTTTTCAGCGCCAGAATTATGTATCCAAAAATAACATTTTGTAAGGAAAAACTACCTTCATGAAGCTCAGATATATGAAGGATGATTTAATTTTACTAATTATTTCTAGAACGTCATATGGTAAAGTTTTCTGAAGTATCAATATCTTTAAGCCATTACCTAAAACTTCTTTAATCTGTAAGAGTAGGGTAATTATTAGTAAGCTCAAATTCTGAGATCTCCAAATAATATGTGATGAAACTGTTAAATGTAATGGTGTAACTGAAAGTATCAAACAAGACTTATAGGATACCAAACTTTCATTATAAACGACTTGATTAATTTGTTTAGTATGCGCAAGATTTTGTTTGAATTGAGTACCCTTCCAAGAGAAAATATATTTTGGTAGAAAAGTACTGTGAAAGTTATAATTTTCAACTACTTTAAATTTTGACGAACTACTCAATTAAATCGGTTATGTTGAATTTCACCTACATTCTGATTTTAATTACAAAGGAGCTGTAAGAAGTTACATCTTGACAATCACTCCTCAAAGGCTAACTGTTCGACCATATCAACCAGTAGAGTTCGAGTGTTTTGCTACATCCGACGATGGGCAACCAGCTCCTTTCAGGCCACGTTTTCAGATCAGAGATCCCAGAATCATATATGAAACTGTACCTGTCAGTGAAAATCGTGCACGTTTTGTAATACAAAGAGGTTTAGGCGGAGATCAGAATGGAACAGTTGTTGAATGCCTTTCAGATGTAAGTTTTGCTTGATTCATATATTAGACATGTACACTAAAATTTTGATTTAGCTTATTATTAACTGAAACTACATTCAGAACTGAGAAACTTAAATATATGTGTAGCCATACTATTTGTAAATAGTATGATGGTAGTACAATGTTTTTCACAAAGTCAACATATTATATATCAGTCATAGTTATTTATGATATGCTCGACATATTGCATTCATTAAGTAAATCTACTTAGGACTTTACACCTAGAACTTCATAAAACTTATTCATTTTATCGCTTCTTCCATAGACGATGAATTAAAATTGTCACTTTAAATTCCGTGGATTTGATGAGTTTTAATACTTTCTTTCCATCAAATGGCCATGGTAAACATGGAAAATAGGTTTAAAGAAATATTTATGAAAATTCAATTGCTTTAACGAAAATTACCACCTACTATGCTATTTAGTTATTTGTGAGGCTGCTTAATTTCGTTATGGTATACGTCAAAGATGCATAGACAATTTGGTTGCGAATTACAGAAAGTATTCAATAAGTAGACTGGAATATTGATCTAGTTAGTGGATCAGGAGAGAACTGGATCATTTTAATAAAACCCTATTTTAATTTGTTATAGGAGCCAAGTAGATCAGCGTCAGCCATAATTACAATTGAAGATATTTGCCCAGATGGTTCACGTCGTTGTCGCTCTGGTCAATGCTTACCAGCTGGAAGATTTTGTGATGGAGCAAGAGATTGCGATGATGGTTCAGATGAAGATCCTAAGTTATGCAGTAAGTTTATTCGATAATTTTGAAAGAAAACATGGAAATACATATTTTTTGGCATTTAATTTTAAAGAATAGTCACAGCTTATGAACGTTCCTTTAATAAGAATTTATGTGATTCCAGGTACATTTAAACTCAAATTGCCACCTTCCATATAGTAGACTTACGTGATACACTTACGTGAAGTATAAGACTATAGGCTGTACGCTGACGATATAAATTTAGCATTACTCAAGAAATATGTTATCACTTGTGGTTTATTTGTAAACTTTATTACTTCGACGAGAAAACTGTCATAAGCTTTATTTTGTACAAAAAATACAATAAGTGTCGTAAAAAGTCTCAAAATAAGTTCACTAGCGACACTATTCCTAAATTCAAAAAATCACTATGTAAAATGCGATTAAAATAGATAAATGACTTAAACAACAATAAGATGTTAAATTCACATATAAGTGAGTTGGTTTTTGACATACTTCGAATACAAATGCACATGAAAGCGTAAATTTTAGTGAATAAATCTCCTTTCAATGAATTCTTTACGAAGCCGTATATTCGTGTATAACCAATTACCATGAACAGGTAAAAAACTAACAAACTGACATGTTCAGTTACATAAGTGTAGATAATTAAAATAATTAAAATATTTGCGTCTAAAAAATATTTGTAGGTATTAACAAGCTTAAATGAAATAACTTCGGAAATACCTGTGGGTAAAAATCAAATTATAGGATGTGAAAAATTGTTTAATGAATAAGGAATGGGTTTGAGGGAAACATTACATCAATATGATAACTACTAATATTAATAGTACTATTGTTACTATTAATAATAAGAAAAACATTAGAAGTGAATTTAAGGTCAAGGTGATGACAAAGATAAAATACTTTATCGTTAGCGAAGTTCAGGCTTCATATCGTGAAAAACCATAGTTTTCTCTATCTTAAGAAGTCGCATGCGAAAAAATATCGTTAGATAGGAACGGATTCCGTAAACAAACTTAAATTAAATTTGTGGATTGGCTGAATGATCATAATCAACTAAATGTTCAAGGATAGAACTTCCAACTAATTTTTTTCACCTATATAGAACTAAGTTGAGATATGTTCTCATATTCGTGTTGACTGCGAATGCTGGCTACGGTCAGTGTACCGTGTTCCAAAGGAACAGGTGAACTGGTAAATACACATTTACATACACAAATGCATATAAAAATATTCAAGAAATCTTTAACAACAAGGAAACCATAATTTCATTTTCTTGAATAACCTACTCTAACTAGCCGTCGATTTGAAAACTTATTCCCTCCTTCATTGTAGTTTAATAAACAAAAATTATAAACATAATGAAGTCTTCGAAACGTGTAATGTTGTTTAGCCTAGTGATAACTTCTTATAGTCAATTGTTATTCTAACTCTACAAATAATCTATAATTAATTGGAATGATAACAAACTGGCTGATCGTTTGATTGATTAGATAACGAACTTCCAGTTGAATGCTTTACAAGGAACTGTGTAGAAGTTTAACAAAGAATGTTTATTTTAAAAGTAACCATATGAGTGATATGGATAGGTAGTCTTGCCAAACAATTGTGAGTAAACACCGAAAAATATTATTGAATAAGATTATTGCCTAGATACTGTGTCAGTTGGTAAAGAAATTTGTCTTACCGTATCATTTAATGAAAAGAAGTACATGGTTATTTCCAAATAACTTATGATGTAATTTGCCAAACATATCGTTAGTTGATCTTCAGTTGAATCTGATCTAATTAGGAAACTCGATTGGTTGATGAAACTGATAATGCAGAACACCCCATTTCTATTCAATAAGGAATTTTTGTCAAGATTCTTTACATTATTTAGAATAAAAATGTTACTACAAATGGTTATACTATATATATATATATGTATTTGATTGAATATGTCACAGATTGATGTTGGCAGGGTACCATTGTAAACCAGGGAGCACTGGACAGCTGTTTCGTTCTAGTGTGGAACTCCTCAGCAGTGGGCACCCCAGATTTCGCACCAGGGGTTTCAGGTTGACGGAGAACGCCTAACCATCTGCACTATTGGGTCGGCATCCAATGATTGAATTTCCACTTACATCAATTTGCGATATATAGCGCGACGATGATCCATTGTCACTGGTGTTAACTGTCTCATACCCGATGATCGTCGCATTATGTATCACAAATTTATGGAAGTGGGAATTCTACTATTGGATACTGACCCAGTGGTGCAGATGGTTAGTCGTTCGTGTCAACCTGAAGCCTCTGGTACGGAATCTGGGGTGCGCACTGCTGAGGAGTCCCACACTAGAACGAAATAGCTGTCCAGTGTTCCCTGTTTTTCAGTGGTACTCTGAAAACATCAATCTGTGACATATCCAACCAAGCAAATAACCAATCTCTACGAAAATAACCATTTCAATTGAGGTATATATACATATACTGGTTCTGTTTACAATTTTGACGTTTTATTTTGAAATTATTCTAAACTGGAAGCTATGCAAAATCAATTGTGATTCTTTACAAATCATATCGTCAGTAATTAACTAGTGGTTATTATTATAGCTGGTGAACTAAAGTATAATTTCGATTTTTTATTTTCATATAACCATATTATTAGGTGTTTGTGATCCACTTTCAAGAAAATGTGAATATTATCAAGGAAGAGAACCGATTAAGCCAACATTTATGGCTCATTGGACTTGTGATGGTGAAAGTGATTGCGGCAATGGTTTTGATGAATCGAATTGTGAAGGTATAAAAAAAAAGGAATAAGTCTTTACAGATTGTATTTATAATTTAATTAAAAGAGTGGTTATATTTCGTGGAAAATTTGTACAGCATACAAAAGGATCTAACCAGTTTTAGACATTTAAAATACGACTGTTATTGTTATATCGTTTTAGCATGAGACTTCACAGCAGTACGTTTCAATGGCCTCATCATCAAAATACTAAAACACGTTAACAGGAATTGTTTTTAAGTAATTCAGATGTTTTATTCTGATCCTTTCATCAAATTAGCTTTCTATCAAAATATTATATCGTATCATTGATAGATGTACTATAGGTTTTTTAAAGAAATCGTGTACGTTTGTATATTGGTATGATTAGTTATAGCGAAAATATGCTTCAGCTAATGCCTCAACAAAAAGTAGTTAGTAAGTCTAAATAAGTAGGCTACATATCTGTAATCGGTTCCTTTTAGTTATAAGGTACTTCGTATTTGGTAAAGTGTAGTGTCATATGCTCATCGAAATCTAGAAGATAGAAGAGTAAAATAAAAGGATGAGTCGATAACTTAGTAAGCATATTATGCGCAATTACACGTAGTAATAAAAGCAATCTATCAAAGTAATACAAGTATGAAACAAGAACCATTTGATAATCTGGACTAGAAATTGAAAGAAATGTGAAATTCGCTGCGCGTCTTTTCAATTAACTGCCTATTTAAAAACTTCATGAATTAATTCGTGACCAATACTAATACAGACTAAACTATACCTAAACGATAGTCAATGTAAAATGTCCGAATCCAAACAAGTTCACTATTGCGATCAAAAATTAATCGAATTTTCTTGTTTATGTTATCTGAATGTAACAGATAAAAACAGATGATATGGCAACTATCTAAGATGCTTTCATCCCATAAGTTTGATGTGATAAATAAAGACGTTGAAATTAGTTCGGCTGAGAGTGATTCCGCGAACGTAGAACTATCCCTTGTCTGACGCTATATTAGGAATTAAATGTTAGTCCACAAAATCAACCCAAGATGTTTAGTTCAAAACGAAGATAAGCACAGTGACGTTTTATTTGAGCACCAACAGAAAAAGTACAACTCGCCAGCAGTAGTGTGTACAATACAACTATATCAACGATACACTTAAAACGTATTATCAGAATTTACACTAGTAGTGTAATAACACAACAAAACCCTATTAAATACTCAATATAAACTAGCTTTTACGTAATACAACATCTTTAAATCAGTCTCTACTAACGTGATCTTGATAAATGAGAAAATGAGAAATTCAACTCTGTATGGTTGAACTGGACTATAAATTACATCCACTGTTGTAAAGCCGACAGTATTGTCTAACGTTTCGTTAAGAAACCAGTTTTTGAATGACTAATTATTTTTCACAAGGATTTAACTTAAAGAAAATATACCAAATGATCGTAGCTCCATATACATTTATATATTAAACCCTGTTCATTATTCAGCAAATCATGATTATCCTCTCCTAACTTTCCCTAAAATTAAACTTTAAGCCAAGACGCTTTATATTCATTCCGTTTTATTAGTACATAATCACTAGAATGTTCGTGTACATACTACATCTTACTTTACTTCCATCTATTTGAGTTTGCATACATTTGTTCACTATCCAACCATTTTGGTCTTTTTCTAACGTTTGCGTAGTATTCATAGCTTGTTTTGTTAAAATTTAAATAAAGTTTTATTGCTTATTTATTCCTAAGCACGAGCTTTAGAACGATGCCAGGGTCCTATGTTTACTTGCAAACGTGATGGTCGTGATATTCCAATGGCCTTTGTCTGTGACAAGGATCGAGATTGTAGTGATGGTGAAGATGAACTTACATGCGGTAAGCTTATGCAGAAAGAAACTATTATATTTTATGAAAATAATTTAAAACGTGACAGAATTACAATTTTGACGTGATTAAAAACTTAAACGTTGAAAAATTTAGGATGAACTTGTAACTTCCCGTTGATTTGCTATGAACTGAAGCTGGTCAATCTCTGTTGATATATGTACATCCCGAGCGGGTTGCCTCGATATAGCTTTTGATCACAAGTATTATTTAGGTTGAATTATGACTGGTAAGCGCAATCCAGGAGGCTCGTTTTGTCCTATTTGGGACTCGTTGGCTGAATGTACCTGTATCCCATTGTTGATGTTCAACATACAGTTTAATCAAATCTTGTTACATTTAGTATTTACTGATTTATGCTATACATTCATAGCCATATATAGTACCATTCACAAATGTTAGTAGCTCTTATTTATATACTTGTATTGAACCAATTGAATTAAGTAGTCTAGTATGCATATTATCTCTCAACATAAATATTCGTTCGGTGAAGAAGTTCAAATTGATTAATCTCACTAAATATCTACTTTATTTAATGAATTTTAACTCATCTCCTGACTGTTCTGTTTATAAGCAGCTTCTAGGAAGCACCCATAGATTGGGACTATGGAATTGTACAACATGAAATACTTATCCAACCCTAATTAGCTGAATATTTATATTCATACAAGGTGAGTTGCTAAGTGACAAGAAGCGAAGCCTTATCACAATACATAGGAGAAATGAAGGCAACAAAGGGGAGCAAATCAATCAATCAATCAATGCCTGTTACTCCAAGTGGAGCATAGACCGCCCACCAGCATTCTCCAGCCAACTCTGTCCTGGGCTTTCCGTTCTAGCTCTTCCAAAGTGATGTTCATTCTCTTCATGTCTGTTTCCAATTCCCGACGCAATGTGTTCTTGGATCTTCCTCTGTTTCTGTGGCCTTTAGGATTCCAAGTCAGTGCTTGTCTTGTGACACAGTTTGATGGTTTCCGCAGTGTGTGTCCAATCCATCTCCAGCGTCTTTTCCTAATTTCTTCCTCAACTGGAAGTTGATTAGTTCTCTGCCACAACAGGTTGTTGTTGATGGTATCTGGCCAACAGATCCGAAGAATCCTACGCAGACAGTTGTTTATAAATACTTGTATCTTCTGTAGGATACTTTTCGTAGTTCTCCAAGTTTCAGCTCCATACAACAGGACTGTCTTCACATTTGTGTTGAAAATTTTGACTTTTATATTGACTGACAGTTGGTTTGAGTTCCAGATGTTTTTCAGTTGTAGAAATGCTGCCCGTGCCTTACCAATCCGCGCCTTCACATCCGAATCAGACCCTCCTTGTTTGTCGATGATGCTGCCCAAATATGTAAAGGTTTCAACGTCTTCCAGAATTTCTCCGTCAAGTGTAATTGGGTTAGTGTTTGCTGTTTTGTATCGGAGGATCTTGCTTTTCCCTTTGTGTATGTTGAGGCCTACTGCTGCTGAGGCTGCTGCTATATTGTTGGTCTTCCTCTGCATTTGATGATGTGTGTGAGAAAGAAGAGCTAGTTCTGTCATCTGCAAAGTCCAAGTCATCTAGTTTCGTCGATGTTGTCCATTGTATTCCGAGAGTGCCTTCAGATGTTGCAGTCTTCATGATCCAGTCGATGACCAGTAGGAAGAGGAAGGGCGAGAGTAAGCAGCCTTGTCTGACACCGGTCTTCACTTCGAATGAATCTGTGAGCTGACCTCCATGCACGATTTTAAAATGTAGTCCGTCGTAAGAATTTCGTATGATGTTGACTATCTTCTCGGGTACGCCGTAATGTCACAGAAGGCTTTATAATATTCTCCTATCCACGCTGTCGAATGCTTTTTCATAGTCGATGAAGTTGATGTAAAGTGGTGAATTCCATTCAATTGATTGTTCAACAATGAACCGTAGAGTAGCGATTTGATCGGTACATGATCGATCTTTACGGAATCCGGCCTGTTGATCTCGGAGTTGGCCGTCGACTGGGTCCTTTAATCTGTTCAATAACACTCTGTTGAAGACCTTTCCTGGTACTGAAAGTAGAGTAATGCCTCTGTAGTTCTCACAATTGCTGAGATCGCCTTTCTTTGGTATCTTGATGAGGTACCCTTCTTTCCAGTCTGCTGGAACTTGTTCTTCCTCCCAAATCTTCCTGAAGAGAATGTGGAGTATCTTTGAAGTTGCTTCTATATCTGTCTTCAGTGCCTCTGCTGGTATGTTGTCTGGTCCTGCTGACTTGCCACTCTTGATCTGTCTGATGGCCATTTTGATTTCTTCGACTGTTGGTGGGTCTGTGCTTATAGGGAGATCCGTGGCTGCTGCTTCGATGACTGGTGGGTTCAGTGGGGCTGGTCTATTCAAGAGTTCTTGGAAGTGCTCTACCCACCTGTTCCGTTGTTCATGCACTTCAGTGATTGGTTTGCCAGCCTTGTTCTTGATTGGCCGTTCTGGTTTGTTGAATTTCCCAGCTAACTTCTTCGTTGTATCGTATAAGAGCCTCATATTTCCTTCTCTTGCAGCTTTTTCCGCTGTCATTGCTAGGTCCTCAACAAATTTTCGTTTATCCAACCTGATGCTCCTCTTCACTTGCTTGTTGACTTCGGTGTATTCGGCCTGTGCCTTGGCTTGCTCTGCTCTTGTCCGACTGTTATTAATCGCTGTCTTTCTGTTCCTCCTTTCTTGGATCTTGTCCAGAGTGCTAACAGAAATCCACTCTTTTTGGTGTTGTTTCTTGAGACCCAAAACCTCCTGACATGTTGAGGTTATTGTTCCCTTAATCTCTTTCCAGTTGTCTTCCATATTAGTTTCACCTTTTTCTAGTAGATCATGAAATGCCTGGAACTTGTTGCTGAGAATTAATTTGAATTCGTTGCGTTTGTTAGTATCACGGAGAAGGGCTGTATTAAACTTGTGTAATACTGCTGCTCCAGTTGTCCAGTGCTTCCTCAGCTTCAGTTTCATTTTATTTACCACCAAATGGTGATCTGAAGCTATGTCGGCTCCTCTCCTTGCTCTTACGTCTTCCATGGTCCTTCTAAACTTCTTATTGATGCAGATGTGGTCGATTTGGTTCTCCGTAATGTGGTCCGGTGAAACCCATGTAGTTTTGTGTATACGTTTGTGGGAGAAAATGGTGCCACCTATAATCATTTTGTTGAAGGCACATAAGTTCATAAACCTCTCACCGTTATCATTCCTTTCTCCCAGTCCATGTTGTCCCATGATGTTTTCATACCCGGTGTTATCCACTCCGACCTTGGCGTTGAAGTCACCCATCAGAATGGTCAGGTCCTTGGCTGAACATTTCTCGATGATTGACTGCAGCCTCGCATAGAACTGGTCTTTGTCGTCTTCGTGGCTGTCGTTGGTGGGTGCGTAGCACTGGATGACATTCATTGCAATCCCTTCCTTCTTCGTCTTGAAGGATGCTGTGATGATCCTAGATCCATGAGACTCCCATCTTATAAGAGACTTCCATGCATCTTGGGATAACACCAATGCTACTCCTTGTGTGTGGGGGGCGTTTTCTTCTTCGTGGCCGGAGTATAAAAGTACATTTTCCGAAGATAACCGTTGCTGTCCAGCTTGCACCCAATGCGTTTCGCTTATTCCAAGTATCTTCAGGTTGTATCATTTCATTTCTTCAGCTATTTGCATGGTCCTCCCTGTTTCCCACAGCGTGCGGACATTCCACATACCTATATTAATGGTTGCTCTGGTTGTCAGAAGAGACATCGGCCTCGTGGCTTCCGAAGAAACTCGGCTTTCACCATGAGGCGTCATAACATACCTTCCAACTCCCAGGGCAGAGTAAAAATGGTTATAAAGGTTTTTACTGGTTAGCATTTTTTTAGCACGTTTGCTGTTTTACGGGATGGGGTTGCTAGCCCCATGCCCAACCCTCCTCCTTTATCCGGGCTTGGGACCGGCAGCAACCCTAGGGGCTACAGGCGGAGTTAAAGGGGAGCAAGCCTACAACCAAATAGATAATTAAAAGTAGCGTGTATATTATTTGTGATGTTCTCACCGCGAGAGCGGTGCTTGACGGTGTAAAGCTCTCCGGTGGTATTACAACGTGGAAAATCGTTGTGGCCGAGTTGACGCCGGAGTTCGACAGTCGCATAGACAAGTCGTAGACATTAGGGGATAAGCTGCCCAATATAAATTTGTAAATAATATATGCAATACTTTTGATTATCTATTCGCATGTTCTTTGCATTCATCGATCAATGTTGGTAGTAGGCTTGCTCCTCTTAGTCGCCTTCATTTATCTTATGTATCGTGTTATGGCTTTGCTTCTTGTCACTTCGCAACTCACCTTGTATGCTGTTTACTGTTTTCTTCTTCATGCGACGTTCCGCTACCTACTACTTATGGACGACCTTGTAAGCCGTACCCACCACAATATGTCTTTTTATCCTACGGATGATATGTTCAGCCCGCGATTGTGCCCTCCACTTACATAAACTGACTATTGTAAAATCCTACACTACTGACCCTTTTACTTTGAAGCCGACCTATTAATAATTCTACATTCAACATTTTAAATTCATGGCAATCTTTTCTTCATTTAACAAAAAATATTTTAATTACTATCGTATGAGCCCTGATAACAATTCCGTAATTAATAATTCAATTCTCATATTCATAAAAGTTGTTTAGTTAACTACATTGTAGTTAACACAACAGTTTGTAAAACACTTTTTCCCAACCCCCTCACACCTCCACATTTTAAATAATAGTCTTGACTTCAAAATCAACAAACTTTTGATGTGTTTAGGCAGAACTCTATTTAAAATTTCGTCCATTGAACATGTCCCATCGTATAGCTATCAAATATATTCAACATGTTTATACATGCCCTAATTTGACCATAATAATACAGTTATTATAATTTTACGATTGTAACAGACTGATGACTAAGTTATTGGAAACGGCTGATCTCCGCAATATTTCTTGTCTTTAAATACCACGTTATGTGCAACAGCTTTCATTATGCATTTTATCGAGGATAAAAGAGGAAATATTTCTTCGGTCTATTACCTTCTAACGTACCCTATTGTTTTATAAGTACTGTTATTGGTGTTCAATAACTGTAATAATTATAGCGCTTCCAAGCATCTATTTGCTAACATAGTTGGCAGGTGTTACTTATTGAGACGTATTCTTCACTAAAATTCCGAATTCAAATGTTTTACGTTATCATAGGCTGTTTCTGTAAACACGTCAGGTTAGCCCAGAATGTCATGACGAAAGGAAAATGAAAACGTTTAGTTATTTTTATACATATATAACATATATAATCTTATTCCTGTAAATGAATGGAGAAAATACTTAAGAATATGAATTCAACACACTTGTTAAAAATGAAATTTGCTGCCGTTAATTGCACTTCCAATAATTATTAGTCGAATTCAAACAATGAATTTCGTTATTTAACCATGAATAATGTAATAGCATTTGGCACGGTAGGTCAATCGGACTAACAAAATTAATTCTTGGCTGATGGAAACGTCTGTTTAACTCTAAGTCAGTGAATGATGTTTTTCAGAGTTTCATAATATGCTTGACAAAATTCTGTCAAATATAAATATCTTGTTGTCAATTATTTGTCGCTTGATATAAACTTTCAAAATGTTTTGGTAAAGACAATCCTGAATCACTACTAGTATCACGGAAAACAGGAAGTTGCAAGACCATGATTTTATAATATAAATTTTTAACCGTGATGATTAAAAATTTATATGAACTGGAATCATATCAATTTCAAGATCTGGATTCCAATGTTCTCAGACATATTTAGGTATATAAAACTGACTATGTTCTAATGAATAGCTCGATTTTTCTCACCGTATGCACTTAATCTAATCATTCAAGGAGCTATTATTGATTACAGAGCCTAATCCGAGTAATCTTTCATCGGAGTTCATAAAATATCATACTTAAGTATATGTATTTTGGTTGCTGTTAATAAAATACTTATTTGAAAATTTTGACTAAGTAAATGGATTAGTGGTCGTAATTAAATTATAATTTGCTTTATAGGTGCACCAATGATCGCCGAACCACGTACTACACGTTATTCTGTTCGTAGAGGTGATACCGTAGCACTTGTTTGTGAAGTAACTGGTAATCCTGTACCTCATGTAATTTGGCGTTTCAACTGGGGATGTCTTCCTGATGAACCTAGTCGTTTCAGAATAAGTAATGTACCCAGAAATTGTAATTCACCAATGCCAACTGTTGTGAGTACCTTAACAATTTCAAATGTAAGACCGGGAGATGATGGAATTTATAACTGTGAAGGTCTTTCAGGAGCTACACGAGCTTTATCCAATGACTTAGTTGTTATGATTGGAGGTTAATTTATGTAAGCGCTTAATTGTGATACATCATCAATTCAGTTCATTGATTTATTAAGAAAGCTAAATATATTCCAAGTTTATAAATGCATTTTATATATTCATCTTTTCATCATTTAAACGTTTGTGACATTGATGATATTATTTTATAGCAGGATTTTAGCAAAAAATCAAATGAAAACTTTTGACTGGATATTATTCAGTTTGACATCAGGTTGACAGACGCCTAACTCTCTTCATCACTGGATCGGTACCCAATGGTAGAATTCCCACTTCCACCAATTTGTGATATAGCGCTACTATTATCCATTGTCATCGGTGATAACTGTCTCATTCCAAACAAGTGTGAACTCCACTAGTCACGGCTTCTCACTAGAGCCTCAAGAGCATTCTGGTACCCTGCCATTATAAATAAAATAATAACTATTTTTGACAATCAAAACTAATTGAACTCAACACTTTTTACCATGAAATAATGGTGGATGAAAATAGCAGAGTAAGCAGATAGCTGTGAAAGTTGTGATGGCTACTAAATAAGGTATAAATGAATAGTAGTAAATATATTATATTTTCTATGTTACTTCATATTTGCAACATATAGGTAATATCTTGAAATAGAGATAATATTAGGTAGAGTAACCAATACTAATATAGAAAATGTGGAAATTAACAATTTAAAGCTTATACTCCCCCCCCCCACTAGAAAGAAGTTAATCATTTAGAGTATGTTTTTGAGTAAATATTCACTTGCTATTGTAGGCAATTGAGATCTACCATAATGAACAGCAACTGAACAAATTACATATTACAATATCGAAGATTTCGCAGTGTATACTACCAACATTTCTATATTCATCATATCAACCTTTTGACAAAATCATTAATTATTCTCACTAATGAACGCTTCCTTGTTACATTTCACTATATTACACATAACAATATTCATTCATTTCTATTCTTTATTTATAGCTAAAAGAAAATACCAAAACCAATGATAATCAACTTCTGCAAAATTAAATTTATTAAAAGACAACATAATTTAGAAATGTTTCCAATTTTTTTTTCTTGTTTCTAGTTTTAAATATTCTCGTCAAATTTCAACCTACTCTATACTACTCATTAATACAGATAACAAACAATTTAAATAAAGCTAATTTTCAGTATATATTCCTTATAATAAAAACATTTAGCTATATTCAAAAAAAATTTATTTATTTATTTATCAATTATTAAATATTCAATTTATAAACAAATTCATGATACAATTACTTATTCAATGTTAAATTTTTGCATTTTAAAACTTTTTAAATTAATCATATTTAGTCATTTTCCATTTACCAGATATTTACTATTTAAATGTACTGTGAACTTATTTTCATTATTGAAAAGGAAAAAAAAACAAAATTCATGTTTATGATATTGAATATAAAAAAATAATTAAATGAAATGAATAGAATTGTTTCTTGCTAAGGCAAAAGTTACAATTTTAATAACTAAATAGTACATACATATTCTTTAATACATCCCCTTCCTCCCCACCTCTTCCTAAAAAATAATAAATTTATTTTTCTTCGCTTAGTAACAATGCAAATGGCTTTGTTATTTATAATGTTATTATAGAAATATTTACGCTTATTAATATATTTTCTTTTGTTTGAATAGAATTTTCAATAGTTGTTTTAATTTATTAATGAGTAATGCATGATTTATGTTCAAAGATTATATTACTGAATCGACAATAAACAGGTTCACTTTTAATAGTCATAGTTGATATATACTTTACATAATCAAATACCTGAATATAAGTTAAAGTTAATTATTTTGATCTGCACAAAACTGTTACTATTATGTGTTAGTGCTGTTCCACCTAGGTTATGTAGTTCGATAGTTCATCTATCACGTTTATATCAAACGGCATCACCAATAATGTATTCAAGTTGAAGTTATCATTTTTTAGGATCACTCTACAAAAGTTAAACTAGTTATTTCAATTTATCTCCGCAAGTTTGTTACTTTCATATCACTTTGTGCTTATATCGACTGTTACGTTCGACTAACGTGATTGATTGGTTGATTGACTTTATGCTGAATGATTTATTTTGATGAACTTATCAGTTGGAGAGTGAACAAAATACCATAGAGTACTGTTTGTATTTCCTGGAACTAAATAGCACACTAAATCATTATGTCACAAGCGTTTGTAAAAATAATCTTATGAGCAAACAATTTTATGTGCTCACAAGTCGAATTACTCAATAGGCCAGTTTATTTTGGCAGGTGATAAATGACTTAAAAATTCAGCTTCGAAAACCCACGAATAAACGTTTTTACATATATTTCCAGCCTTTTTAGTATCTATCGATGAACTTAAGGTTGTATGCTGAGTTGCTTAGAGTCAACAATAATAAAGTAAATGGTGCATTACTGCGAACTTAGCAGAAAATATTTTTAAATTATCATCAATTTTGGCTGATTTGTCTCTTTTATTGAAAGCGATTCTATGTGGTGGATTTTATACTTCATTCGTAAAACAGATTCCTTAATATACCACTTTCTTCCATCACAGCGTTATTTTGAAATGATTTTGGATGCCCGTTCCGATTTTCGAACATCACAGTTATCTACTTAATTGTTTCATAAACGACTAACTTTTACGAAGATTAAGCGATGCATCCTTATCAACTACAATAAAATTAATTTTTTAAGCTACAGCAGTTTCAAAATTAAAAGTCTTTAGTAGGACATAACCATTACTTAATGGTTATGCATTCAGGTCTTTCAACTATAGTTAATGATGTCAACACATTGTTCCTTTTACTTGATGTAAACTCAAGAATAATCTAAAATTGTCCTTATATGTCAGACTTGATAAAATATTGTTTAACTGGTGACATGGATAAATATCGACTCACGATGTTAATGGCTGTAATCACTTGAAAGGTGAAATAAATGGTTACGTAAGAACGATTAATGCAATACAGTGTTAGCGAAATTAGGGGAAATTAAGCCATTTTCACTATATGTTTTTTCCGAATGTACAAATTTGACTTTATTTTGTTTATTAATGCAGCTTATTCTATCTTTAAGAAATGGTCTAAACGTTATTATTGGATTTGTTAGTATAATATAGAAATCACTTAGAAACTCCACATATGTTAACAAAAATATTATTTGAAATTTTACTATTTACGTTTCTTATCGAAATTCTATGGACATAAAGACTTTGCAAGACCTTTTCCAGCATTGTGAACAGTTGTAGCTTCCTGGGACTCTCGAACTTTCTTTAATACAGAAGATCCTTAGACATTATTGATTTATTTTTCAGAAGAAACGATATATTTGGAAAATACCATTTAAAAATTTCAGTTTTTCAGCTTTTTCTACTGTGATGTAAGTCTCTTGTTTAGAAAATAAGTATGTAAATCAGGTTAACATAAGCTTAAATAATACGGAGAAACAAATTGAACATTGTAACCAAAAAGATAATCAAATAAGCTGCAGACAGCTCTGTTCAGCATAGTGCGGCACATCAAATGATAATACTAGGTAGCCAAATAGATGCAAAGAAAAAAGCAGGTGGATCAAGAATTTGTTCCAAACACTTACTTTGATTTCTAATGTATCAGTGCTTCAATTAATTCTGTAGCTAACGACAGTTCATAGTCAAGAAACGAAATGAGGGTACTACGTATATTAGAAACCAATATTACGGTAACTTACTTTATGAAAATAAATTTATTTTCCAGTAACGTTCAATTCTACAAAAGTCCCCAGGGTAGTATAAAGTAAAATTTATAGATGATTTCGTGAATATTTCGGGTGTCTTATCTTCTGCCTATATAGGCGAGAATGCATAAAGAAGGTGCCTAGTCGTAGGATTGTGTGCAGAGTGAATTGTAACGTCGCTAGCTAGTGATTCTAAAACGTCTTGGTTTCCTCATATCATTTTAACACTACATATACTAATTACACAAAATTTTGTATTTGAAATCCAAGAATAGTATTCTATTGACAAGCTGACGCTCTTGTACTGCAAAATAAGATTGATAGATTTGTAGCGGTAAATAATCCCCAAAATAAATAGTTACATAGGTTTCGACATTGATGCTGACCATGTTTGTTTTAGCGGACACTACTAAGTTGAAGGCGCTCGGTCACGCATCACCACCAGATCACGTCACGCCGCATCGTGGAAAGCAACCCTCTCTCTAGATTGCCAGCCTAGACGTTGCTATTCCACTGCCACCATATTCGAGATCAAATATAACTTCCTTTTCATCCTTAATTGCCTTCTGATTTATTCTCATTCGTAAGAGTGGGTTCAAACGTTAGAAGTTGCCCTGGTAATACCGTAGACGTAACTTGGTCATATATCGGGTGCACTTCAGATTTAATTCAACAATACTAAATGCAGTAAATTTCTGGGTGCTACGGAAGGTAGCCCATTTTATCCCAAATTCATTTAGTTTACATTTCATCCTCTCTGTAGCCCCGTAGAAATGACCACTTGATGAGAAACTGATATAATAAACCCTTCTTTAAAACAAGCAATCCATTTTATTATAAAAACTAAGTACATTAAATTTGACTACAAAGTCGTACAGCTTATGTAAATTACTAATGAAAGAGTATTTAAATATTTGAATGAATTTTTGGTACTCTCAGAAAAGTAGCACGCTTATAAAGTGAGTTAGTCTTTTTTTTCCTATTTTATTATTCGTAAAAATATGCAGCAAGTTTTGTGATATAGCAAGCCACTCATATTTGCAGTCTCTATTGACATTTGATAAGCAAAAACTATCATTTACAAACAGCTAACATTGCTAAATATGCTAGACACACTATGTAGCAGGCAGATCACATAGAAACCTTGATTATTTCATATTTATTACTTTTTATGCAGTATTGGTTTGCTAAAATCTCTAGTGTACTAAACCAGTGTGCAGTCTCAGTTTAGAAAACAGACAGCAAAATGTTGAAGAAGACTTTCACATCTAAGCAGTCAATCGATCAATCCCTATTACCACAGGTAGAGCATAGGCCACCGATCAGCGTTCTCCAACCAACTCTGTCCTGGGCTTATCTTTCCACTTCTTCTTTAGTGTTGTTCATTCTTATCACAATCAATCAATCAATGCCTGTTACTCCAAGTGGAGCATAGACCGCCCACCAGCATTCTCCAGCCAACTCTGTCCTGGGCTTTCCGTTCTAGCTCTTCCCAAGTGCTGTTCATTCTCTTCATGTCTGTTTCCAATTCCCGACGCAATGTGTTCTTGGGCCTTCCTCTGTTTCTGTGGCCTTTAGGATTCCAAGTCAGTGCTTGTCTTGTGACACAGTTTGATGGTTTCCGCAGTGTGTGTCCAATCCATCTCCAGCGTCTTTTCCTAATTTCTTCCTCAACTGGAAGTTGATTAGTTCTCTGCCACAACAGGTTGTTGTTGATGGTATCTGGCCAACAGATCCGAAGAATCCTACGCAGACAGTTGTTTATAAATACTTGTAACTTCTGTAGGATACTTTTTGTAGTTCTCCAAGTTTCAGCTCCATACAACAGGACTGTCTTCACATTTGTGTTGAAAATTTTGACTTTTATATTGACTGACAGTTGGTTTGAGTTCCAGATGTTTTTCAGCTGTAAAAATGCTGCCCGTGCCTTACCAATCCGCGCCTTCACATCCGAATCAGACCCTCCGTGTTTGTCGATGATGCTGCCCAAATATGTAAAGGTTTCAACGTCTTCCAGAATTTCTCCGTCAAGTGTAATTGGGTTAGAGTTTGTTGTTTTGTATCGGAGGATCTTGCTTTTCCCTTTGTGTATGTTGAGGCCTACTGCTGCTGAGGCTGCTGCTATATTGTTGGTCTTCTTCTGCATTTGATGATGTGTGTGAGAAAGAAGAGCTAGTTCTGTCATCTGCAAAGTCCAAGTCATCTAGTTTCGTCGATGTTGTCCATTGTATTCCGAGAGTGCCTTCAGATGTTGCAGTCTTCATGATCCAGTCGATGACCAGTAGGAAGAGGAAGGGCGAGAGTAAGCAGCCTTGTCTGACACCGGTCTTCACTTCGAATGAATCTGTGAGCTGACCTCCATGCACGATTTTACAATGTAGTCCGTCGTAAGAATTTCGTATGATGTTGACTATCTTCTCGGGTACGCCGTAATGTCGTAGAAGGCTCCATAATATTCTCCTATCCACGCTGTCGAATGCTTTTTCATAGTCGATGAAGTTGATGTAAAGTGGTGAATTCCATTCAATTGATTGTTCAACAATGAACCGTAGAGTGGCGATTTGATCGGTACATGATCGATCTTTACGGAATCCAGCCTGTTGATCTCGGAGTTAGCCGTCGACTGGGCCCTTTAATCTGTTCAATAACACTCTGTTGAAGACCTTTCCTGGTACTGAAAGTAGAGTAATGCCTCTGTAGTTCTCACAATTGCTGAGATCGCCTTTCTTTGGTATCTTGATGAGGTACCCTTCTTTCCAGTCTGCTGGAACTTGTTCTTCCTCCCAAATCTTCCTGAAGAGAATGTGGAGTATCTTTGAAGTTGCTTCTATATCTGTCTTCAGTGCCTCCGCCGGTATGTTGTCTGGTCCTGCTGACTTACCACTCTTGATCTGTCTGATGGCCATTTTGATTTCTTCGACTGTTGGTGGGTCTGTGCTTATAGGGAGATCCGTGGCTGCTGCTTCGATGACTGGTGGGTTCAGTGGGGCTGGTCTATTCAAGAGTTCTTGGAAGTGCTCTACCCACCTGTTCCGTTGTTCATGCACTTCAGTGATTGGTTTGCCAGCCTTGTTCTTGATTGGCCGTTCTGGCTTGTTGAATTTCCCAGCTAACTTCTTCGTTGTATCGTATAAGAGCCTCATATTTCCTTCTCTTGCAGCTTTTTCCGCTGTCATTGCTAGGTCCTCAACAAACTTCCGTTTATCCAACCTGATGCTCCTCTTCACTTGCTTGTTGACTTCGGTGTATTCGGCCTGTGCCTTGGCTTTCTCTGCTCTTGTCCGACTGTTATTGATCGCTGTCTTTCTGTTCCTCCTTTCTTGGATCTTGTCCAGAGTGCTAACAGAAATCCACTCTTTTTGGTGTTGTTTCTTGAGACCCAAAACCTCCTGACATGTTGAGGTTATTGTTCCCTTAATCTCTTTCCAGTTGTCTTCCATATTAGTTTCACCTTTTTCTAGTAGATTATGAAATGCCTGGAACTTGTTGCTGAGAATTAATTTGAATTCGTTGCGTTTGTTAGTATCACGGAGAAGGGCTGTATTAAACTTGTGTAATACTGCTGCTCCAGTTGTCCAGTGCTTCCTCAGCTTCAGTTTCATTTTAGTTACCACTAAATGGTGATCTGAAGCTATGTCGGCTCCTCTCCTTGCTCTTACGTCTTCCATGGTCCTTCTAAACTTCTTATTGATGCAGATGTGGTCGATTTGGTTCTCCGTGATGTGGTCCGGTGAAACCCATGTAATTTTGTGTATACGTTTGTGAGAGAAAATGGTGCCACCTATAATCATTTTGTTGAAGGCACATAAGTTCACAAACCTCTCACCGTTATCATTCCTTTCTCCCACTCCATGTTGTCCCATGATGTCTTCATACCCGGTGTTATCCACTCCGACCTTGGCGTTGAAGTCACCCATTAGAATAGTCAGGTCCTTGGCTGAACATTTCTCGATGATTGACTGCAGCCTCGCATAGAACTGGTCTTTGTCGTCTTCGTGGCTGTCGTTGGTGGGTGCGTAGCACTGGATGACATTCATTGCAATCCCTTCCTTCTTCGTCTTGAAGGATGCTGTGATGATCCTAGATCCATGAGACTCCCATCTTATAAGAGACTTCCATGCATCTTGGGATAACACCAATGCTACTCCTTGTGTGTGGGGCGTTTTCTTCTTCGTGGCCGGAGTATAAAAGCACATTTCCCGAGGATAACCGTTGCTGTCCAGCTTGCACCCAATGCGTTTCGCTTATTCCAAGTATCTTCAGGTTGTATCTTTTCATTTCTTCAGCTATTTGCATGGTCCTCCCTGTTTCCCACAGCGTGCGGACATTCCACGTACCTATATTAATGGTTGCTCTGGTTGTCAGAAGAGACATCGGCCTCGTGGCTTCCGAAGAAACTCGGCTTTCACCATGAGGCGTCATAACATACCTTCCAACTCCCAGGGCAGAGTAAAAATGGTTATAAAGGTTTTTACTGGTTAGCGTTTTTTTTAGCACATTTGCTGTTTTACGGGATGGGGTTGCTAGCCCCATGCCCAACCCTCCTCCTTTATCCGGGCTTGGGACCGGCAGCAACCCTAGGGGCTACAGGCGGAGTTTCATTCTTATCACGCCTGCCTCTAATTCCCAAAGCAACGTGTTATTTGGTCTTCCTCTTTTCTTTTGGCCATCAGGGTTTCATGTTAGTGCTTATCTTGTGATACAGTTTGATGATTTGCTGATTGTATGTCCTATCCATCTACAGCATCTTTTCCAGCTTTCTTTCTCGACTGAAAGATGGTTTATTTTCTACTACAGAAGGTTGCTGTCGATGATGTCTGGCTAACGGATCTGAAGTGTCTTGCGCAAACAGCTCTTTATAAATATTTGTATTTTTTTAAGATTACTTCAGTAGTTCTCTAGGTTTTAGCTCCATACAGTAGAACTGTCTTCACGTTTCTGTTAAAAATTGTGACTTGATGTTGGATGTCAGTTGGTTTAAATTTTAGACGTTTTTTAACTGCAGAAATGCTACTCTTGCCATCCTAATCAGTACCTTCACATCTGCATTAGATCCTCCATGTTTATCGATAACGCTGCCCAAGTTTGAAAATAGTTTCCACACCTTCCAGAGATTTTGTGTCATGTGCTCCTATCTTCTCAGGCACACCATGATGTAGAAGAAGGCTACATAATGTTTTCTTGGCAACATTGTCAAATGCATTCTCACAGTCAAGAAAGCTGACGTAAAGTTGTGAGTTCCATTCAATTGGTTGTTAAAAAATGATTTGTGATATCAAGAATTAGTCAGTAAAAAATCAATCCTTACGAAACCTGACTTGCTGGTCTCGAAATTGGTCGTCAAAGGGATCTGTAGTTTGGTTCAATAATGTTCTGCTGATGACTTTTCCTGATATTGAAACTTTAGTGATGCCTCTGTAGTTCTCCCTTCTTTGGTACCTTGACGAGGTATCCTTCTTTCTAGTCTATTAGCATTTGTTCTACCTCCCAAATCTTCTTGAACCATTTTGGCATTTATTTCTAAAACCATAAAGGTCACGTATGCTCTCTGATGACTTGACATATATGCAATTTTTATATTATCCAGAAGCACATTTAACTACCACATTAAAATTTTAAACTTAGTTATTGGCCATTTCCGTCGATATATCCTCCTTACTGTTGCTCTCAGAACAGAACATGTGCGTAGATACATGAAGTGTTTTCGGTACGTCACAAACTACTGAACTGTTTTAAATGCAATGGTTGAGACCAAGTGAATGAATCAACAATCTAAAGTTGTCCAAGTGACGACTACTTGCAAACCAAAATTCACTGACTTCTAAACCGTTTTCATGTATATCGGAAAATAGTCACCAAATCTAAGTCATTTCCTTCATCAGAAATTGAGCAAATTTACGAAAGGCTTTATAAAAAATAAGTATGATTAAAATTTGGTAAACACATTGATCACTAGTTTTGAAACGATTATGATAAGCCATCTGTAACCGAATGCGTAACCTATTCAAGCGGTCACGTTCATCCCAAATATAATTATCCTATATTCATCGCTACTGGCACTTAATGTTTACACTTATTCTGTGAATTGTCGATGTGTATGAAACAATATAATTTGCGGTGAGTTATAAACGACTTGAAATTAGATTACACAACAGAGTTCGTAATCCAGTAGAAACAAGTAATAACGATTCACATTTCGCACAGTTCACCGAGCATATAAGCCACATGAGACATGCATAACCTACATGATCATTACATTAACTGTAGTTAATCGGCTCTCCTAAACTTGAACGTCACGAACTTTTCATAGAGTAAAAGTTCTTTCTTTCTTCAATATTTAGAGGCGGTGGAAAACACTCCACCTTCTACAAACCAGTAACATTAGTTCACAAACTACGTGGGGTCATAGAGGGTTTGATTGATATTCATACAAAAAATATATTGATATAGACACAACAATACATGAGACTAACCAACGGTTCCATAAGAGTAGACCATGGGCCTCTAACTTTTTATCGTAGAACAATTTAGACAACCTGTCTGGTACATAGGGTGCCGATACACGCTTGCACATCGCTAAGGCACTTCGTACGCATAACACTCATCACGAAGGTGGCAAACACTGGATTTATAGAACCACTACTTTCCTGGATTAGAAACCACCTAGAAGATCCGATGTTCTAATGTTAGCCGGGTACGAGAGAGATAGATAGCCATTTTATCTGGAGTTTCATAAGGACCACATCTGTTCCTTATTTTCATAAACGATCATCCAAGCAAGCTAAGCACAGTAATCCTCATGTGCATCGATGATGTTAAAATGTAAGTAGCTGTAAAAGAAGACTTTAAGAATTGACGAGCTCAAAGAAATCAACTAGTGTGTACGAGTTCACTATAAAGATATTGGATATATTCGAAACAGCCTAGTCAAAATCAGGTTTCAGCCAAATTTTAATTTTGTTGACCTAAATTTATTGAGACTGTACATATATGTGTTTATCATTATAAACTATAAGTTGAAATAAAGTGAATTGTAATTATAGTAGTAATCTTGTCTGCCCTCCAACTGTTTACACTGTCAAATGTGTTAGCATACTCAGTGTTAATCAATATATTGTCCTCATTTTAGGCAGAATGATTACGCAGTCGCTTCAACCTCCACTAATCTCCGGGCCTTTTGTAATACACATATTCCTGTTATTTTGGGAAAAAAACAAAAGATACAGTAATAGCTGTTTGTATGACTAAAATATTTATAAATCCAATGTTAGATTTAAAGTTTAGCTTCTTATATTATTATCAAATTAGGTTCATATTATCACAAAACTTCCATAGACTAATTTTGATAGATATTATTCCTTGGACAATGATTGATTTATTAATATACATAAAGTTTGCACTTAGGTATATCTTTATCAGAGCATTCTCTACTTTTATTAAAGTAGTAGAATAAACCATCTCTTCTTTTTAGCTTTTTCACAAAACCTGTATTTGTCCACTTCTCTGGGCCAGAGTTGTTAAGTTTCTTAAAACATTCAAGAATATTGTAAAGCACATAAACATACGAAATATTCCACCTCATCCCTATATCCTGCTAACTGAAACCTGTATGCATTTTCTACTTCAGCAGACCAGTGAGATGCACGTTTAATGCCAGTTGGTTTTACATCCTCCATTTATGTTTTTCGAAAACGTTGAAATTACTGTTACCTTATTAATAGCCAATTCAGTGTTCCAATAGCTAATATTTTCGGAATAAGCTAAAGCAAGCAGACAAATTCTTTGAGCTCGCATCTTGCAGTAAGATCCTTAGTGTTTTTTTAAGTCGTGTGATTCGCTTCGTTACTCTGTTTCCTGAGTTTTTGCATCTCCTCTTATGATATGTAGAACGGCACTATGGGTTTCAAGATGGAAACGGAATTAGGGCCTAATAAGTGATAGATGATGAACAGAAGATGCAGCAGGAGGCCACTTAACACTTCATGTGATATTCCACCCACTGTTTTCCCCCAGTTGATAGCCGTGCTACTTACTTCTGACAAATGGAAAATTATTCACCCATGAGGGTAGTAGATCAAGATGCTAGAAGGAAATATATTTGCTCATAATCGGTTAAATGGTTTAAACCGCTGAGAAAGGAGTAGAGATGCGTTTGCCTCATCACCTTTTTTGTCCAGTTGTGATGCTTCATTAGGTTGACATGCATTTTATTGTTATTTCAACTGAGACCGATGCTTAATCGATTTGTAGCGGTAAACAATCCCCTAAACAAATAATTTCGTAGGCTCTCATAATTGATTTTGACTATTTTTGTTTGAATGGACATGACTAACAGGAGACGTCTCGTCAAGCATCACCACGATGCCACTTAGGAAGGCATTCGTTTTCTAGCCAGCCGTCAGAGACGAACGTAACTTGGTCGTCTACATAGTGCACATCACTTGGTACTTATCTAGATGCTTAAGTGAAATATACTTGATTAACTCATGCAACTACCTTCAATTAGTGTTTTGACGTTTAACTAAGTTTTACGTGTGATACAGAAGACAGAAGAGTAGTCATTAAAAGATGAATTATTGCCGATAGCCAAAACCATGTAGTTAAAACTTATGAGCGGAAATTGTAAGCCCCTCTGTTTAACTTCAGCAGCCATTACACGCAGTTGAGATGGAGTAAGAATAATAAGGGACATAAAACCGTGTCTTACGGTACACACCTTAGTAAAAACTCCCATACATATAACCCCTCCCTGTTAACGTGAACATCATGTCCTCACTCAAGAATTTTTCATCGACCCTAATGACTTGTAGTTCAGAAGCTTATGTTTGAAGCCTACTTGTTATACATGTTGAAAATACTGCTTAAATCATCAAATATTACATCTACGGCCGATCCTTTACATATTACTTCTATCCACTATAATTGGTAGTTATTAGGGTAGCAGCCTAGTTCTTGGGCCCTTTAATTGGACCCGATTTGTTGCCATATTTGACAAGGCTATTAACAACTAACTCAACTTATCACTTCCAGTGACCCACTTACTTGCATTATTAAGCTAATATATGGTCCTTTATCAAAATGTGTACGCTTACACCATAGTCACTGTCTTAGTTATATGGATGTCTGATGTACTCACAACGACAAATAAATAAATAAATAGCTTTTATTCTCAAGTATCACTGTACATGACAGCATGCCAGTTTACATGCATACAAATATTTGGCAAGACTGTAATGTAGGGAAGAACCAATGAAATTGCGACTCTTCATCTCAAGGTCATCGCTCACAGTTGGGTAGACAGTGATGACGATCTATCGTATGCTCGCTAATTTCCACGAGAATGTTATCGTCAGCTATTTACAGGAGAAAGGTTTACTCCGAAGAGCATGTTTATGTGATTGTGGGGCGTCTATGCACTTGAACGAATGCTTAGAGAAGAGTGACAAGCTAATATTCCGATGTCAATGGTCGCCTAGCAAATGTCAAGTTCGTCCCTACATTATACTCCTGCCAAATATTTCGGCGAAGTGTTACAGTCATAAAGCTGTGTATAGTGAGATAGCTTCACTGGCTCATGATTGTGGTCACCTTTCAGTCAATTAGCATGACGAATTTTCCCATATCACCTGTAGTTCGACATCGTTTGCTTCATAGTATCAAGAATCAATAAATTTTCACTGGGCCGAGATTTTCTACCCTCTGTCTTTCATAGGTGGAGCCAGATGTATCGATGTTTTTCAACCTCGTTCCTAACGTCACAGCTCTGAAACTTAAATTTGTCACATCTTACCGTTATGTACAAGTCCAAGAAACATTCTTTGTGTCACAGTCCACGAATTTTCTTACAGATATTGTCAAGTCACTTACATGGCTTCTGCCGACAAACTTCACGGTGTGACCAAACTGCTGAAGAACATAAGAGAGCCAATAAGAATCAGGGAAATTGTTTCAAGAACGTGAGCTTAGTCGGGTTCAAAATGCTTACAGTGGATCAGGTGATTGGAGTTTTCTATGAGGACGTTGTTATCACTGATCTGAAAGCTGCCATATTGTTTCATATACAGTTGATTTGTGTTTACGGACTCCATATAGCTCAAGCACCATCTACATGTATGCCAGATGGTACCACCATCCATTGAAATGGCTACTCTGATGTCACCAGTAGGTTCTCGGTATTCACGACAGAACATTGGGGGGAAATACATTTCCAGTATGTCCCAGATCGGACTACAAAACAATATCATCAATAATTCAGATGTCAGTCCTCGCAGCGGCTGCAATATGTACAGACGACTGGAGAGCATATCGTTCTCTACGATGACTTGGATACGTTTACTATGTCGTAGCTCATATAGGATATTTCGTGGACCCAAGTACTTGTGTTAGCACACAAAACGTCAAAAAATATTGACAGAGTCTGAAAGAGCTTCTAAAACCATATAAAGGTTCTAAAAACAACATGGTTTTGAATTATATGAGCAAGTTACTATACCTTTCATATTATGAATTTGAAATCAATGAACCATCTCCAACATCCAAAAGTTCACGAATCAAGCAAAACCCTGTATCTCGTGTAATTTTTATAAATTTTTCAGCATTTTTATCTACAACTGCGTTCCTATTGGTTAAAACTGTTCTCAAGACCATCTGTTGTCGTTCAAGTTCATTAGCAAAGTTTAGCTTCGCTGATTTCACGTTTCTTTAGCCAAATTACTTGCATTAGCTCACAAAGCCTCTGAGGAAGAGCCATTTTTGATTGGTGAATATTCAGCTTCCTGTTTAGTGTGATAGGTTGCCAAAATATCTAGCATCATACGGATTTATTATCTACTAGTTGGTGTAAAATTCCCTTGATTAGCCTTGTTCCTGTAAAGGAATATATTCGACCGAATTTTCGTGGCCAAAATATTTCGCTTTCAAAATATGCAGGGTAAGCCTTAGACGTCAGTGTAGAATATACTCAACTTTTAAGTTGTCAGTCGTTTTGAATAGACAGACCGTTGGAGCCAAATTACCTAGAACGGCAATATGTGGGAACCGTGTTCCAATGCTTTTCATCTCAACAAATTTTTCAATCGACTCCAATCTTCGTAAGTGTTTTCCTCCTATGTTGGTGCTAGTCAGCCTTGATATATGTGTTTGGCTTACAAAAACCATGGAAATATCTTGCATCTACTTTTTCACTTTGACGCAAGGCTACAAACGTTTTTAGGGTTGAGTGCAACCAACCCATCTCCGAAAGGGCTAAATTTCTTATAATGTGCCCTTAGTACCTCACTTTGCAAACCGGACAAAGTGGTAAATTTTGCTGATCGGCAGTGTGAGCAAACGCTTTCCCGGGAAAAGGGCCTCAAGTTCGCAAAACTACACGATGAAAAGCCGATGTCTTCAGAGTTTGTGCTGGCGTCTATGTACTCTTCATTATCATAGAAATAGTTATAAGGACCTATTTCCACATACCCCGGTTGTTTGTATAACTTTTTCGAATACAACATATCGCCTTTTTTGTGGGCAAACGCTAGTAGTTTTATAATCCTTAGTACAGTTTGCAACTTCAGTGATCCGTACAGAAGTGCCGAATTTTTCTCAGAACTTTTCACTTTTTCGTAAATATTTCTTTTGCTATTCGTCTTTACTTATGGACTGTATTAAATCAAGGGTCTTTTCATACAAGGGCTTAACCTTAGGCATTAGAAATAGGACTTTTAAGACTGGGGTTGAGATATTCGTCTGCCGAACTGGTGTCGCAAATTTCTGGTGCTTTAGCATCGTTTTTAGACGTATTTATAAGTGTTCCGCATTTGGACAACGGATCATGTACATTCAGACAATACTTCCAAGCTCACTGTATTATTTGCAAGACTATTGCAAACCTTATCTGGAGTGTCTTAAAAGGATGCACTGGAATGATTCCTAAAATGTTCGAGAAAAGTAATCCCGTCCAAAAACGAGGATCGCTAGTTAATGTTGCACTACCAAAATGGTAATGTTAATTACTGTATACAAGTCTCCATTAATAACGCAACATTTACGATTTCTTCAGATTTTTCTGCCTCTAAATTAATAAATAACGTTTGAAGTAATCACTATTTCTGTACGTTTGATGCTTGCGTTGCTCTATAATTAGTGTTCCTATATTTTCACACAAATAGCAATAATCCCAGTCATAGTGTTATCACTACCAAATTGAAGACTGCTTTACACAGAAGTCTGCCTTTAGAACATAGAACGCACAGACACTACCTATTTGTCAAATAATGCTTAATAATAATAACTGACTCCTGAAAACAGGTACACACAGGTACGAGTGTGATCAATTTGATACATAATGCATAGTATAATGACATCTAATACAATTTAACAAATAAAGTTTTACTACTGTGACAACCACTTGCTAAATTTTGTAAGAGATTTGACGTGAACTTAGAGATTACAGTTGTTATGCATAACAAAACAGTTACGCGCAGTAATATAAAGCAAACAAGTTCGACGCAGGTGACATTCACAAACGAAGTAGAGTGAGACAAACAAGGCTTGTAGAAGAAGATATGGGATTCCAAATTTAAAAGATAACGAAATTGTACACACATTCTGTCGTATGTCTGGTATAACGGCTTAAAACACAAGACCGACCATCGTGGAAGATAAACCGATACTGGTTCCACATCGCAAGAGTTGAATGACGTATAGTCGTCAACGTAGTATTAGCTACAAATATATAAGGAAAAGAAGCGAAAGAGAAGGATTGTGGCTTCTGCAAGATAATCTAGAATCTGTAGCGCATGACTGCGGTTCGCTGTTGTGGGGCGTAGAAAAACTAGGTCACCAGAAGAGAGAAATTTGGAGAGTAGATTAATAAAGCATGAGAAAGATTTGAAGGCCCTGATGTCCACTGGTTGCCCGTTCCTTATTTAGGAATATTTGGCCAAGAAAAAGTTGACTCTAAGAGTGATCAGTGTTGTAACGTGTTTGGAGAAAGAGGAGTCATGGAAATATGATAAGCCAAGTTTTTAACACTATATAGCCTAGGTAAAGTCATGGAGTGCGGGGGGTGATTGTAGGCTGGTATTTGGTGTGCCGAAGTATATCCATGAACATTTGTTGGCGTTAAGCCGCAGCTTTCTTTAGTGCACTAATTAGTTGTAAACAACAAGTTTTTTTTATTCACCTCAGAAACCCGGCAAGTTCATCAGGTAGAAAGGAATATGCGACTTTGAGATCATCAGAAAACATACGCAACTTACCATTGGGAACGCAATCACATATATTATTAATATAGAGGATGATGAGGAGGAGACCATGAAAGCTACATTGTATAGGAGAGAGTAGAGTGAAACTTAACCATTTATGTGTGACCACTGAGAAAGGACCTGATCCAATCTAATAGAGGGTAGGCAGTATTGTACATCTTAAGCTTCCTTATAAATAAAAGGTGTTGAACGCGGTCAAACGCTTTGGAAATGCCAAAATGTAAAATGACAGCTGTGTAATCGTTAGAGCGGTTACTCGTTTTGTAGCTGAATAAGTCCAAGTGACAAGTTATGCACAATCGGGATTGTAAGAAACCTCATTGGCTAGGCGTAATTTGGTCCTGGTGTAACAAGTGCATAATCATATTTTCACTGATTGCTTTTTCCAAAATTCCAGAAACGGCAGGAGTAACGTTAACTAGGCGATAGTTGCTAACGCACGATACAGAGACCCAATAATAACTGCGAGTAATAAAAGACGTCCTGGTACGTGAATTATTCTACTAAAATAATGAAAATTTAAAGTAGGATAGTTAGGATATCATGTCCACCATGTTTCAATATATGAGAATTTGTACAGTCTAGATCAGAAATCTGGGAATATCTTATTGTATTAATGGCTCTGACAATGCTGTTGCAATTAAACTCAACAGTGTCAACCATAATTTGCTAATCAAAATTTTGTTGAGTATTGGTAAGTTGTATATCATAATCGTTTTGATTATGAAACCGAAATTATTTAGCAGAAAATGTTTCATTGGATGATTCGGAAATAGCTCCAGGACTTTTATATGTTTTATCATTGTAAACAAGGATAATAATAACAATAATAGTTTATTCTCATGCAGCAATTCGTACATAGGACAGTGTTTTATTGTTTCTACGTCGCCTTTTAAAAAACGTGTTGTAGCATGCCTGTTGAAAGCACTTGAAAGTACTATAAGTTCGTCCATCCTGGCCTTTTCGTTTTGATATAAGGAAATCCAATTGTATGTGTCAATAATAGAACCCAATACACAGAAGTCATGATGTATAAAAACCATTTTGAAGAGGGATGTCAAAGGTGCAGCACTGTGAAATGTGTGTTATTTTCTCGCTACATAACTTGCTTGGGGGGGGGGCAGGCACATTAAGATAAATGCTAATATTTGCGAAGAAGATAATGATGGCACGTTGGAAATCATCAATCGTAAAGAATGGAGTCCATTTCGACAGGCAGATTAAAAAGGATGAGAAATCTCAATCAGCAGCACTATAGTTTCGAGAAACTACTGAAAGGATTATGGCTGCGATTTGTTGAGCAGTGAGATGGAGATGGGAGTGGCAACGAGCACTGGACCACTTTGTGGTCACCCCAGTTTACTTAGGAGCAACATTAAATTTTAAGGGGAGCCTAATAATAATAATTTATTGTCTGATATCAGGAGCAAGCAATTTTTACAGGCAAGATCACCGAAATCACTTCAAACCATGGCATGGTTAAATGGTTACGCAAACAAATTTGACTATGACAAATAAACTTTAAATACTAAAGTGTATAGTAACGTGATTGCGTGGATAATGACTAGAAATGGATGGTTTTGCGTAAATTTGGGTGCAGTTATTAAACGTTACAGACTTTCGGATTTCAAATTGCAAAGAGCAACGAAATCATATGAGCGGAGTGTAGTACTTCTGGAGAGGGGTATATCGGTTGATAAGGTCCTGTTATTTGAAAGCAAGTGAGCATTGATTAACGGACTAAGGTTTAACGAAATCGTACTTGTCCAGAGGTTTGGGAGAGCGAGATAAGCCTTCTTCACGGCTCTTTGTAAAATTACAGGTTTCTATTTCTGTCTATTTGTCAGTTAAATATTTTGAAACACTAAAAAAGAAAGTGGAGGAGAAAAGACATGCAGCTGAGCAAAACAGATAGGATACGAGGTTAAATTAGAAATAGGATAGATTCACCATAGTATGCCAAATAATCAAATAACTTAGCAGTTAATTTTTTTACTTTGCTAGGAGCTATGCCACTGCTCAAAACTATCGTACAAATAACAGGTGTAGCATTAAATGGTGAGTGTTTGTTGTGGCCAGAAACTGTATTTTGTGTTATAAACTCATCTGAATCATAAGGTGATGTATTGTCCTTGTTAAAGGTAGAGATGTTAAACGACCTGTCCATATAAAAGGCAAAATATATGATTAACTGGAGGAAACTGACATTTAAATAGAAAAGTGCCCACAGGCTATGAAGAGGTTATTTTGTTGGTAGTTTGGACTGGTGAGAAAAGGAAAGCAGCGTCAGTTGTGACGCAGGCCGTGAACTCGTAAGCTAGATATGGGGCGGTCCATGACTTATCGTTTCTGGATTTACATAAAATAGGATCCAGAGTGTTATCGCCTCTCGTTGGATGGATGACGCGTTGTCGCTAACCATGAATATCAGTGGTGCGTAAATGTTCATCCTGCGTAAGTGGACTGGAATGGATATTCCGATTGGTATCTAGAGGGTTAAAATCACCGAAGATGACAGTGAGGGGGAGTCTGTACAAACAGCCAACCAGTAGTGAGGTGTTGGACAGAATAATGGCAGCCCATATAGACTCTTACACAATATTTACAGTTGAGTTGCTAAGGCGTATGGGGGAGAGAGAGCGTAAAATGTAAAACAATCAACTACCTCTTATCTTGTTTTCCCGGTCACAACGGTAATGGATGCATACGTCTATGTCTAATTCATCACTCAATATACAAGAATGGCACCAAGATTTTGTGACTATTAGGATGGGTGGGCTTAATTGTAAAGCATTGGTTTTAAGGAGAGGCATATTGCCTATAACAGATCTAGCACTAATCAGAAGGTTCAAATGTCAGATTGTCATCACCTACTGTAATTATCAGCAGCGTTATTCAGGATAGCGTATTGAGTCTTTTATTTTACATTATTTACGCAAATGATACAGGAACTGGTATAGAGCTTGGCCAACTATATAAATATTCGGGTGATCTCAGAGCAGTACGCAACCTTAACTCTTATGCTGTAAATGAAGATATGACTCTGATTTGAAGAGATTATGATAACCTATCTGCTTAGAGACAAAGTGGCAACTACTACTTAATGATGACTAATATAGGATTATGTACATTAGCAACCATAACCTTCAGTCTACTTTTTATTTAAATGGTCTCAAAGTTCAAATGCTCTGATCCATAAGCAGCTTAGGTATTAGATACTTTATTAACCTAGAGTTCACGAAGCACCCTTTCACCATAATCCTCAATACTTCTAAACAACGGAGGTCAGACTTGCCTGGTTTCATATATATATAATACCTACACTCAAGTAATGTCATGCATGAATAAAATAGATAAGATGCATATAGAGTGTGTCCAACAAAGTTTCATGCAGCGAATCTCAGAATATGATTTTAAACTGATTTGCACGACTCAATGAATATCACTTTCTCTAAAATCTCTTCTCTCGCACGTTAAAAACAAATATTAGATACGTTTACTAAAACTCCTAGTCAACATCGTTTATCGCCAAAATTTTTTTATGTATATCACGTTAAACTCTAAAACAAACAACCGCAAAATATTTGCACTAATGATTCTATCCTGAAGTCCAAACTTTTTTCATTTAATCTGAAAATTTGTACCATGTTTTGCCTGTCTGACTAATTAGCCTTGAATCACTGACGAATGTCTTATTATGGGATTAGGAATCCATTACTTGCATGGTTAAACTCTTTCCTCAGTAATAGACATGGAATAGTTAAAATTAATTCCACTCTTTCGAAGGCCGAACCGGTTACAAATGGTGTTATACAAGGAAGTGTCTTAGGCCCAATGCTCTTTATAGCTTACATAAATGATATATGCAAATGCTTTAGCATGGGTAGACCCTTTTTATACGCAGATGATCTCAAAATAGTGTACTCATTCCCCCTCACGAATTTGCACACACATTCAGTGGAGTCACTACCGAGCTTAACAAGGTCGCAGTATGGTGCTCAAAATGGAAGTTGGATCTTAATGCTTCTAAGTGTGGTTGGATATGTTTTGGGGATAAGCGCCTCAATTTTGATCTCTCCATAAACGGCAGTAAGTTAGCTAGGCTTCAGTCAGTAGTTGACTTAGGACTAAGGTACTCTAATAACCTGTCTTTTACAGAACAGGTCAATATGCAGACATCTAAGTCACATCGACTACTGGGTTGCATACTATGTAACTTTTATAGCGATGATTCTTGTATTCTGCTACATAAAGTTTGTGTCAGACCTTTGCTAGAATACTGCACCTTTATTCTCAGTAATGTTTCCATTAGGGATAAACTCAGACTGGAGTCTGTGCAACGTCGGTTTACTCTTCGTATTCTTGAGGCTGATCGTACTCTAGACTATAAAACTAGATGCACTAAGTTAGGACTAGATACCTTATGGAGGCGACGGCTAAAATTAAACCTAATCTTCTTTTATAAAATATTAAACAAATTAGCGTTTTCATCGCCTAATACAATCCAGCTCGAGGAACCCTCTTGCTATAACTTACGCAATTCAGCCTCGAAAATAAAAATATCGCAATCTAAATCTGCACTTTATATGAATTATTTTACAAATAAATTCTCGAGAATCTGGAACCATTTGCCTCAAGCCATTCGGGAAACAGATTCACTTCCTTTATTTGTACGGCATGTTAGTAACTTCATCTCTTCTGAAATCTCGTTAAAAATGTTCACACCAACTATTGTTTCTTACTCCACTAGCGAAATAATAGGGACTCTGAACGTGTGAGCACCACTCACCTGTCTTGGTCATATGATAGTATTCTTCCATTTTAATCAGCCTATAAGCAAAAGTGGCATGTTGGAAGTACAATTACTAATCCTGCCCATTAGTTTTGTTAACCCCGGAATACCAGTGCTGTTGTTTTGTGTTCTTCCTTCTTTTGTCTTTCCTCTAGTTGCAGAAAATTATGTGCAAGATAAATATGGAACTTACTGGCACAAAACTATTGCCTTCTCCTCAACACCCAAGTTTCAAGTACCCTTGCTCCTATCTCGCGTCTGAACATGCACAGTGATCCAATCTGCTAACCCTTAGCAGTTTTTTGGAACTGTAACGGATTGGTCAAGGAGCGCGAGGGACTTTGTCATATATGCACCATGCTACAACACATATAAATGGTGTCCTAATACTGTGAAATTTGTTGCAATTGGTTTGTTTCTCAATGCATATCTTTATACCTAGAAAATTCCTGACACTAAAACTTCGTCGAAATACTTGTATGTATGTAAACTTATATCATTCAGATCAAGCCTGTAAACTGGCATGCTCTCATTTACAAATTGTTACTTGAGAATAAATTATTATTATTATTAGGGTTCTAAAACTTTAAGCACTGCAACCAAAGTGTGCTTCAACAGAAAAATAACGAAATAGAGAGATCCAAACTAGTTTTTAATGACTTATTACATTCCTAAACTAGCTTCTAACCTTAAATATTAGACAATCCTCACCGTAATTTATAGCCCACTTAGATTATTCAATACATCATCCAATAAAGTAAACTTAAAAGTATTAAATTAGAGCTGTTAATAAAAGACTACTTTCTTATGGATTTTATGTACGAATAAAAGTTGCAAACGAAAATTCACACCAAATACAGTCATGGTAGTTTTGAAAAACAATTAAGTTTAACAACCACAAACAAGCGTGTAACTTTACAATCGCACATTTAAAAATGCGCAAGAAAATTCAGAATTCTTTAAGAGTCGAACAGAAAAGTCAAACAGATATTTGCCGTTTAAGGCCCAAACAAATAAGAAGCGTTAGATATGGTGTTAGTAATCTCGTGTTGTCTAAAACAACCGTGTTAATAAATGCAAACCAGCAAACATTATTCCAGCAATTAAAACTCCCCTCTGAGACTCGGTGGTTCACATTTGGTAGAGTTATGATACGTAATAATAAAAACCGAGTTTCTGTGAAAGTTGAGAGGATTACACTCTTTTTAACGACCAAAGCAACAGTTAATACACGTACATAGAATGACTGCACGATGTGAGGGACTGAAAGAGACATCTAAATCGTTGACAAAAGAAAAAGATTCGACCTGGAGAAATTACTAGTCTGAATGAATTGATTGGTGATAAGCTGGAGAGCAATGAATAACCTTCGAAGAGGTAAAGTTGTACTTCGGAAATGAATGGGAAAGTAGCTAACACTCACAAAGTGTGCCACTAATGTTTTCCGAAGAAAGACAGAAGCACTTATAGCACAAAAATTTCATGAAATTAGAGTTATCAAAGGATTGTCCAAGGTAACGAAGTGGAACACAATGAATACCATTTAGTTTTATACGTCCACCAACGACTGCAACGAAGGCCATATAGATTAGTTACATGAAAAGTTGTAAATAATCGTAGAAAAACACCCACTCAAGGAATTGACCATTTCATAGAAGATCTAAACGCTAAGTATGGAATGGGCAACATCGGATATAAAGATATCATACGACATCATGGACTGAGAGAAAGAAAAGGAAACAGTGAGGTTTGCAAACTTATGTGTCTTTAAAAAATGATTATAGTTGGCACAGAATTTTCCCTCCCCACATTCACAAAGGCGCACAAATATACATGTGTTGCACCGGACCCCACTTCGGAGGACTAAATGCACCACGTCAGCATCAATGAATGGTTCAGAAGGACCATAGAAGAAGTAAGAACAAGGAAATAAAGTGACAGAGCTTCAAACCACCGCCTGTTCAAAATTAAAATGAAGCTATTAAAGCACTGTACAACTGGAGCAACAGCATTATAAAAGCTTAATACAGCCTTTCTTCAGGTATACTGGTAACTTCAACGAATCCAAGGTATATCTTAACAATAAATTCCAAGCCTGTCACTATATACAGAAGAAGAGGCAACCAGCAAAATGAACAGTTGGGAAAGAATTAGAGATCAGTAAGTGCAACATATTATGAGTAGCAGGAGACACCACCACAAGAAGTGAATCGTTGTTTTCACTCTGGGTAAGATCGAAGATAGGAGGGACATGAAGAGAACAATCAAAAGCTGATGAACAAGAGCAAAGAAAGCCAGGCAACAGCCCAAATGCACAGAAATAAGCAAGAGTGTGAAGTGGATCATTAGATCGGAATAACGGAAATATGATGAAGACTTGGGGGTGACAGTGGCGAAAGCTACAAGGTAAAGATGTATGTGATATGTATATTACATAATGAAAAAGCTAGCTAATAAATACAGTAAATCGGAACGACCAATCACGAACAAGATGGACGAGCAAATCAGTTAGACCCAATAAGAGCGAAAAAGCTAGTAAGATCACTTTAAAGAAATCCTGAATACGGTTATTCAAGTACTGCGTTCATTCGCTTCAGAATTTTTTTCATTTTTCTTACTATATATCTCAGTCTTTCGTCACTGTGCATAATTTTCGACTGTATCATTTAACTGCTTAACCTAAAAGTAATGCAATATAGGCTAACAATATAATTCCAGTTAATTTCCTTGCTAGTTGTGTAGTAGATGAAAACCAAATATCACTATCGACAGAGGGGCTTACTTAATTACTTGCGCTCATTGCCCCTCACAAAGAAGAATTAGCTGCTCACCAGTGTTCTCCATTGAACTCTGTTGTGAGCAATCCTTTACAGCTGTTTCCAGTTGCTGCTCATCCTTTTATATTCGATTTCTAATTATCGTCGCAGTATGTTATTTGGCCTTCCTCTTTTCCGTTTTCCAGCAGGATTCCAATTTAATGTTTACCTCGTGATGCAGCCTGATGATTTTTTCAATGTAAGTCCTATTCATTTCCAACGTCCTTACCTAATTTTCTCTCCTGATTGAAGCTGGTTTATTTCATCCCATAGTAGGCTGTTGCTAATGGCTTTCGTCCAACAGGCATTCAACAACTTGCGTAGATAGTTGCATATAAATACTTGCACCCTTCTGATGATGTTAGCAGTTGTTTTTCACGTTTCACCTCTATTCAGCAAAACTATCTTTACGTTCAAATTGAAGAGTCTGACTTTGAGGTTTATTGACAGTTGTTTTGAGTCCCATATATTTTTCAACTGTAGGAAAGCTGCCCTTACCTTTACATCTGCATCGGACCCTTCTTGTTCATCGATGATGCTTCCCAGGTATGTAAAAGTATCCATTTCTTCCAGAGTTTCTCTATCAAGTTCAATTGGGTTGGTGCTCCCTGTTTTATATTTAAGGCTCTTACTCTTTCCTTAATGCATGTTCAGGTCTACTGGTGCTGAGATTGCTGCTACGTTGGTTGTCTTTACTTGTCAGTGTTGGTGTGTATGGGCTAGAAGAGCTAGATCATCCGCAAAGTCCAAATCATCGAGTTGCATCCTACTTGTCCATTTAATTCCGTGCATCCCTTCAGATGTGGAGGTCTTCATGATCCAGTCAACCACTAGAAGGAAGATGAAAGGCGAGAGTAGGCAACCTTGTCTGACTCCGGTCCTCACTGGGAATGCATTTGTCAGTTGTCCTCCATGAACAATTTTGCACTGTGTTCCGTCGTAAGAGTTCCGGATGATGTTGACGAGTTTCTCTGGTACACCGTTGTCTCGAACAAGTTTCCATAGTGTTCTCTTATCCACACTGTCAAACGCTTTTCATAATCAATGAAGTTGATATACAGTGGCGAGTTCCATTCAATTGATTGTTCAACGATGATCCGTAGTGTTGCAATTTGGTCTGTGCACGACCGACCGTTAAGGAAACCAGCTTGTTGATCTCGAAGTTAAGCATCCACTAAATCTTTCATTCTGTTCAACAATACTCTGTTAAAGATTTTCCCTGGTATCGACAGTAGCGTGATCCCTCTGTAGTTGTCACATTTGCTCAAATTTCCTTTCTTTGATATCTTGATATGTTGTCCTTCTTTCGAGTCTGCCGGCACTTGTTCTTCCTCCCAGATCCTTCTGAAGGAAAGATGGAGTATCCTTGTTGCTAAATCGATATCTGACTTGAGTGCTCCAGATGGTATATTGTCAGGTCCTGCTGCTTTCCTACTTCTGATTTGTCTGATGGCCATCTTGAATTTTTCCATCATTGGTGGAGTGACATCTGTCGGAAGATCTGTAGGTGATGCTTCGATGTCCGGTGGGTTCAGTGGGTCTGGTCTATTTAAGAGTTCCTCAAAGTGTTCTACCCAGCTATTCTTTTGTTCTTGAATCTCAGTGAGTGTCTTATCCTCTTTGTTCTTGACCGGTCGCTCTGGTTTACCATATTTGCCTGCTAGTTTCTTCGTTGTGTCAAATAGCTGTTTCATATTTCCTTCGCTTGCAGCTTTCTCCGCTGTCATTGCAAGGTCTTCGATGTATTTCCGTCTGTTGGCCCTAATGCTCTTTCTTTACCAGCTTATTTGCTTCTGTGTATTCAGTTTGTGCCTTGATTTTCTTTGCCCTTGTTCGGCTGTTGTTGATTTCTATCTTCTTGTTTCTCCTTTGTTGAATTTTGCTTAATGTCTTAGTGGAGATCCATTCCTTATAATGGTGCTTCTTGCGGCCCAGAACCTCGTGACACGTTGACTTTAGTGCTTCCTTGATTTCTTTCCAGTTTGTCTCCATAGTGGTTTCCTCTTCTATTAGTAAATCTTGTAAGACTTGGAACATGTTGTTGAGAGATATTTTGAATTCCTTGAGTTTGTCAGTGGCTCACAGAAAGCCTGTATTGAACCGTTGTACTGCTGCCACTCCAGTTGTCCACTGCTTATTTAGCTTCAGTTTCATTTTAGCAACCATCAGGTGGTGGTCTAAAGCTACGTCAGCTCCTCTCCTGGCTCTTACATCTTCCATTGATCTTCTAAATTTTTTATTGATACATATATGATCGATTTGATTCTCTGTAGTATTATCCGGTGAGAGCCATGTAGCCTTGTGTATGCGTTTGTGGGCTAATATTGTACCACCTATAACCAATTTGTTGAAAGCACATAGGTTTGTAAGTTTTTCACCATTGTCATTTCTTTCTGCCAGTCCCTGTCGTCCCATGATTTCTTCAAATCCAGTGTTGTCCGCTCTGACTTTGTTGTTTAGGTCTCACATAAGGATTGTCAGAACGTCTCCTGGACACTTCATTATAATTGATTGAAGCCTATCATAAAACTGATCCTTGTCCTCAGCATTGCCGACGTTGGTGGATATACAACATTTGATAATATTAATGTTCCGCCTGTATCTCTTCTAGAGTTACTGCCGGTCTCAAGCCGTGGTAAAGGAAAAGGGTTGAGCATGGGGCTAGCATTTTCATCCTGGAAAACACAAGCTTTCTAAAAATAACGCTAACCAGATTAAACATACTAAACATCGACACAGATACGTGTAATATATAATGAGTCTATTATACTGCGAATATAATTTATCGAATATGACAAAAGTTTTTTACAGTTATACAATTTACTGAAGGTTTAAAATTAGTTTACTTGAATAGAAATAATATTAAGTGCTTGGGGTGTGTCAAAACATAACTACAGCATTAACATCAGATTTATACAGACGTGACCAGTGGCGGGTCGATGGTAAGGCGACAGTAGTAAATGAATGTAGAAAAATAATCAAAAGAATACTGTAACAGATAGCAGGATATTTGGCAGACAACAGCAATTTTGATGCAGATTCACTCCATTTGAACTAGACTGCAACAGTAATGAATTACTAATTGACAACTTCGATAATATAGTAAGGACTCAGGATAAATGGTGTTGCTGAAGTATTAATTAGTAAATCACTAATGGAAGGAAAGTGAAAAGAAAAAGTATATACGACTATAGGATTTGAAATTGTACAAAGGTATCATTAGTGCATTGCAACAAGACTGACAATATATATATCTATATATGAAGAAGCGTACAAAAACAGTGTTAATAAGTTTCTTAAAGGAAGATAATGATCCTATTTCATTTTTTAGAGTAGAGCAATAAGAAAGTAATCATCACCAATTGTTTGATAATTCTAGGCAGTTGATTTCGGAAATTAGCCATGTAGTTTAATGCACATATGGAATAATTTAATGCCCTTTAGTAGTAAAACCTACATTAATTTTGTTATCATCATACGTCATCAGAGTAAACCAAAAATAATGATTAAGTGTAGTACGAAATCAATGCCAATCATAGTATAATACAAATGGTTTCACACTCTACTTACAAGAACAAATTTATCCAATTTGAAGCATGTTTGCTTATCATCACTTGTATACTTCATTGTAAAAAACGTGAACAAATTTATCAAAAATAACATTGTTAATATTATCATTATTATCAGTAGTAGTAGTAGCAGTAGTATTATTAGTAGCAGTACGGTTGCTATTAGTAGCAGAATAATGGATTATCATTAAAAATATCAATTGACGATTCCCGTGTAAGATTTATCAATCAAATGTAAAAACCTAAGGACAATATAAAGTTAAATAATTTCATTTACACAGTTTCAAATAACAAACTTTAATCTCATAATAAACTCATTCTCTAGTGACTAACTTCATGAATTTCCTGAAGTCCTAGTGAGCACTCGTGACTGGTGGAGTTTACATAGATATCATTAACAACAGTGTATAATCGTCGCTCTAATCACCGAACGCCAGTTAAGTTGCTTAGTTGGTTACACGTTCACTGTTAGATCTAAACGTCCTGAGTTCGACTCGCTAGTGAAAATGTGAAAGGAGGGTGCATTGCTCAACGGTTTATTATGTTACTCAAAAGTGACTAATATATGACAAGTACGAACAAAGTAGTTTTCTAGTGTTGAATAACCATTATGAAAGTAGCTTATACATTAGAATAGAGTGAGTTTAAAGAAATGAAATAAAAAATCACACTGTTTAATCATCTAAAAATAATATACTATTTGTTAATTATTTTTGAATCCTAATAAATAAAGTATTAACAACATATACTGTCAGTTACTTTACTGTTTAATTTTTCAGCTATGGATTCACTGATAATCGTAGATAGTAATGTTATACATTAAATTTATAGCAACTACGAATTTTTCTATTTAAACTGAAATAAACATTGAACTACATCTCGTCAAGGACATGTCTCACTTAGTGTGATTTCGGTGATAAACATATATACTTAGCGGATTGAGTAAAATATAATGATATTTTTAAAATTCAAAAATTGGCACTTGCATCGCCGAAAGGTGATTTCGTGGTAGACATCAGAAAATACTGAAACTAGGTTTATCACTATTCTACGCTCTTCATTTCTCTAACAGCTCATCAGTGGCAATCACAGACTGCCAAACAAGAAAATAAAGGATTAAATCTATTAAGAAGAATAAGTTTTCTCAAAGATAGCTTTATGTCTTGATGATAATTGTCAAATAGTACAAAACCTAGATCTATGTGTTTTCCTCCGTCTATCCCCAAACTGACGACAATAACATTACGTAAAATTTATATGAAATAACATTTTAACTATCAAATAAGTCTTAATCATACAAAAAAAATAGATAATCATTTAATTTTGACTTATAGATGTAACTCATTAGAAATAAAATCAGTTGATTGTTGTAACTAATGTCATAGTCTTATTAATCACATGAATCTCGACACGTATAATAAAGGAATGGATATATCTATTATTAATATTGTTGAAAATGAAATTAGATGCAGAATCAATGAAAATTTGATACTAATACATGGTAATTAAATCCAAGAAATTCTCAGCAAGGTAGGTAGCATTTATGTATGCATAAAATCAATAAGTTTCTGTTTCATAGCAAGTAGGATATTTTAGAATTAAAACTAAATAATTTAAATTCAGATTTTTAACATAACCGGATAATGATCAATTGTTATAGGCAGCAAATCACATTCAAATGGACATTATGTAATGATGATTAGGACAAAAATCAACTTGATTGGTTGTAGACACTTGGTTATAATATGAAAGTAACTAAACTAATTATCAAAATTTAACATCATATTGTTCCCACAACTATCTCATTTCAAAGAATTAACATGAAAGTTTGTTCTTTTAAAGTAAGTAAGTACATTCAAAGTGAAAGTATTTTAAAGGTATTTATGCTTGAGTACACTAAAAATCAATCAATCAATCAACCAGTCAATTAATTCTATTAACTCACTCATAGAGTTTAATTTAAAAGTACATTCAATATAATACTATTATAGAAGAGCGAAACGTGGTCTTATTTTACTATAGTATAGTATGGTATAGTATGCACTATTCACATATCAATCATACATGAATAAACGAATGAATATATAATGTTTGATATATTTGTTGATTATTATTTGATTTTCGTATGAGAGGTTCCTTCCTGGTCATGAGATGTGGAAATAGTTAACGTAGACCAATGTCCTGCGTTTAATATGTATTACTGAGGTCCTTCATATATTAGGGACGAAACAATAACCAATTTTATTTATTTTTCAGTCATTCCTCACCTGGCATCAGATTACGATGGAAATTACGAATGATATGAATTTACCGATTTAGTAAAAGATTGTAACTTGGTCGTTACTGGCAAGATAATAATAATAATAATCATTATTATTGATAGAGTGTTGAATTCTAGTCTTTAATATCAACTACAGTCCAACTTCACTCTCTAAATTCCACCTTCTTTCTCAGTAGTATGTGTAATTGTCACACTCACAAAGTGAATGGGAGAATGGCAGAAAATATTAAATCCAACATACTTAGTGAATACAATAGTGAATTATCGAGCACTACTTTGATTTTAATTCAATTGGTTTCGGAAAAACGTTTCAATATAAAACTATATTTTAAGCAGAATGTTACTCAGTTTACTAACCGAAAACACTTGATCAGCTGAGTTGCTATATTCCATGTGGTATGAAGTTTAGCCAGCATAATTAGTAATATTGAATGTATTTGATGATGTAGATGTGTCCTGGTTCTATGCGACATTCATATAAGTAGTTGTGAATAGACTAGAGTTAGAAGACAATAATAGTTTGTGAACACTGTGTTTTATTGGAATTATGAATGATCCTCGCAATCATTTACAAAACGTTTGTTTGCCGGTAAAATGCAATCTGAAATTGTACGTTTACAATGTTACAACAAACATCTCAACGTTGATGTATATTGATTTTATTTTGTTCAGTTAATACAAAACAAGGTCAGGAAATTTCAGTGATGCTATCCACCCAAATAAAAGTATTCACTGTTAACATTTATAATCACTTCTAATCATTTGGTAGATGCGTCACTCACAGTAGATTGCAACTTCCAAATATGATTTCATTTTTGCAGTAATATTCAGCTGTCTGCCATAAACATCTCGGTGTGTCACCGTCTCAGATGAGGGACGAAAAACAAAAATGGTGTGAGTTTAATCTTCAAATTGAAAGTTCAATGTAAACTGTACTGTGATATGGAGCACTCATCAATTTAATGAGAGGGAAAATAATCAAGAATGCTACAAATATCACATATAGTGAATATCGAAAACGTTGAGGGTAACTTCAGTTGATAATTATGTAAATTATCCCCCTAGTCCAATATGAAATAGCTTAACTCAATCAGACACCAACATTGAAGAGAAAGTGAATTTAAAAATTACACTGCTGTATATAACATTACGTTTAGTACACATTGAATAAACTTCTTAATTACAAAGTTCTGTAACTTTCATGTCTTCCTGTCACCACTTAGATATTAGACTAAGTGCGTCAGTGTACATTCATTAACATATTCGACTTTCAACAATCTCTTCATAATAGTACAAACTGCCATTACTCATTGTCGAATACTACTCACAAATCATAGTATACTTCATAAAATTCATTGATTAAATAATACGCAAGCTTGTATATTAATACGATGAATTCTGATGGGAAATTGATCATACAATTTTAAATTATGACCTACGGATTTTCGGAAAGTGGGATATTTATAAATATGTATATATAGTGTTTGTGTTGAGTACAGTAAGTGTACTGACGACATGAAAACAGAATAACAGTGGTATCTTCTAATGTGATCTGAGAATATAATAAAATTAAACCTGTGGTGAGAAAAAACGAGATCAAGAAATCATGTTTCTCTAGCCAAAGCCACTTTTACTGCTAAATAGGTCTAAATACTAATAATAATAATACTACTACTACTGATAATAATAATAAATCATTTTTCACATATTGTTTCATATAGGTCATCTTTGCAATAATCAACGAGTGTATACTAATTTAGGCAACATTTATGATACACAGATTATCAGTCAGTTAGTTGTAGTCCACAAACAGTCTGTTATGTGACTGTATTGTTTCTAGATTCTTAAATCACATCTGAACATAGTGTAGAAATAGTAGAAACGGGTGCTGAAATAATAAGAATTGAGAATACAAATTTAATCTGCATAATATAGGGCAAAAATAAATTTAAGGCTCAGGATTTAAGAGGTAACAAATGTGAGTGTAATTGTGATGCTTGAAGTGATTCTTAACTCAACATCTTCAATTGTAGTTCGACGTGATTCTGCGAAAGATAAGCATGTAGTCTTCACTTACCAACATGTTTCAATCTGATGATCATGGTAGTTCTCATTTTAATCACTCCTAGGCTTCTTCCAACTTACATCTACTCTAGTCAATAACGCACATTTAGGCAGGCGGTATTCAAGTCTTCGTGTTACATGCACCTATTATATTAAGCGATGAACATCAACATCAATCGATTTCTTATCTTCCAGTAATACCTGCGTTTAAAATTATCAGCAATCACACAGTGGTCCCACTTCTCACTAGAACTGGCAAATTATTTACAGAAGTCAAGTAAATGCTCAATAAATAATGTGTAATCGTTGAAATCATTTACTTAAATCAAAAATACTGAATACCTAGATGATAGCTTCAGTAAACAATACACTTTAAAATATACCATGAAATTTCAATATCATCATTATGCTATATTTATAGCTATGAATGCTATGAATTCTAATAATCAATTTGAGATTTCAGTCAGTAACAGAATGTTTCAGAATAAAATTATGCAACTTTTCTAACTATCATGGTATTCACTGATTATAATAATTTATTCCTTTTGAATAAAATAAAATTCATTTATGATAAAAACTATATTACTTATTGCATTCTAAGTGAATTCACTTTATAGCATAGTTGTATTTAATATTCTGTTTTTATTCTTCTTTTTTTTGAATCGTATGATCTGTTTTTTTAATCTGTCAACATATTAAATGTAATCAGTGTAATGCTGATTATTTAGTAACGTCAACATTGTCTAATACATTTTGTTATTATTATTATTACGTCATAATTGAAAATGTAAATATGTATATATATTTATTACATCATAATTTCTATATGTCAATCTATTATGAATGCATATACATTTTGAATGAAGTCAACCATTGATCTATTGAATGTATACACTATTGGATAAGAATGAATTCGTTGAATTTGAAATGATGCACTAAAGGGAATTAATAAAAATAAAATGGGGATTTATGATTTATTTATTTATTGCAATAAATAAATATATTTTTATCAATTTGTTCCAAACATTTCTTCCAATTTTGAAATGAAACGACAAATATCATGTTGTATTTTTGATTAAAATAGAAAACATAATTGATTGTACGGTGATTGATCACTGTGTAGTAATGTATTTCAAGTCATTTATAGTGATGTACAGTGCTGTATACAGCTCATTCTAGCCATTGATCAGTTGAGATATGAATAGTTCAGTAGTAGCGGATACGGATTTTGAAGCTGTGTAACCTAGATTTAGTCAGCAGGGTAGTGTGAATTCTCTCAAAGATTGAAGATACGCCATTGCTGAAGAGTACTAAATATTGTGAATGCTGGGTCCAGGGTTTCCTGTCGATTGCAACAAAAACAACATTCCATAGCTGATAGTCAATTCAGATATGCATAGTGAACAATGAAGACGTTGTGCATAACAGTAGTCTGTATCGACTGACAAGAAACTGACGACGTTTATTTTAAATTTGTCGCATTCATAGCTATAAATATAGCATAATGATGATATTGAAATTTCATGGTATATTTTAAAGTGTATTGTTTACTGAAGCTATCATCTAGATATTCAGTATTTTTGATTTAAGTAAATGATTTCAACGATTACACATTATTTATTGAGCATTTACTTGACTTCTGTAAATAATTTGCCAGTTCTAGTGAGAAGTGGGACCACTGTGTGATTGCTGATAATTTTAAACGCAGGTATTACTGGAAGATAAGAAATCGATTGATGTTGATGTTCGTCGCTTAATATAATAGGTGCATGTAACACGAAGACTTGAATACCGCCTGCCTAAATGTGCGTTATTGACTAGAGTAGATGTAAGTTGGAAGAAGCCTAGGAGTGATTAAAATGAGAACTACCATGATCATCAGATTGAAACATGTTGGTAAGTGAAGACTACATGCTTATCTTTCGCAGAATCACGTCGAACTACAATTGAAGATGTTGAGTTAAGAATCACTTCAAGCATCACAATTACACTCACATTTGTTACCTCTTAAATCCTGAGCCTTAAATTTATTTTTGCCCTATATTATGCAGATTAAATTTGTATTCTCAATTCTTATTATTTCAGCACCCGTTTCTACTATTTCTACACTATGTTCAGATGTGATTTAAGAATCTAGAAACAATACAGTCACATAACAGACTGTTTGTGGACTACAACTAACTGACTGATAATCTGTGTATCATAAATGTTGCCTAAATTAGTATACACTCGTTGATTATTGCAAAGATGACCTATATGAAACAATATGTGAAAAATGATTTATTATTATTATCAGTAGTAGTAGTATTATTATTATTAGTATTTAGACCTATTTAGCAGTAAAAGTGGCTTTGGCTAGAGAAACATGATTTCTTGATCTCGTTTTTTCTCACCACAGGTTTAATTTTATTATATTCTCAGATCACATTAGAAGATACCACTGTTATTCTGTTTTCATGTCGTCAGTACACTTACTGTACTCAACACAAACACTATATATACATATTTATAAATATCCCACTTTCCGAAAATCCGTAGGTCATAATTTAAAATTGTATGATCAATTTCCCATCAGAATTCATCGTATTAATATACAAGCTTGCGTATTATTTAATCAATGAATTTTATGAAGTATACTATGATTTGTGAGTAGTATTCGACAATGAGTAATGGCAGTTTGTACTATTATGAAGAGATTGTTGAAAGTCGAATATGTTAATGAATGTACACTGACGCACTTAGTCTAATATCTAAGTGGTGACAGGAAGACATGAAAGTTACAGAACTTTGTAATTAAGAAGTTTATTCAATGTGTACTAAACGTAATGTTATATACAGCAGTGTAATTTTTAAATTCACTTTCTCTTCAATGTTGGTGTCTGATTGAGTTAAGCTATTTCATATTGGACTAGGGGGATAATTTACATAATTATCAACTGAAGTTACCCTCAACGTTTTCGATATTCACTATATGTGATATTTGTAGCATTCTTGATTATTTTCCCTCTCATTAAATTGATGAGTGCTCCATATCACAGTACAGTTTACATTGAACTTTCAATTTGAAGATTAAACTCACACCATTTTTGTTTTTCGTCCCTCATCTGAGACGGTGACACACCGAGATGTTTATGGCAGACAGCTGAATATTACTGCAAAAATGAAATCATATTTGGAAGTTGCAATCTACTGTGAGTGACGCATCTACCAAATGATTAGAAGTGATTATAAATGTTAACAGTGAATACTTTTATTTGGGTGGATAGCATCACTGAAATTTCCTGACCTTGTTTTGTATTAACTGAACAAAATAAAATCAATATACATCAACGTTGAGATGTTTGTTGTAACATTGTAAACGTACAATTTCAGATTGCATTTTACCGGCAAACAAACGTTTTGTAAATGATTGCGAGGATCATTCATAATTCCAATAAAACACAGTGTTCACAAACTATTATTGTCTTCTAACTCTAGTCTATTCACAACTACTTATATGAATGTCGCATAGAACCAGGACACATCTACATCATCAAATACATTCAATATTACTAATTATGCTGGCTAAACTTCATACCACATGGAATATAGCAACTCAGCTGATCAAGTGTTTTCGGTTAGTAAACTGAGTAACATTCTGCTTAAAATATAGTTTTATATTGAAACGTTTTTCCGAAACCAATTGAATTAAAATCAAAGTAGTGCTCAATAATTCACTACTGTATTCACCAAGTATGTTGGATTTAATATTTTCTGCCATACTCCGCCTGTAGCCCCTAGGGTTGCTGCCGGTCCCAAGCCCGGATAAAGGAGGAGGGTTGGGCATTGGGCTAGCAACCCCATCCCGTAAAACATCAAACGTGCTAAAAAAATGCTAACCAGTAAAAACCTTTATAACCATTTTTACTCTGCCCTGGGAGTTGGAAGGTATGTTATGACGCCTCATGGTGAAAGCCGAGTTTCTTCGGAAGCCACGAGGCCGATGTCTCTTCTGACAACCAGAGCAACCATTAATATAGGTATGTGGAATGTCCGCAGGCTGTGGGAAACAGGGAGGACCATGCAAATAGCTGAAGAAATGAAAAGATACAACCTGAAGATACTTGGAATAAGCGAAACGCATTGGGTGCAAGCTGGACAGCAACGGTTATCTTCGGAAAATGTACTTTTATACTCCGGCCACGAAGAAGAAAACGCCCCACACACAAGGAGTAGCATTGGTGTTATCCCAAGATGCATGGAAGTCTCTTATAAGATGGGAGTCTCATGGATCTAGGATCATCACAGCATCCTTCAAGACGAAGAAGGAAGGGATTGCAATGAATGTCATCCAGTGCTACGCACCCACCAATGACAGCCACGAAGACGACAAAGACCAGTTCTATGCGAGGCTGCAGTCAATCATCGAGAAATGTTCAGCCAAGGACCTGACCATTCTGATGGGCGACTTCAACGCCAAGGTCGGAGTGGATAACACCGGGTATGAAGACATCATGGGACAACATGGACTGGGAGAAAGGAATGATATCGGTGAGAGGTTTGTGAACTTATGTGCCTTCAACAAAATGATTATAGGTGGCACCATTTTCTCCCACAAACGTATACACAAAACTACATGGGTTTCACCGGACCACATTACGGAGAACCAAATCGACCACATCTGCATCAATAAGAAGTTTAGAAGGACCATGGAAGACGTAAGAGCAAGGAGAGGAGCCGACATAGCTTCAGATCACCATTTGGTGGTAAATAAAATGAAACTGAAGCTGAGGAAGCACTGGACAACTGGAGCAGCAGTATTACACAAGTTTAATACAGCCCTTCTCCGGGATACTAACAAACGCAACGAATTCAAATTAATTCTCAGCAACAAGTTCCAGGCATTTCATGATCTACTAGAAAAAGGTGAAACTAATATGGAAGACAACTGGAAAGAGATTAAGGGAACAATAACCTCAACATGTCAGGAGGTTTTGGGTCTCAAGAAACAACACCAAAAAGAGTGGATTTCTGTTAGCACTCTGGACAAGATCCAAGAAAGGAGGAACAGAAAGACAGCGATCAATAACAGCCGGACAAGAGCAGAGAAAGCCAAGGCACAGGCCGAATACACCGAAGTCAACAAGCAAGTGAAGAGGAGCATCAGGTTGGATAAACGAAAATTTGTTGAGGACCTAGCAATGACAGCGGAAAAAGCTGCAAGAGAAGGAAATATGAGGCTCTTATACGATACAACGAAGAAGTTAGCTGGGAAATTCAACAAGCCAGAACGGCCAATCAAGAACAAGGCTGGCAAACCAATCACTGAGGTGCATGGACAACGGAACAGGTGGGTAGAGCACTTCCAAGAACTCTTGAATAGACCAGCCCCACTGAACTCATCAGTCATCGAAGCAGCAGCCACGGATCTCCCTATAAACACCGACCCACCAACAGTCGAAGAAATCAAAATGGCCATCAGACAGATCAAGAGTGGTAATTCAGCAGGACCAGACAACATACCAGCTGAGTGGAGCACTGAAGACAGATATAGAAGCAACTTCAAAGATACTCCACATTCTCTTCAGGAAGATTTGGGAGGAAGAACAAGTTCCAGCAGACTGGAAAGAAGGGTACCTCATCAAGATACCAAAGAAAGGCGATTTTAGCAATTGTGAGAACTACAGAGGCATTACTCTACTTTCAGTACCAGGAAAGGTCTTCAACAGAGTGTTATTGAACAGATTAAAGGACCCAGTCGACGGCCAACTCCGAGATCAACAGGCCGGATTCCGTAAAAATCGATCATGTACCGATCAAATCGCTACTCTACGGTTCATTGTTGAACAATCAATTGAATGGAATTCACCACTTTACATCAACTTCATCGACTATGAAAAAGCATTCGACAGCGTGGATAGGAGAATATTATGGAGCCTTCTACGACATTACGGCGTACCCGAGAAGATAGTCAACATCATACGAAATTCTTACGACGGACTACATTGTAAAATCGTGCATGGAGGTCAGCTCACTGATTCATTCGAAGTGAAGACCGGTGTCAGACAAGGCTGCTTACTCTCGCCCTTCCTCTTCCTACTGGTCATCGACTGGATCATGAAGACTGCAACATATGAAGACACTCTCGGAATACAATGGACAACATCGACGAAACTAGATGACTTGGACTTTGCAGATGACAGAACTAGCTCTTCTTTCTCACACACATCATCAAATGCAGAGGAAGACCAACAATATAGCAGCAGCCTCAGCAGCAGTAGGCCTCAACATACACAAAGGGAAAAGCAAGATCCTCCGATACAAAACAGCAAACACTAACCCAATTACACTTGACGGAGAAATTCTGGAAGACGTTGAAACCTTCACATATTTGGGCAGCATCATCGACAAACACGGAGGGTCTGATTCGGATGTGAAGGCGCGGATTGGTAAGGCACGGGCAGCATTTCTACAACTGAAAAACATCTGGAACTCAAACCAACTGTCAGTCAATATAAAAGTCAAAATTTTCAACACAAATGTGAAGACAGTCCTGTTGTATGGAGCTGAAACTTGGAGAACTACGAAAAGTATCCTACAGAAGATACAAGTATTTATAAACAACTGTCTGCGTAGGATTCTTCGGATCTCTTGGCCAGATACGATTGATTGATTGATTGATTGATTGATTGATTGATTGATTGATTGATTGATTGATTGATTGATTGATTGATTGATTGATTGATTGATTGATTGATTGATTGATTGATTGATTGATTGATTGATTGATTGATTGATTGATTGATTGATTGATTGATTGATTGATTGATTGATTGATTGATTGATTGATTGATTGATTGATTGATTGATTGATTGATTGATTGATTGATTGATTGATTGATTGATTGATTGATTGATTGATTGATTGATTGATTGATTGATTGATTGATTGATTGATTGATTGATTGATTGATTGATTGATTGATTGATTGATTGATTGATTGATTGATTGATTGATTGATTGATTGATTGATTGATTGATTGATTGATTGATTGATTGATTGATTGATTGATTGATTGATTGATTGATTGATTGATTGATTGATTGATTGATTGATTGATTGATTGATTGATTGATTGATTGATTGATTGATTGATTGATTGATTGATTGATTGATTGATTGATTGATTGATTGATTGATTGATTGATTGATTGATTGATTGATTGATTGATTGATTGATTGATTGATTGATTGATTGATTGATTGATTGATTGATTGATTGATTGATTGATTGATTGATTGATTGATTGATTGATTGATTGATTGATTGATTGATTGATTGATTGATTGATTGATTGATTGATTGATTGATTGATTGATTGATTGATTGATTGATTGATTGATTGATTGATTGATTGATTGATTGATTGATTGATTGATTGATTGATTGATTGATTGATTGATTGATTGATTGATTGATTGATTGATTGATTGATTGATTGATTGATTGATTGATTGATTGATTGATTGATTGATTGATTGATTGATTGATTGATTGATTGATTGATTGATTGATTGATTGATTGATTGATTGATTGATTGATTGATTGATTGATTGATTGATTGATTGATTGATTGATTGATTGATTGATTGATTGATTGATTGATTGATTGATTGATTGATTGATTGATTGATTGATTGATTGATTGATTGATTGATTGATTGATTGATTGATTGATTGATTGATTGATTGATTGATTGATTGATTGATTGATTGATTGATTGATTGATTGATTGATTGATTGATTGATTGATTGATTGATTGATTGATTGATTGATTGATTGATTGATTGATTGATTGATTGATTGATTGATTGATTGATTGATTGATTGATTGATTGATTGATTGATTGATTGATTGATTGATTGATTGATTGATTGATTGATTGATTGATTGATTGATTGATTGATTGATTGATTGATTGATTGATTGATTGATTGATTGATTGATTGATTGATTGATTGATTGATTGATTGATTGATTGATTGATTGATTGATTGATTGATTGATTGATTGATTGATTGATTGATTGATTGATTGATTGATTGATTGATTGATTGATTGATTGATTGATTGATTGATTGATTGATTGATTGATTAACAACAACCTGTTGTGGCAGAGAACTAATCAACTTCCAGTTGAGGAAGAAATTAGGAAAAGACGCTGGAGATGGATTGGACACACACTGAGGAAACCGTCAAACTGTGTCACAAGACAAACATTGACTTGGAATCCTAAAGGCCACAGAAACAGAGGAAGACCCAAGAACACACTGCGTCAGGAATTGGAAACAGACATGAAGAGAATGAACATCACTTTGGAAGAGCTAGAACGGAAAGCCCAGGACAGAGTTGGCTGGAGAATGCTGGTGGGCGGTCTATGCTCCACTTGGAGTAACAGGCATTGATTGCCATTCTCCCATTCACTTAGTGAGAGTGACAATTACACATACTACTGAGAAAGAAGGTGGAATTTAGAGAGTGAAGTTGACCTGTAGTTGATATTAAAGACTTGAATTCAACACTCTATCAATAATAATAATAATAATAATAATAATTATTATTATTATTATTATTATTATTATTATTATTAACTTGCCAGTAACGACCAAGTTACAATCTTTTACTAAATCGGTAAATTCATATCATTCGTAATTTCCATCGTAATCTGATGCCAGGTGAGGAATGACTGAAAAATAAATAAAATTGGTTATTGTTTCGTCCCTAATATATGAAGGACCTCAGTAATACATATTAAACGCAGGACATTGGTCTACGTTAACTATTTCCACATCTCATGACCAGGAAGGAACCTCTCATACGAAAATCAAATAATAATCAACAAATATATCAAACATTATATATTCATTCGTTTATTCATGTATGATTGATATGTGAATAGTGCATACTATACCATACTATACTATAGTAAAATAAGACCACGTTTCGCTCTTCTATAATAGTATTATATTGAATGTACTTTTAAATTAAACTCTATGAGTGAGTTAATAGAATTAATTGACTGGTTGATTGATTGATTGATTTTTAGTGTACTCAAGCATAAATACCTTTAAAATACTTTCACTTTGAATGTACTTACTTACTTTAAAAGAACAAACTTTCATGTTAATTCTTTGAAATGAGATAGTTGTGGGAACAATATGATGTTAAATTTTGATAATTAGTTTAGTTACTTTCATATTATAACCAAGTGTCTACAACCAATCAAGTTGATTTTTGTCCTAATCATCATTACATAATGTCCATTTGAATGTGATTTGCTGCCTATAACAATTGATCATTATCCGGTTATGTTAAAAATCTGAATTTAAATTATTTAGTTTTAATTCTAAAATATCCTACTTGCTATGAAACAGAAACTTATTGATTTTATGCATACATAAATGCTACCTACCTTGCTGAGAATTTCTTGGATTTAATTACCATGTATTAGTATCAAATTTTCATTGATTCTGCATCTAATTTCATTTTCAACAATATTAATAATAGATATATCCATTCCTTTATTATACGTGTCGAGATTCATGTGATTAATAAGACTATGACATTAGTTACAACAATCAACTGATTTTATTTCTAATGAGTTACATCTATAAGTCAAAATTAAATGATTATCTATTTTTTTTGTATGATTAAGACTTATTTGATAGTTAAAATGTTATTTCATATAAATTTTACGTAATGTTATTGTCGTCAGTTTGGGGATAGACGGAGGAAAACACATAGATCTAGGTTTTGTACTATTTGACAATTATCATCAAGACATAAAGCTATCTTTGAGAAAACTTATTCTTCTTAATAGATTTAATCCTTTATTTTCTTGTTTGGCAGTCTGTGATTGCCACTGATGAGCTGTTAGAGAAATGAAGAGCGTAGAATAGTGATAAACCTAGTTTCAGTATTTTCTGATGTCTACCACGAAATCACCTTTCGGCGATGCAAGTGCCAATTTTTGAATTTTAAAAATATCATTATATTTTACTCAATCCGCTAAGTATATATGTTTATCACCGAAATCAAATCACACTAAGTGAGACATGTCCTTGACGAGATGTAGTTCAATGTTTATTTCAGTTTAAATAGAAAAATTCGTAGTTGCTATAAATTTAATGTATAACATTACTATCTACGATTATCAGTGAATCCATAGCTGAAAAATTAAACAGTAAAGTAACTGACAGTATATGTTGTTAATACTTTATTTATTAGGATTCAAAAATAATTAACAAATAGTATATTATTTTTAGATGATTAAACAGTGTGATTTTTTATTTCATTTCTTTAAACTCACTCTATTCTAATGTATAAGCTACTTTTATAATGTTTATTCAACACTAGAAAACTACTTTGTTCGTACTTGTCATATATTAGTCACTTTTGAGTAACATAATAAACCGTTGAGCAATGCACCCTCCTTTCACATTTTCACTAGCGAGTCGAACTCAGGACGTTTAGATCTAACAGTGAACGTGTAACCAACTAAGCAACTTAACTGGCGTTCGGTGATTAGAGCGACGATTATACACTGTTGTTAATGATATCTATGTAAACTCCACCAGTCACGAGTGCTCACTAGAACTTCAGGAAATTCATGAAGTTAGTCACTAGAGAATGAGTTTATTATTATTTGACAATTTTCATTTAAAATATGATAAAATAGTCAATAACCTCTAGGATTCTTGTTTTGTCATATTTATGACTCGTTTATGAAATGTTTCTATATTCACAGACTATCTTCTAATAACAACATTGTATAAAAAGGTGACTTACTGAGTTATAGCAAAAGTTATATAAAACTTGTAAAAGCTTGAGGTGCTCGTTTGAAAACCCACTATTTCACTAGACTAATGAAATTGAATTTATTTAAATATAAAAATAATTGTAAATGAAATCCGATTTCAAAATGTGTGTTATGATAGCAAACAAAAATCACAATTTATTCAAAAATCTTAAACTGTCAAATTGATTTCATTCACCAACTGTATACTAAGTAAGATATTACGATTTTCCCAGAAAATTCGTACATACACTTTTCATTTAAATGCAGCGTAATTCACATTGTACAATAGTATATTCCTACTGATTTTGTTATAGAGTGAAACTGATCAATCAATGCTTTCATAGGTGAATTCTGAGTGAAATGCCCTTATACAACTATAGAATGATCACAGTAGAATCCAGGACGGATGTTTTGTCCTATTAATATGGCTTATAAAGGAAAATGAAAATAATTTGTGTAGTCCATTCTAAATAATATTTATATATATTAGTAATTACACATCCTCCCCCCAATTATGCTCAATTTTAGTGAAAACTATTCTCTGTAAGTAATGGTTTGACTTTTTCCTTTGTTAATATCAATACTACAGCTAATAAGTTTTAGTCCTCAGTAATGGGCAATAGCAGGTCTGGCGATATGTATTAATGGCTGCAGGGGTTTTTCCAGTGTAGATCCAGTTTTTTCTTGAAAGAGTTTTTCGATGGTATCTGATACCAACTGTTCAAGTCGTTGACCACTCAATGTGAATAACAAATTCTCGCTTTGAGTTTATTCGATTTCGGTATTCGAATCTTTTGAAGTGGCTTCTGAGATGAATAGTTCTAGATGGAGCATAAGGATAATACATATTTACACCTAAATTATTATATAAGATACGGAATCCCAATATATGGTCATTTCGTGTTCTGCTATAAGATTCAAGCAATGTCTTATAAATCTGTTACTAGCTTAGTACCTACTGGTTGAACCCACTCAAGTATCTTGATATCTTTAATACGATAAAAACTTGTCGTCCGGATACAATATTCCATAAGAGGTCACACATATGTGGGATATAAAAACTGGAATGTATCTTCATCAAAACATTTGAATGCTCTGTGGAGCCTTTTGTTTGCTTCAGCGTTACAGTATGTAGTGGCTTTTAAGTCATGATCTAAAATTACTCCTAAACCCTTAAACTCTTCTACTTGTAGAAGTGATGCATTATTCAAAGTGTATTGGTGGCCGTTGCCGTGGTTGGCATGCATTAGTGTATTCTTACCTCAATTAATCTCTAACCCCAAACTTTGAGACCATTGAGCCAACTCGTCCAAGTTAGACTGAAGACTAAGGTGGCCGGTATTGTCGCATGCTGTTCAAATGACACATATGTGTATTGTGACGATTAACATGATATGACCTTACAGCCACAAGTTTCAAGATATATTTGAATTATGACTAAAAGTGGAATACAAAACAAGCCTTTCACTCCCTTTAGCATAATCATGCAGAGACTGAAACTAGTTATTTATCCCGTCAAAAGAAAAATTACTCACTAAACTACTAAGTTATTGGCTTGTGCTCTCAACTGACGTGTTTAAAACAGAACATAAAACATTTTCTGATTGAGATTATTAGTCAGAATCTAGATATAATCTCGAAAAGATAATGGTCATTTATTGTAGTAACTATTATTGTACGAACTAGGAACCAATTTATGAAACGAAGTAATTGAAATTATTGATTAAATAATTGCTATGGGAAATATGATTCGTAATTGTTATCGTTTCTAATATGATAAACATTAAAATTATTTGTCCAACTGACGACAGGTTATTAATCATTAATGTATATTTAAAGACCATTTAAAATTTTTCAATAATAATAATAATTTAGTTCTATAAATCATTAGATTATCTAAATAATGATTACACATTTTCAGAGAGTGCATTCAGTTGATGGTAAATTTAGAGAGATGAAAAGAAAGTATTTTGAATGATTTCAATCCCTGAAGTGGATGGATTGACCTAGATGCTTTTTTCTAGAGAACATTCTCAGTAAACACAAGAAAATGAAGTGATTTGTTTTAGTTGCAAACGTTTCATATAATTATTTATTTGACTAAATAAATAACGTGGAAATAGTTCAATTTGTTTTCTTTTGTTTCATGACCAGCAATCTCGCATGTCACATGTTTTTAAAGTATATGAGTTCATCCGTTAATTTCTAATCCTTGATGATCTTTTGTCTAGTTCTTGGAAGAATAAAGAATGTACAATGTCTGAGTGATCCAAAGTACGATTATACATATGTAGTAGAATAAGATGAGTTCATTTACTTTGTCGTTTTCTTTAGATGATTTACAACCTAGAGACAATAGTAATGGTTATTATTCGAAATCATTATGCATACTTCATATAGTTCCGATCATAAATAATAAAGAAGGGAGGTGTGGCTATCTCTAATTGAAAATTGACTGAAAAATAGTGGTTTACCACGAAAATTTAACAATAAATATGGAAAATCAAGAACTAAAAGAATAAAATGCGCCACTGTGGAGAAGAAACCAGTCTGTTACAATTTTATTTCCAAGAAAATAGAATAGCCTGCGGAACTGAATTCACACCTAGTAGTGCTTTAAAACGAACAGTTCTCAGAAGCTGTTGCTGTTAATAGGTTAAAAAGAAACATGTGCATTCACAAAACTTACAGTGACTAGTTTAGCACTGCCTATGTAACTTTGCTCCCAAATGTCTAGTTACGTAACAACTTAATTCATGATTTTAATTAGTTATTACCCTGTTTGAGCGTTATTCATTGTTATTCTATTAGTCTTTCTATTTTACGATTATTCTTCTTTATTCATCCACAAGTTTTGTGATAGCCACCAACTGTTATTCTATTAATCTATACCCCCCACCTTCACAATTATGACTGCATTAATTTTGTCTTCAATTTTGATTGTTGTCTTTGTAATGTTTTATGGAATATACTTCAGAATTTTCAGGTTAGTTAACGTATGAACATGCAGTTGCTATGAACGCATCCTTTAGTTCTTCTATAACTAGTTCCTACCTAATTATTCACGAACAAAACTATACAACGTATGTATTTTGCTTTCAAATAATGATCATTGCGATTGTTTCTAGGTCTCAAAGTAGGTGAAAATAAATCACAAAATAAATGAATTTATCTTATTCTGCTATATATTCATTGTTCTTTCTTTACTCAAATTCACAAATAACAAAAACTGTATAAATTTTGAAATTAATCAATTGTTTTGATCATCCCGTTTTCCAATATTTTTTCGTGGTTTTTCACCGTTTAATAAACATCTGGTTAATAGTCACATACAGACTAGCTGATATTAAAGTGAAATCGATATCAACCAGCGAATCACTAAGAACTATAAAGAGATAAAAAGTTATTTTATTCATAACGAAAATTAATTCACATAAACAATTGAATAGAATATAATAATATAACATTCTCGAAGTTATTACAATAAATTGTTGCTTCTGGAGCTCAGCTATATTATGAACGTGGCATAAATTTTACATCATGGATAATAATATAATAATCGTGAACAAATTAAAAAGCGTTTGATGTAAAAACAAAATAAATCAGTATTTAAGTAGTTACAATTTATATTGTTAACTTAAATAATATTCAACATTATCAATAGTAACTTTCTTTTCTTATAATGAAATGTATTTCAAGGTCATCTGTGCTTACTTTTTTCATATTAAACGACTAAATCATAAACATTTACATTTAATCTTCTTATTCTATGAACTAAATAGAAGAAATTTTTTATTAATAAAATAAACTTAACAAAATATTGTTTTGAATCTGTACACAGGGGTTAATTATATCCTTGTTTAAATTAAAACTAAAATCATTTTTATTTCTTTAATTATTAATTTTTTTCATTAAAGGAATAATAAACTAGTGAATTGTTCAATATTTTATTTAAGCGGCTTCATTGAAATCTGTAAAGATAATGTAGCTTATAAAGCGTATTAAAAGAAAAAAAACTTAATTTTTTTATGTAGTAGTAAATTACATACAATAAGCATAATAATGATTGTAACCTTAAATAATCATATTAATATGTATTCTGGGTGAATCATAAAAGAATAAAAAATATTTTTCATCAGTGGATTTATTTTCAAGATTTTACAATTGAAAATATATTTACATATTTTTTCATTAGGTTAATCAATAGTATGTATTAACACAGTAACAATAAAAGAAACTACGTCCATATGATGAGTGCTCATATTTTTTCTATTGTTGTTTATAGTCGTCAACGTATACAATTCATTATTGTTTTGATATATATATATATATATATATATATATATATGATTGTGAAGTCTTGAAAAACAATTCACTGAAAAATAAAGTCGTCGTTGAAACATATTCATATTATTCTGAGTGTTTTTGGTATCAGGTATTATGATCACTTTGTAAAAACCAACGGTTTGTAGGGTTTTATTTCATTCAGATTAGGAATTAGTTCATTGACAACTATTCATAGGTTTGACATTCTGGTAAAGATCTCGTTAATTTAATATAACATATTGAGATAGTTTTAGTTGAAGATTTTGTATATATGTAATTTTGTGTACAATCCAGTGGTAAAATCACCACAGTAGGTGTCTGCGTTGCGACAGTGATTTAATAGCTAAGTCATTTAATCTACAACCACTAGCTTCAAAAGCTGAATATCTTTACCTGGACTTCATATTAGTAAATTTCAGCTTACTTTCAAGTCAAGCAAGTGTTGAAAATTAACTTATTGACAATAACACTTACAGGTATTAATCACCACGTACTGACTAATTTCATGACTGTACACTCATCTCTATTGATTAAGCTGCAATGTAGCTACAGCTAAAAGTGACTAAACATCATATGCATTACATTTAGTTGTCACGTTTTTGAGGTAATTTTCAGAAAACCCTGAATTCGGGTTTCGTGCTAGTTATCACTTATCAAAAAGTCATAGCTACATCCTTCGAAAAACTTTTTTCTTGTTAGATCCGAAACATTCCAAGTCACTAACTCTGAGCTATACGGAATTTAACTGACCTTCTTATGGAGCGAGATATTTACAGCTGAATAATAAAAACCATCATATTTGTTCACTTTTCAGTGTCTTATTTACATTTTTTGTTTAATCTGGTTAGCGTTTTTTAGCAAGCTTGGATTTTACGGGATGGAAATGCTAGCTCCATGCCCACCGCCCTCCTTTACCCGAGCTTGGGACCAGCAGTAACCCTAGAAGAGCTACAGGTGGAGATTTTAGGACCGTAGTCAGACAAGGGTGTCTACTCTCACCATTCCTCTTCCTTCTAGTAGTTGACTGGATCATGATGACCTTCACATCTGAGGGAATGCACGGAATTTAATGGACAAGTAAGATGCAACTCGATGATTTGGACTTCGCAGATGATCTAGCTCTTTTAGCCCATACACACCAACAAATGCAAGTGGAGACAACCAGTGTAGTAGCAACCTCAGCATCAGTAGGCCTGAACATACATAAGAGAAAGAGCAAGATCCTCAAATACAATACAGAGAGCATCAATCCAACTGAACTTGATGCGCTAACTCTGGAAGAAGTGAGTACTTTCAAGTACCTGGGAAGCAACATTGATAAAGAAGGAGAGTTCGATGCAGGTGTAAAGGCAAGGATTAGTAAAGCCAGGGCAGCATTCCTACAGTTGAAGAACATAAGGGACTCAAAACAACTGTCAACCAACCTCGAAGTCAGACCCTTGAATTCGAACATCAAAACAGTTATTTTGTATGGAGCTGAAACTTGAAGAACTACTTCAAACACCATCACAAGAGTGCAGGTATTTATAAACAACTGCTTACGCAAGACGACGAATGTCTGTTGGACGGAAGCCATCAGCATTAGCCTACTATGGGAGTAAACAAACCAACTTCCAGCCAAAGACGTTGAAAATGAATAGGACATACATTGAAGGAATCATCAGACTACATCGCGAGACAACCATAATCTTGAGATCCTGTTAGGAAACGGAAAAGAGGAAGGCCAAAAAACCCACTGCGTCGAGATTTGGAAGCAGATATTAAGGGGATGAAGAGCAACTGGAAATAGCTGTAAAGGATTGCTCAGAACAGAGTTTAATGGAGAATACTGGTGAGCAGCTAATGCTCACCTGTGAGGGGCAACGGGCGTTAGTAAGTAATTTTTATTTTTTCGTCAAAAAAAACTAGAAATCAATGGATCTATTCGATACACTCTTACATAAATTCAATTTCATATTGACTTTCTTAAGCTGGAAAACAACTGATCATTAGAAAATTTAACCAAACTATAATCCCATTAATTCAGTTTCAGTCTCACTTTGTTTATTTTGTCAATTTGATTTCAGTGCTTGATTTTTGTGTGTTACAAATACAATGTATCGATTAGTCTGTAAAATTCTAGAACTGTATTAAATGCATACACATCACAAAGCACAATTTTACTTAAAACGTAATCTAATATAATTTTTCATCATTCTATTGTATAAGACATTTGTAAACAGTCAATGTAGTTATTTTGACTTTATGCAAATTTCTAAGCTACTTAATGAAACAATTATGTTCACAATGAATGACAACAAAATACTAAGCTACATAGTGAAACTACTTTAATAGTTGCCTAGTAAACAAGTATTATATGTACTGAATATATTTTGTCTAATTGTATTTTATATGAGTCTATGAAAACAATTTATGAAATATGAATATCATTTGATTGAATTGTTAGGTAGAGAAATACATTGCAAAATAACATTCTTTGATTAGAAATAGTTTGTTACTCATTAAAACATGTGTAATTTATTATCATCGTGATTCTTGAACCAAAATAAATAAATCATACAGAGTACCTTAACATTAATTGATAAATTCACTGAAATTTTTGGTCTGATCAAATGTTTACAATGATATACATGTAAAAGCTCTGATTGTTCCTCCTCCCTCCCCTCTAAACAGAGGTACTTTTATTTATTCTACAATTCTCAGTAGCATACATCCTCACTGTTTGACTGAATCACATTCTATGAAATGTTACTTTCCTACCTGCTGACTTGATTGAATTTAGATTGTTTGTTGGAATTAAGGGGTTCCAGATGCAGCTTCAGAGATACAACTTCACAATTTACATCCATCTGATCATTTGCTTAATGACCTGCACTGAGCATATTTAACTATCGGTACCTAGCGTAGCAGCGATCCAACATCTCCACTTACCGTAAAGAAGAGTTATATACGTGAATTTGGTTAATATATGCACTCATTCAGCGTTCATACATACTTCTGTCGAATTGTAGTTGTTCAACTATTAACATCAAATGTACACTTAATATATGATTTTTGATACTGGAGTTAAATATATAAATTATTCATTTAAAAATCTATTAACAAAGAGGCCAAAATTATACACAACGTCTTCGGTGTTCACTAGGTGTGATGTATTCAACATTTTCAGCCATTTTTCTCTTCACATTTAATGAATAAGTCTCACATATAATGTGATTTGCATTAAACATTGCATTTGTATGGAATCCTGGTGGGAAATGGAAAAGAGGAAGGCCAAAGAACACACTACGTCGATAATCAGAAGCCGAATATAAAAGGGTGAACAGCAACTGGAAACAGCTGTAAAGGATTGCTCAGGACAGAGTTCAGTGGAGAATTCTGGTGAGCGACCCGTGCTCCATTGTGAGGAGTAACGGGCGTAAGTAAATAAAGTAAGTACTGTATTTGTTGTGTTATCTACAATTAGTTATTACTAATGTGTTAACGTTAGACAATCAAATACACCTCAAGAAAAACTAAATTCCCAACAAATGTAGACTAAAATTAGATCTTTAAAGAAAATTACCCTAACCCTAACATGCAATATTTATCTACTAAATGAACAAGAAATTGACTAAAAGTACCGCATATAGCATATATGGTGAACAATAGAAACGTTTTAAATAGCTTCATTTCTTCAATAATGAAGGTTTCATAAGGAATGAATGTTATTAACCAATTTATCCATAAATTATTTACTTGACGTACATGTATAAATTAATTTTCCTCAGTTTTCATTATATTTCATGTACTATATAAATGACGATAAATTTTTCAGTGATTTCTTCTGAAGATAAGAAAAAGATTGCTAGGTAACGTTTATATTACAACTCACGTTGCCAACCAATGTAAGGAATAGACTCTATATGTATAGATTGTATATTAAAATACTGCGCTTGAAAAAATCGTCTCCAGTATACTTTCTATGTAACACTAATCTATTTCATTTTATTGTTAAATTTATGTTGTCCTTGATCGCTACATTAATCTGCATCGCATTTGTTTTCTGGGATAAATGTAAAGTTTATTACCCGTTCGTTCGCAGTTTATCGCTCCACATTTATGTTTTCAAAATTACTTAGTGATTCTTTAACTGCCTTGAATTCTGTTTTGTGTAACTTATTGTTCCTGATGACAGCTATGTTGGTTTTATCTAATTTATCTGGCCACATTTAAGTCAACAGATATATTTGGTTGTTTGCAGCTAGAATGTAGTTCGTACTTTGTTATTAACATCTTTTCTCCTAAGCCAAGAAATTAGTTTAGTGTCTTTTAATAGTCTATCTGTTTCACTGTAGACTTAATTATACAAGTTCTTCGAAATGTTTTATTGATTGTAAATTATATAGCCGATATCCCTAAGGCATTTGGTATGTTTTAAATACACGTTTTTGTTTGGAATATTATTGTAAATTCCATCAGACAAATGTATTTTATAGATATTTGTGTGATATGCCCTAGCTCGCATAACATTGATGTTATACGGAAAAAAAGTAAACTTATATATGAAATTTAGACTGTTTTTCTACTTTTTATACACTAAGATAGTTCCTGAGATTTCTGTCGACACCGGAAAAAATTAGCTATGTAGTTACTGTTAGTAACCTGTTTCGGATTGAGAATATAATAGATTTATAAATAGCAAATTACGTTTATTCTATCAATTATATGCATATATGAATGTATAAGGTAACCAACAATTTATTATAAATTATTTACATCTAGGACAAAATACCAACACATTTAATCTCATCTTACTGTTTTTAATGACATCAGTGGTTACAGTTAGATTTAAGTTATCATTTATAAAAAATATTCGATCCCGCTTTAATGTTAAGTTATTCAAACTGTTAATCATTATCAAATTCAAATGTAACAGTTCTCATCAGTTTTATATGGTTTCTAAACGTTACTTAACTAGATGGTATTTTTGCTATTCGTACTTTATTTAATCAATTAAAATACTTAACTGAATTATTAATGTTTTGTTTTTGAAAAACATTTTTGTCAGAAATTTATTTATAAAGTAGTAATGAAAAACAACTAAATAAATCATTTTTGAGTTGTATGCAATAAGACTTTATAAATGAAAATATTTTCTGTTGTCTCATTGACAATAAATACTTCACTTTGTTTGATTGTATTTTGATTCTTTTTGTTCTATGTAAGAGTTCATGATTCATGTGATTACACTAATGGAATATGAAACCATAACATACTACTTATTAATTAACTATTAAAAGCTAATCTGACTGATAAATTTATGGTTACTTAAAATGATCATTTTAAAAATTTTTTAATGATATAATCACATTTAATAGGTTAACAGAAAGTTTACATTAATTATTTTCAATGAATCATGTTGTAAATTAGACATTTAAAATATGCACATTAGTTGCTATTAAAAGAAAACCGACTCAACTTAAACTGATTTATTCTCATTTTAATACTAAAAATAAGTTGGTGTTAATCAAAATGAATTAAAATAGTATAACGAAGAAAAATTTCTGCTTTGGTTATTCAGTATGCTGATAGGTTATTTAAACTTATTGAGGTCCTTGATGTTTAGATTCTAACTCAAGTGAATTTTCGTCATGTTGAAATCACTTAACAACATGCAAGATAATCAGAGCTACAATTTCTTTCCAAATCACTTATTGTTATTTATGTGATAAAGATTGTGTATTTCAGTAATTATTATTAATTTTAGCATTTATTTATCTTATTCTTTAATTATATAAGTGACTACAATTTCTACTAAATGGAAACAACCGATCTCAATTGATTTTTAATTATTCCTCATCCCCTGTAGGCTTGTGATATCAATTATAAAATACATATGTATCAATTTCATTAAACCAAATACCATATTTTCACTATTGACTAACCTCAATCTTATTTTCTCGAAGTTATGGTAAGTATATTCACCAATCAGTGGTGAGACTGTAGCACTCGTTAATATTCCACCCCTCACCCAACTAGAGCATATTGACGAGTTTTATTGGTTGGACATCCATTATTCTACGGTTTGGATGTTGTAGCATGATTCAACACAGAAACTGATATATAACCCTCTCTCCCCGGTTGTTTTAATTACAGGATTGTCGGGTTCCAATTATAATTCTAATTAATTCACAGTTTCTGACTTTTAATATATACGCATATCTTATGAAATGTAGGCGTCTACTAGTCAATATAATGTACGGTGAGTTATAGACAGTTTGGAAGTATGTTATTACAGGACAGTGTTAGATAGTAATCTAGTAGAAGCAAATAATAATAATTTAAATAGCACATAAAAGATCATGATTACCGATGATATTAAATGAGGATAGCTCTATGTCGCATATTGCAGAATATGAAAATGTGAGTCAGCACATATGTGGTCGGAATATAAAACGGCTCCTCTGTGATGATGTGTGTACTGGGAAGTTTTAATCAATTAAGGGATGGTTACTTAAATGTTTCTACAGTTTATGGGCGAATAGAAAAACAAACACATTATGGGATAAGGACAGTTATTTATATTTACAGAACCTACTGATCTCGATCTATTGTGTTATATCACACTACCTTTGATATAGCCAATTAACAATCTAGTTGCATTGCTTAAACTCAATTTTATTGCTTGGAACATGATGTCGTAATACAAGAAACTAGTCAAAAAATCATCAATTTCATTTCAATGATGACCTTTACATAAATTGTTTCATTTTAATCATTCGTTCGATTTCGAATAAGATAGATCTTTTCAAGTATTTCACACATATGAACAGAATATGCTTATGTACGAAATTTATCTGACAGTTTTTAATTTTTCAAAATTTTGATATTTTAGATACCACCAAGTCAACTACTTTTGTTATTGATAGACAATTTTCTTGTCACTTTAGAGCAAATAATGTTATTGAATTGTTCAATTACAATTTCTAATTAACTTGTTAAGTAGTATTGTCTAAAATATCTGTGTAAATGGCTCGCTGTGTAAGATTCTGTTTGATATGTTATCAGTGGTCTATTAAGGACATAAATGACCTCCTGTATAACAATTTTGACTTAAGGTATATAATCCGCCTTCATTATATGTTTGGTTTGCACGATAATACTATCTTTTACTTGGTCTTGCACAGGGTCTAAATGAACGTAATAGGATTTTGACATGATAGAATTCATTTTGGATTACAACAGTACCTTATGTTGCACACAGATATTATGTAGATAAACATGACTGCTTTTATGGTATTATTAATTTGATATTGGGTACGATTCATGGGTTATATAAATTGAATATGACATTATAATATGCATGTACTACTGAGAATTATCATATTTTATACAAGTATGGTGCACGCATCATGCGACGTTTCTCAGTCATATGTCTTTAAGTACGACACTCATTCGTAATTTCTTTTGTGTCTTTAAGAGGTCATATGATTCTTTAAAAGAGTTAATAAATCACTTGCACTTTTGGAGGTTACCAAAATGCATATTTTGTGGACTAGTGTACTTTAGTAACAAAAATGTTGCGTTAAATATATTATTTAGTGTAAGATAACTTCATTATATATCTCTGCCCATAATCATTACACAAAATTACTCGATTTAGTAATCAGTTGCAGGTGAATAACTTTCAGTATTTGAGCACACTGAGAAGCATATTGGTTATATACACAGTTGCCTATTGATATAGTGCAAATTCAAGTTGACTTGTCCTAGCGAAATTGTTTAAATTTCTCTGACTTATTATAATCCTATAGATAATGTTAATAAATGTTGAAAACTGAATACAAACTGTTCAAAATCTTAGAACAGTAACCATATTCAGAATTATTTTATTTACTGAAAATTGACTTATTTCAAAATAAATTTTAAAAGTCATAATATGAAATCATTTCCCGTAGGATTTACCTAAAATTACTATAGATAATACTTTAAGAGATTAGTTGTATATTAAAAATTGCCTGAATTGAATATGTGAACAACTTCATTTAGATTAATGTGCATTGATGTGCTTGCTATAAACAACAGAATTCTTGAATTAAATGTTATTTATATTCATGAATGGTCGATATTCAAAAATCATTAACTAAAATGAAACGTATATTAAGTGTTTCGTAGATTATTAGGCTTCTTCCAGTTGATAATAATTATTTAAGGGATAAATGTGGAATATTAATGTAATTTTCATCATTATTATACAATCGTCTAATATAGAACAGCTTGACATGTAGGAATAAAAATACACAAAAATATTTAGTACTAAAAGTGAAATCTTTCAAAAAATTTATGTGATAGTATACAAAACTTATTCACTAAATATACAGGGAAATTACTAAAAGTGTTGGGGTACAATACATTGAATACTAGGAACATTTCAAATAACCTTAAGTATTGTTTAACCATGTAATACAATATGTATATTGTTATGCCTATGTTTAGTTGTATTGATGATAAATAGTTATACTCTTAAAATTACGCTTTTGTTTTAAAGACAAACAACAGTTATACTTCAATAAGATTAGAATGCTAACATTCAATTGAAATATAACGATAAAACAGCCACATTTTAACTGTATTACTTCAAGTGGACTACTGTACATGCTTAATAAACTTTCACAATGACTCTTGTAAACAATCAAATGTCATATGACTTCCAAACATTTAATTGTCTATTGAATTATCAATTATCTTTGCATTTTTTTCAGTTAATACATTTACATTTAACTACCTTCATGTCGTTTTCTAAAATAGTTTTTTTTTCATTGTAATTTTATTCATTCTCATTGTATTTCATCACAGTGGAGAATTCTCGGCACAAAATATGTAATCATGCAGGTTGTTTTTTTTCATGTGTATTAAAGTTGTGAATATTTGAAATGTATGTAATCATAGAAATTTTCATTAGTGACTAGTTACTATATATACTTCTGTAAATATCAATCACTATAGTAGTGTTTAATGAGCTCCTCAACAATTTTTTTTATTTGAGAGGTTGTAAATATTTTATAAAAGAATGTAAGTACACGTAGTTAGTAGGCATAAATAGTTAGGTGAAAATCAGTTCATAACTAGAGAAATGATTCGAACATGTGGATATGTTTTGTTTCAGTGAAGAAATATTAATCACTTAGGTTGTAAGGTAAGAGGAGATTTAACAGTTAACGTCTTTAACTTTTAGTCACCCATTATGCTGCTTGAATTCTGTTCTATACACTTAGGTTATGTATATCACTTGTATTATCAATCAAGATTATAACTAAAAGGTGAGTACGTAAACTTTCACTTCCTTGCTGAGTTAGATTATTAACTATGTTTTGCATGAATAGCTTTATGCAGTACGGTTCATAATGTGAATCAGAATTATCTTATAGTTCTATTTTTAGTCTTTTCATTGGTTTATTCTTTTTTATTACTAATTCTCTATGTGGTTCAATACTACTCAAAGATCTGACTTTAAAAATCAAGAAAGGTAAATGACTGATTCAGTGTATGAATGGGTCAAATTTTGTATAAAAAAAAGGTCACTGACAATAAATTTAATCACATGGTAAGTGGAAATAACAGTACTTGCAATTGAAAGGAATCGCAGAAAGCAAGAATAACCATATACTTTAGTAAGTAATCGTAGTAAATTTACTACTTTATTACAAACAGAATTCTCTTGAATTCTCCAGTGTCACGAAGCCACTACACCAAAGTAAATGAATGAAAAATTAATTTTATCAAATAGTTTACCTCATGAAAAAACTAAACATTTGATCAATATTGTACTGGCAATGTGTAGAAACAGATTTTGGATCATTGCTATTTTATATAGAACCATTAATATCCATGTAAATTTTGGCTGGTAGTAAAACCTTAACACCCGCATGATGTTTACACTGTAACTCAAATCCCGTACATATCACTTCAAATATCAGTGTTGTTTACATAGCAACTAGGTCCAAATAGCCATTTAATTAAATTCCAAACTCAAATGATATAAATTATTCTTCTCGGATTTCACCACTAGTCAAAGTCTATATATTCTATAAACAAGTGGTTATTTCTAAATGATTCGCTTAGTACACACCCATAACAATAAACAATGATAAATATTCGATCCAAAATATCAACAAAGGAATAATGTCAACACTTGGTGATGAAATATTATACTTATACTATCTCTTTTAATTAGAAATTGTGGTTTGAAATTAACTATTAATTACTTATACACATCAGAATCAAAATACAAATCTGATATATTGAATGAAATATCGTGTGAACAGTTGTAATTGTGATTTCCAAAACATGTGAGTAATACAAGACTGCAGGATTTACTCCACATTAATTAAATAGTTTCAAGAACTTCCAGAACTTAAAGCTAGAAGCTGTGCAAAACTGTGTACGAACAAACACCATCTTGTTTTAAATATTTATCAGTTTTAGAAGTGTCTTCTAATTACATCAAAAATAATAATTCGTTACATTCATTGAGTACAAAGTCAGGCACACAACAATCACCAACCGGTGACAATGGATGAGGATGAATATATCCATCGTTAATTGACTGAGTTAGAAATACAAATTGTTAGAAACCGATTTAGTGACCTAACTGCTAAGCATTCATTCCGAAGTTTAAAGGTCCAAAGTTAGAATCCGTGGTGGGTTGTGCATGCGGGCTGTTGAAGGGTCTCATATTATGATGAAATAGTCGTTCAGTGCTTTCTTGTTTTCAGTTGTCTTAAGTTTAACATATATAATTCTCCCACAACCAAAGATACCATCTTCGAGAGTACACTATAAAATTTGGCCTTAGAGTGGGAATGCAGTAATTTGTATTTTTATCTCCAATTTTCTTGTGACGTCGTGGTATGCCATCGATTAGGTGTTTTTTTATTTCAAACCAGCTTTATTCTATATATGGCAGCTGTTCGATTAACCAGAGTTACTTGAATTTGATTGACATTTAATGATTTTCCATAGCAATTCGATATCACAAAATGACTTGAATTAGACAACCACTGGAAACCAGAAAGCTTTGGACAAATGTTTCGTCTTAGAAAACAGACTCCTCCTCCCCAGCAAATCATATACACAACTCTTTCAGTGAATTGAGTTGACGACTTTTAGATTCCGATGAAAACTCTTAAGTATTAGTCCACTGTTCCAGAATTCTGTGTTAATATTACTAAATTTACTACATATTTTCACGACTTTGTCCATTGCTAGCAGTAGGTAGTTACCTCACACCTGACATGCGTGAGCTCCACTTTACATGTTTTTCCACTAGAACTTCATAAAACCTAAAGGTCCTGGAATCAATTTCTTTATAGTGTCGTGGATGCATATTACCGAGGAGTGTAATGCCTGAATAAAACAGCTCTCTTGTTCTTCTCAATAGTCGTCTAATATACATTAATACATGATACCAAATTAAAATCCAACAATCTACACAGCACCTGATCATCTTAATAAATGGAATCATTATTTATACATATCTTCAAGTTATGTTTTATTCGCCTAATTTAATCTATTTTCAGAAGTAATAATAAAAGCATAAAACAATCACTCAGTAACTAAATATTATTATTGCGAACATTCTTTAACCTTCAGTTATTTGTAGATATGTATATGAATATCACATGAAAATTACGTCAACTGGATTAGGAATGCAAAAACAATGTTTGTTTTTTTTACATTAATGTCTAATTCTTATACAGAGTTTATAGATTTATATCAACAATGTTGATTAAGTCGTCCCTTTATTTACTATTTTGATGCATTAAAACTGAATTGCATTAATTCGCATTAGAATGTAACAGTTAGTTATACTTTACTAGGTCATTTTTTTAATGAAAGTAATCAGTCTAAGGTATGTTACACGATCATCGACCCTTTCAGTAGTATATAAACATAAAGTTAACTGAAATCATTATAAAAATTTTTTTTGTCAGATATGAAAATGGTATCCTAATGCGATCTGTTGTCTATGACGTTATCTTAGGGAAGTTAATAGATGATTATAATGATGATAATTTATTAGCATTTGTAAGCCCTGGATAATGTAAACTACTTCATGAGGTCACTAATTTCAGTGATTATATATAATCAATTTCTTTATAGTGTCGTGGATGCATATTACCGAGGAGTGTAATGCCTGAATAAAACAGCTCTCTTGTTCTTCTCAATAGTCGTCTAATATACATTAATACATGATACCAAATTAAAATCCAACAATCTACACAGCACCTGATCATCTTAATAAATGGAATCATTATTTATACATATCTTCAAGTTATGTTTTATTCGCCTAATTTAATCTATTTTCAGAAGTAATAATAAAAGCATAAAACAATCACTCAGTAACTAAATATTATTATTGCGAACATTCTTTAACCTTCAGTTATTTGTAGATATGTATATGAATATCACATGAAAATTACGTCAACTGGATTAGGAATGCAAAAACAATGTTTGTTTTTTTTACATTAATGTCTAATTCTTATACAGAGTTTATAGATTTATATCAACAATGTTGATTAAGTCGTCCCTTTATTTACTATTTTGATGCATTAAAACTGAATGCAGTAATTTGTATTTTTATCTCCATGACAACTGAATCATATCAAGTTGCGTATTATGTTGCACTAAGTAAATAAAACGCATGCTTATCTAACTTTTCATTAAGGAAGTTACAATAAATTTACGATTTTGATCATGCTTTATGACCAGAATCTACTCAGAAATAAGCTTATTTAATAAGCATTTCTATGAAGCATAAAAGAATGGGAGCAAGAATGGGGGAGTTATGTACTCAGGTTAATGCTTCATCACTTACTTCAGTAAAGACTTCAGATTAAGTCCAAATTCTAAAGTATAAAATGAATTAAGAGATAAAAAAGAACACAACTAAATAGATGATAAAAACCAAGCATTGTATTAATTACTTCTACAACTTCCCTAATGCTCAAAAATTTCACATATTAAATTTTACAATTAAGTATGAGAATTTATATATGTCAGAATCAAATAAATTAAGTTTCCAACAACTCAGTGATCAACATATACATATACATAAAACTACATTTTAATTATTATGATTTAATTAATTTAGATTAGTGAGGTATTGTTTAATACAACAGTCAGGAATCAATAGAATTAAACAACAGTGTTTATTTTTTCGATTTGGGGATTATAACTTTACATCCCATGTCCATTGAAATTTTAAGTATTAAGTTTTCTAGAGCTAAATATTTCTCTCATTAGACTAATTTAAACAATAATTAGAATGCATTTGAACCTTACCGCTGATCTTTCATGGACTGAAATTGATCAGTTTTTGTTGAGCGCTTGACAACCACAATTCAAACAATAATTTAAACAATGTTATGGCAGGAATTATTTTCTAAAAGATTGTTTAGTTATTTTTACGAATCCACTTTTAGATTTCGTTCCTATGCGGATGAAATATAAATTGGAAGTGACATGCTTTCTACTCCAGTTTGTTTGAAATATATAACTACATGGTCTCTCTACGTTCAGTAATTGCTTATTGTGGAAGATACATAAAAGTACGTGCATTTTCTGTCTACTCTCTTTTGATATACCCTACAAAAATCATTTAATGAATCGATTCGTTATGACGTTTTACTTACCACCATTACACTTGTACCACTGACTTATTTTGACAATCATCTTGTATCGGTAACTCTTTGAATAAATAATTACCGATGAAATTATAAAATAAATAACCGACAAAATGTGTATCGCTACAAATAGTAAACATTTCAAAGAAATAACTATAATGACTAGTATTTTCAATCAATCTTCTTAATGAGAATCAGTTACCGATGTAATCGACAACTCATTTCTGTAAACTGTGATGTAGATTTTATGGACACAAATTCAATAATGAGCATGATAACATGCTGCAGAAAAAACTGAAAGTATTGTTCAGTCTTCATAATGATAAACTCACTAGACGGTCAAAAAGATTCGCAATTCATAAAGCAAACATAGAATATAATCAGCTTTTCAAGGACTCAAGTCTTGAAGACACGTTTAAATGATGAGCTTCATGTACATTGAATAAAAATGAACGAATCTAACCTCTAGACATGAGATTATTGTATATCAAGTTACTAAACACTTTTTAGAGAAGTTAGTTCTATCTGGTTACAGAAGTAGTTGTTTACATATTTTAACTTCAAATCTCTTACAAAATCAGTATTATTAAGCTTCTTAATCTATATAACTGTAAATTATTCCCACCTGAAAAGGAGTTACTAAACTAATCATTCAGGCTACATTGTAAGCTGATCGGACGAATATGTTGTGCATCAATTATCAGGTAGCATTACTGATACGATGTTTTATGGAAAGAGAAGAATCCATCGGCGATAAGAATAACTATGTGGTAATATTATTAATCATGATATTCAGTGAAATGAGTTTACTTGCGGAGCATCAGTTACAGTAAGATTGTAGATACATATTGTTGGTAAATACTGACATAGACAACTTCTGATTACTTCCCACTTCTAATGAAATAAATTCAGTTTGCATAACATTATAAATTTCCTTTCGCATGATATTTCAATCATGTGAATTGAATTATTCTTTAAAACATCACAACGTAGTCGCTTTTTAATGTTATATACATTTTAATTGATTACAATTAACTGACTGTAATTTAATAACTGATATATCATTTATATGGTTCAAGTTCACACGTCCATATTTATATGATATGAATGTAGTAAGCTCAGAATAACAAATTATTACTTAGTTTATTCAACTGAATCTAGAATTTAAACATTACATTAGCTTCTAATTACATAAATATCTCAGTGTAATATGGTTTAACATATACTACTTAAAAGAAACATTACTAATTGAATATAAAACATCTGATGTATTTAGTTGTGATTGCGGATAACTTTTATAACACCGACTATATCATTTCTGATCCTGTTTAATCTGTGGGTGTCTATTATGAATTTTATGATAAATAGAATTATTATTAATATTATTAAAACTCGACAAGTTTATTGCCTATTGATTTGATCAATCTGTATTTAACTGGAGCAAACTACTAAATTAAAACAAATCATTTCGTATTTAAAAAATTAAATTCGATTTTTTGAGTGTTCAGAAAAAGTAACCAGTAGATGTAAATGACACAAGTCATATCGCCTGTAGATATCAAAGATATTACAGTAAACTCTAAAGAGTCATCTGTAGTTACATGAATTATAAGCAAGTTTCAAATGAAACAACCTCAAATTAAATTACAATAGTTTGATAGGGTGCAATTTAATAGTACTTAAACGTTAAGCTCAGAATACAAAATTGAAGGGAAATTAAGCATAAGGTTTAGGTTGTCTGCGTGATTATGGTTATCCGTGGACATTCGGGAAGAGAACATTTAAAGAACTATGTCTTCTTCAGATTCAACACCAAAGGTTATGAAATAGGTGTAAGCGATATATGACATAATGTTACATTGAAAGGCATATATTCAATTGCTGCGTTAGCTACGTTGTACCAGATGAATAGCTCGTAGATGTATCTTGCAATATCCCAGACTGTCAAACTGAGTTCGTATCGTAATTGGTTCTGTTTATTCTGTGATTTTCCTATCGAATAAGTTTGGCTGATTTTTTAAAAAAATTACCGTCAGTAAGGCAAGTTGAAAACAAGAAAAGAACAATTAACTTATTACGGTTTCAGATTAATAGTTGTTTACATGTCGTATGTCTGAACAGTTAAAAAAGTATTTATTCAATCGAGTTCGTCAGAGTTAGTTTTCACTTAAGTTACATCTTGTCACATTAATACTATCCGAGAAATCAATGGGTCTCCATATCACTGTAGATTCACAGCATAAACTAACTTCACCTTTAACTAATCTTTACAAAGCTTTTTAGCAGACATTAACTGTGTGTTTCCTGGATAAATTCTTGAACTTCCAGTAAAAATTAGTATCAGATAACATTCAGTCGATAGTGAAGCAGTTATCTACAGATGGTGTTAGATGATATCGCACCACAAGGATAAAGTGGTAGAAGTTGTAAACTTAAACTACTGGATTTTCATCAGTTGGTAGTGCTGATGCTTACCATTACAAGTTGAAAGTAACTGCAAATCCACTTGATACGGAAGATACTGGTTAGATATTGTCCTCAATGTAGAAATGTATTAATTAGACACTATATATGTCTGCCTTAGAAGCAGTTACAATTAATGACAAAGTTACATAACAAGTCACCTACAGCTTAATAATGTAAACCACAACATTTTGGCTTAATAATTGAACAACGACTTGTTACGTAGTAGACGTTAGTGCTAGGTTTGATTCGTGTTCAATTGAGAATGAACAACAACTATATGTCATATTCTTGAGGTTAAACATTGTTACATCGTAACCTTTAAGGATAAGCAGAACTGTAACTGGTAATTCTGTTTACGATACATAACACTATCGTTTCGTAGTTTCCAATGTCACTGTGTTGACATGATGTATGGAAACTTAGATTACCATAAATTGATATCTAATTTGACATTGCATTCTATTTTTCCGTCTATAAAAGTACTGATGTACATTACTCTTTTATATGAAGTAATTTACTATCTCCTTTAAACTGAATGATTTCCTTCGATCAATCATAAAGTTAGTGACACGATTTCTCGAGCATTATAATGTTTTCATCGTAAAATGATATCACTTAATCCAAATGAAAGTTTATCATTTAAGCTTTCTGTTTTTCAGGTGACATTTTTTCTCTCATAAAATTTCATATGAACAGAAAAAGGTGAAGATGATTTATTCGCTTTAATATTGTAGTATAAGTAGATTTTTTAAATATGTCAACAATTAACATGTACAATTAGCGGGGGGCGGTTTGTGGAGATAGTTAACTGTCAATTTTGATATCACGAATTGATCTGAATCAGACAACCATTGATCACCTGGAAGCACTGAACAGCCGTTTCGTCCTAGAATGAGACTTCACAGCAGTGTGCATCTGCGACCCAACCGGAGGTAGAACCCATGACCCCCTGGTTCGGCGGCGAACGCTTTACCCGAAGTTTCTGGGTTCGATCCTCGATGGGGTCGTGGATGTGCACTGGTGAAGAGTCTTATACTAGGACAAAATAGCTGTCCAATGCTTCTAGGTGATCAATAGTTGTTTGATTCAGATCAATTCGTGATATCAAAGTTGACAATTAACATTTACTTCTTCTATTTGACTTTCATTACATCATCAAATTGGACAGTATTATATCAAATTTAAGTAAAGAGAGAAATATTTTTAAGTAATTGTTTCATCAGTTCAAAGATAATTATCATGACCTCATAATAACTATGAAATTCATATATGTATAAATAGTAATGAAGTAACTAACCTACTTGCAAGTTAATTAGTGTGATGAGAAAAAATTGATCGTTGAAAGTGTTTTCAACTAAAAGTTTGCATACTTTCACATTTGTTACGAAAACTGAAAAATAGCCAAGACAAACAAGTTTTTTATTACTTAATTTACAAATAAATATTTTATTGAATCATTATGTAATACTAATATTTCTGTCATTTAGCAAAACTCAGCAACTAAAGTGCTCCTACAATATGTTTAAAGTTAGTGTGAACTTACCAACTAAAGATAGCTTCAATTGTATGACGTTGGGTGTTTGTTGTGAAAATGCGAATCTTCCATATCCAGTGTTACAAGCACAAAAGTAACTGTTGAACTATTCTGACTACAAGTGACTTTCTGAAACCACGATTACCAAACTCTTATTTTTAAATAACTTTATTAAAAAAAAAGCCAGTTTTAAATATAACTGGTCACAAAACACTAGTTTCAATAATTCATTTATCACTAAGTAAAGTTATATTCCAAGATTTAGAAAGATCACATGTACACCATCATCACTGTTATTCAACAGTATACAACTACTTATCTCACCTTGTCGTATACGACAATCATCAAAACCAAAAATATTTCGTTCGGATGTTCAACATTCAGATTTGGCTTTATGTAGTTAGAAAAATAGAATTTCTTTGTAATGGCCTGTATTTTCTATTAAGGCTTGGAACTAATAAGTTTCTATTTTCATATGCTTATTCAGAGCGGATTGCCGCCATATTTCAAATTAGCCACAGGGTGTAGTAAATTGTATAGTCGTTAGAACTTTTGATTAATAATGTGCATTTTATCCTGTTTTAGACACATCGGCTGAATACACTGCCAACCACCTTTACTATGACTTGTAGCTTAGTGATCATGTGGAAATAATTCATTCAAGTTGCAAGTACATCAACTTAGACTAATCAGTTTCCGGCCTCAATATCAATAACGAGAAAATACGAATCCCAACAGATACATTTTCCTAATGTTATTTACCGTCTGAACTTAGTGGATTGGTGGATATCATGTATGCGTTTAAAAGCCAATTTTAAAATTTCAATATGATCAATCTTACTGGGATGTAGGTATATTTCATTACGAGTCCAAAGGAAGAAAAAGTAATCAGCTTGGATTACATTGATATCTACAATTCAACATGACAACAGGATTTTCTTAAACCTTGATTATTGACAATATCTAATTAGTGAACTGTTTCACCATATATGTATATATTCAATTATATTCATTAAATAATCAACTTGAACTTTTCTTTCAAATCAGCATACTACTAATAATATAAATCTAAGAAATAATGAATTAAGTTAACACCTATCATATATATTTATTCATTTTGTAAATTAAATTAAATTATAAAATAGAATAAAAGAAATTTAAATAATAATAAATTCTAATTATAACTTTCCTTTTTAGTTATAAAAAGCCTTAATTATTAATATACAATTTAAGCATTGCATTAAATCACAGCTTGATTATTGAACAGTTGACTCAATGAAAATCTTACATGTAGTAGTTAAATGAATTAAATTTTCATTTTAATACTAGTAGATATTTTATAGTAAGCACATAAAGATTTGAACTCTCTTATAGTTAGGGTTTAAATGAACCGCAACATACGCCCTAATATACTATTATACAGTATTACAAAAGATGATTTAATATCAGTATATAGTCTGTCTAAATTAAATATTTAGTAATGAAGGAATCAGGATTTAATTGAAATGATCAATTATTTGTGTGACATTAATATCAAGGAAAAGGTAGTAAGGTTCATCAATAAATCGAAATTACCAACTCTTTTGAGGATTAAATTAAGTGTTAGTCATCTAAGTTAAACTTACTTTCTATATAATCTACACTGTGACGATGCTGTTCAGACGGAAAATAAAAGCACCTCATTTGAACCATCTACTTGGAAAAACTCAGTAACATCGGATACATCTCTTTAAGGTTCAATTCTTCGCCATCACTATGTATAGGTTATTATGTTAATCAATATACATTTTTACATTTCGGATGAAATCTCGATACAAAATTAGATACTCTTCTGTATATGTTTGTCAGACGTATTCTTCTTCTAATCAAAAGTAAACACTAAAATAATTAACTGAAGATGTTTTAGTTTTAATTGAAACCTACTTTAGTATATAAAAAAACATTTTGATAAAGGTATCAAAATTATTGATTTACACATGTATATTATGAAACTTCTAATTGCTTAGTTTCTAATTCTTAAATATTCTTCTGTGATTGACTGTAGACAGTTCCCAAGATTAGGATCACATAAACATACTTTCGATAAAAATCATATGCTTTAACATTTATTAGGAGGGTGGGGGGTTGTAATCTTTCTGTTATGCTTTGTTTTTATGAATTCATTATATCTTCAAGTCAAAAGTGTAACCATAATTAATTCAAAGGTTTGCATGCGTCAAATAAAAGTTCGTAATTCTTGAAGAACAGTAAATATCAGATAATTTTAAAAATAATATAGAGGTGAAATGTAAAAAATAATTGTACACTTCATGATTATTAAGATAGATAAGAGGTGAACACTTGCCAAATTACAGCTTATCAAATCAACAGTAAATTTACAATTATAATGAAATTAGACATAGAACTTAATCTTTAGCAGCATAAAGACCAGGCTTAAATAATACAAATATTCACGTCTTATGTATGGATAAACATTATATCAAGGCTACTCTGAAGTCCGTTGGTCTGACTTCGTAGATACTCTTGAATGAAAAGTACCAATGACAAATGACCAGAAATGTATAGGCTTTTAGTAACAGAGCTATTGAAAGACTAATATTTACCTCTAGAAAGCCATAGTGGTTCATTTTAGGACATGATTTTAGGAAGGCTACACTATGCAAGGCCAAAATAGCATACTTCAAAATAGCAAATAAACTAGTAGATATATATTAATAGGTTCAAAAATAATAATCTTTCATTTAATAGCAATCAAGACGAGGGATTGACTGAAAACATCAGTAGTTATCTGTTAAAATCCTCTATGAACAAGCCAATGAATCGAAAATTTAAGTGAAAGATAAAGAACACACATCAAATGTAGTTGAAAATGATATCAAATTATTGGTTTTGGTAATAACAATAGTGTTCATCGAAGTGCACAGTTTCCAAGTTAAGTGATACTATAAATTTTTTTATTTAATGATTTAACCATTTCATATTTCATCCTCTGAAGATACAATTTATTGAATATGAAAGTTGTTTAAATAAATTCAGGAAATATTAACTTATGGGATTACCCAATGTCTAATTAACTTTGATAATATAATCATTTACATAATTAGACCATTAAAATATCTCTTGATCAGCTTAAATTAAAAAGGAGTGGCTTTTGACAAAATTTCAAAGACAGTTATATAATTAACTATTGACAAACTTCGAACCATCTATGTAATCAAACAAGCCAAAGGAATTTTAGTATCTATTTGTCCTTAAGGATTTTTGATGTCAAACAAATTATACTTCTCGGTAAAAAAATTACTGTGTAAAGTGAAAAGATTTTAATAAATGAAAGCATGTTACTGAACAATGGTACTCCCTACGACACAACACCTACATGCACAGTGATAACTGTTGTGGAACTACTAACAACAACATATAGCATCAATCCATAATTCATGTCCACAAAATCCAATCCAACTCAACAGACACAAACCACCATTCAACACCATAAGAGATTAAGTGATACACATTACAATCCGTCCTAGCTGTGCACATAAATTCAATCTTCATATTATTCTACATTTTCAATTCAAATATTACTTGGTACTTTGTATTCAACAAGTTCATTTATATATTCCCAATCGTTATTCAAATCATCATTATTATTACTACCTATATTTGAATTGTTCTACTACCCACTGAACTACTTGCATAGTACTTTCATGATATCATGTAGTAGACTAGACTGATATAAATCTATACTAGGTATTACGTTAATTATGACTAACTGCATACCTCAACTGCGCCACTGTTCATTAATTCACCAAATCAAATATGAATCACAATTAACTATCTTCAAGTCACTCAATATTCTAGAATGTTAGGAAATTCGCATTTACTCAAACTAACATACATTTCATTTTCATTCCAAACCTATTCATTAACATATCCACATCGCATCTAGAAAACAATAACAAACTACGTCATTTCGTCTAGCCAATAAATTTACCGATTTTCATTTAGCTACAAGTAACCGACATATTCACCTTCATCGATTTCTTTCATATGACACTTATGACCTTGTAACTACAGACATACTTTTAGGCATTAACATGTGACTTCATAGATGATTAGTTAATACACTTATCAAATACTCCTATAAGGTGGTAGAGAAAGGTCACAACAATCGATTATTGTCCATCGTAGAAATATTCACTGGATTATGTGGATTTAGGAAGAAATTAAGTGAGAGTATTATTCTAGTCATTTCAAAATTACAACCAGTATCAAAATTAACTATCGTTTGGTTCCTCGAGAGAAAGTCTCTTGGCTATGAATTTTCGGAAATGTTTGAGTGAATCGAGAACCTAACAAATTTCCAGTAGAATTGATAAAACGTAATAAACACCACAGAAATATAGTAAGAATATTTTCATAATACATCACACCTACGCAGGGCGAATCCACAACTTTCTTGAAGAACCTAAATATTTTTAAACAAAGTGACCCAGATGGAACTGAATGGTAGTATGCATACATAACTCACCATGATTCTCAGATTACGCATACACAACTAGATTATGGGAACAAAATAAATAAATTCATGCCTCCTAATGTAGCCTCGGGCATCTAGTTATAGTGTCGTACTTTGATGTATTTAAAGTCTCTATTGTGGATAACTACATGCTGCATATATAAAGGGTTCAGTGAGCACTTGTCTAGGATAGTTAAAATAAACTCGTCGACGAAAGATTATCAACCGGTTACAAAAGATGTAATAAGAAACAGTGCTTTAGTTAGTTTACTTTTCATATCTTACATAAACGACGTTAACAATCGATTCAGTGTTATAAACCTCGCAAGTATATTCATATATTTTGCTCTTTTCCTACTCACTAGGTCTTCTATTTATTAGAATGGTCTAACACTTAACTCATCAAGGTCATCCTATCTCGCTTCAAGTGGAATTTTGATATATACGCTTCTAAATGTGGTTGAGTGTGCTCCGACTATACATATCTCCATTCTAGTCTCCTCAAAAGCCATCATAATTTTCCTAGATGGTATTCACTTACTTATGACCTAGACATTGTTACAATTATTCATTCTCAAAACAATTCACAATACACCCTTAGATATCACATAAGTTTTGTTATAGTGATTGCCATATCCCATTTTTAGAAAAACCTTTAGGACCATTTCTTAAACACTGTACTTTTATTCTGAGTTATGTTGATTATTTACATCCACTTTCATCAGCTTCTATTTACAATCTCATTGTACTTCGTGTTTTTTACAGCGATTAAACTTTAAACAACAAACCTAGAATCGCTGATAGCGAATTTGATACTGATAGCATGTGCTCGTATTCTAATCACAGTGTGTTCTATTGTTTGTTTATTTCCTCAAATATGTCGTTTCGGTTCTGCTAAAAATAAAATATCAACTAGAAATTGTGGTACCTTTTGAAACACTATTCATCCCAAAATGTTCACGACGCTGTATTTCTGCCACTTTCTACATCATGCTGTACTCTTTTCCACTGCCTACTAATGACAAATATATGCTTACAAGATTGTTAATGATAATCAATGTAATCATCGTAAATCTAGTATTCTGCCATTATTATAAACTTTTCAATTTTTTTAACTTCTAAGTAATAAACGTTCAATAAGAATAATTTATGAACTATGTCCTGTACAATAACGAGCCATTATCTTTATAATAAACTAAACAAATGAGTTAACTGCTATGAAATCTGTAAATAATTAAACGGATTTACATCGTTATGTCAAAACACTGAAGTTTTATATACACGACTGGATTCGAACTAGAAGTCATTGGTTCGACGATAAATATTCTACTAATGTTTAAATGTAACTCTGCCTGTAGCTCTTCTAGGGTTACTTCCGGTTTCAAGCCCGTGTAAAAGAGAAGGGTTGGACATAGGGCTAGCATCCCCATCCCGTAAAACCCAAACTCACTAAAAAAACGCAAACCAAATTAAACAAGATAAACCATTTAAAATCTGTCCTGCGAGTGAATGGATTGTTTATGACACCTCATGATGAAAGCCGGAATTCTTCGGAAGTCATGAGGCCGATGCCCCCCCTTCTAACAACCAGACCAAATGTTTTTATAGGTACATGGAATGTTCGAACAATGTGCGAGAGCAGGAAGACAAATCAAATAGCTGCAGAATTGAAGAGATACAACTTGACAATACTCGGAATCAGCGAAACCCATTGGACTCAAGCTGGACAGAAAACATTGGCTTCGGCAGAGATGCTACTATACTCCGGCCACGAAGAGGAAAATGCTCCTCACACCCAAGGAGTTGGTCTGATGCTGTCCAAGGAGGCACGTAATGAACTTGTGGGATGGGAACCACATGGACCCAGGATCATCAAAGCATCTTTCAAAACAATGAAGAAAGGGGTTACAGTGAATTTCATCCAATGTTATGCACCAACCAACGACGGCAAAGACGAAGACAAAGATTAGTTTTACGATAGACTGCAATCAATTATAGCAAAGTGTCGAGGAAAGGACCTGACAATCCTGATGGGGGACCTAAACGCCAAAGTCGGAATGGACAACACTGGATATGAAGAAATCATGGGAAGACAGGGACTGGCAGAAAGAAATGACAATGGTGAAATATTTACAAACCTATGTGCCATCAACAAATTGGTTATAAATGGTACAATATTCGCCCACAATCGCATACACAAGGTTACATGGGTCTCACCGGATCATACTACTGAGAATCAAATCGATCATATATGTATCAATAAAAAATTTAGAAGATCAATGGAAGATGTAAGAGCCAGGAGAGGAGCTGACGTAGCTTCAGACCACCACCTGGTGGTTGCTAAAATGAAACTGAAGCTAAATAAGCAGTGGACAACTGGAGTGTTAGCAGTACAACGGTTCAATACAGGCTTTCTTTGAGCCACTGACAAACTCAATGAATTCAAAATATCTCTCAACAACAGTTTCCAAGCCTTACAAGATCTGCCGAAAGAAGAAGAAACCACTATGGAGGATAACTTGAAAGAAATCAAAGAAGCACTAACGTCAACGTGTCAGGAGGTTCTGGGCCGCAAGAAGCACCATTATAAGGAATGGATCTCCACTGAGACATTGAGTAAAATTCAACAAAGGAGGAACAAGAAGATAGAAATCAACAACAGCCGAACAAGAGCAGAGAAAATCAAGGCTCAAGCTGAATACTCAGAAGCAAATAAGCAAGTAAAGAAGAGCATTAGAGCCGACAAACGGAAATACATCGAAGGCCTTGCAACGACAGCGGAGAAGGCTGCAAGCGGAGGAAATATGAAACAGCTATATGACACAACGAAGAAACTTGCAGGCAAATATGGTAAACCAGAGCGACCGGTCAAGAACAAAGAGGATAAGACACTCACTGAGATTCAAGAACAAAAGAATAGCTGGGTAGAACACTTTGAGGAACTCTTAAATAGACCAGACCCACTGAACCCACCGGACATCGAAGCATCGCCTACAGATCTTCCGACAGATGTCACTCCATCAATGATGGAAAAATTCAAGATGGCCATCAGACAAATCAAATTTGGGAAAGCAGCAGGACCTGACAATACACCATCTGAAGCACTCTCGTCAGATATCGATTTAACAACAAGGATACTCCATCTTTCATTCAGAAGGATCTCGGAGGAAGAACAAGTGCCGGCAGACTCGAAAGAAGGACAACTTATCAAGATATCAAAGAAAGGAAATTTGAGCAAATGTGACAACTACAGAGGGATCACGCTACTGTCGATACCAGGGAAAATCTTTAACAGAGTATTGTTGAACAGAATGAAAGATTTAGTGGATGCTTAACTTCGAGATCAACAAGCTGGTTTCCTTAACGGTCGGTCGTGCACAGACCAAATTGCAACACTACGGATCATCGTTGAACAATCAATTGAATGGAACTCGCCACTGTATATCAACTTCATTGATTATGAAAAGCGTTTGACAGTGTGGATAAGAGAACACTATGGAAACTTGTTCGAGACAACGGTGTACCAGAGAAACTCGTCAACATCATCCGGAACTCTTACGACGGAACACAGTGCAAAATTGTTCATGGAGGACAACTGACAAATGCATTCCCAGTGAGGACCGGAGTCAGACAAGGTTGCCTACTCTCGCCTTTCATCTTCCTTCTAGTGGTTGACTGGATCATGAAGACCTCCACATCTGAAGGGATGCACGGAATTAAATGGACAAGTAGGATGCAACTCGATGATTTGGACTTTGCGGATGATCTAGCTCTTCTAGCCCATACACACCAACACTGACAAGTAAAGACAACCAACGTAGCAGCAATCTCAGCACCAGTAGACCTGAACATGCATTAAGGAAAGAGTAAGAGCCTTAAATATAAAACAGGGAGCACCAACCCAATTCAACTTGATGGAGAAACTCTGGAAGAAGTAAATACTTTCACATATCTGGGGAGCATCATTAATGAACAAGGAGGGTCCGATGCAGATGTAAAGGCAAGGATTGGCAAAGCCAGGGCAGCATTCCTACAGTTGAAAAACACGTGGGACTCAAAACAAATATCAACTAACCTCAAAGTTAGACTCTTCAATTCGAACGTGAAGACAGTCCTGCTGTATGGAGCTGAAACTTGGAGAATTACTGCAGACATCATCAGAAGGGTACAAGTATTTATAAACAACTGTCTATGCAAGATACTGAATGTCTGTTGGCCGGAAATCATCAGCAACAGTCTACTATGGAGGAGAACAGACCAACTTCCAGCCGAAGAGGAAATTAGGAAAAGACGTTGGAAATGGATAGGACATACATTACGCATACCATCAGAGTGCATCACGAGACAAGCATTAACATGGAATCCTGTTGTGAAACAGAAAAGAGGAAGGCCAAAGAGCACACTGCGTCGAGAATTGGAAGCAGACATTAAAAAGATAAACAGCAACTGAAAACAGCTGGAAAGGTTTGCTCAGGACAGAGTTGAATGGCGAATCCTGGTGGGCGGCCTATGCTCCTCAGTGAGGAGTAACGGGCGTAAGTATGTTATTAAGTATTGTTTCAATTTAATTAGTTATCATTTTATTGTTCATCATGTCTTTTTACAAAATCCTATTACATTATTTGTAATATAATCCTAAGCATTTATGGATGTATTTTGCTTTTAGTAACTACTCTAGATTATTAATCATGATAATATCTACATCTATCCATCTAATTTCAATTCATTCATAGTATTCTACTCATAGAATTTCTATTTAAATAATAAATAAGTAGAAAGAAATTAGATTTTAAGCATCAATTCACATAAATGATTACACTAAACAAATATTAATTACATTTATTATAGTAAATAGTAGGGTTAAATAAATATAAACTAGAATGTGTTAATGTCATCTAATATATTACTTAAATTGTATACAATGAATAGATTTTCTTAATGAATAATCATTGAAACAATGTTTATTGAAGATTGACAATCTAAAGCGAAGTAAGTGAAGAGAGGATAGTTCAATGAAAATGTTTTCATTTAAGTTGTAATAATATGAGTTATTGTTAACATAAATAGAAATAGTGTTATTCAGTTGAATACAACATTAACAGAATATTATGTACTTAATTTCGAATAAGATGGATTTCAGAATGATTAGGTTCTTTGCTTTACTTTATTTACCAACAGTTAATATATTTCATCATTTCAGTTAAAATTTACGTTAATAATAGATTTCACTGTTGAGTTCTAATAATGTAGAAACATTATTTAATTCACTTTGTATCTTCATATTTTTAATCAAACTTCCATTATGTGAAATGATCATTTATGGAATCTGTGTTTTTGAAAGATGGTCGCATAAACGCTTTAATGAAAAGAATGTGATGCAAAAACAATCATCAAAAACCAAAATTACAGTCCCTAAGAAAAGTAATATTAACCATGAGTTTTGAGAAAATAATACTTGTGATATGCTTATAAACAGTAAGTAGGGATCTACTAGAAAGACATTGCAAACAGCAGAACTTTGAATAACGTGTAGGAGTTGGTAACTTATATACTTTCGCCTAAATGATATGCTACCATAATTGACAATTTGTATATGCATTTACCAGCTTGCTAGCTTATGTCAACTTAAGAGCGTAAGTCACTGGTCGAGGATATTTCTCAAAGTATCTTTCTCGTCTACGTTGCGAATGGCAAAATATATCCGCTAGGTCCTCTATTTCGTAATACGTAGTAGATTCGAAACTTTAAACTCATATTTATCATTTGCTAATTTAAAAAGCTCAGTAATCATCATAATTCGATTACTCTCATAACGGTATTCAAAATAAACTTAAAATTCTGTCTTTGAAGTTTGCTTAAAAAATGACCAAATGGCTCTCTTCAAAAATCTAGTTATAGAACATCAAATAGTAACGAGTAACATTTAAGCTTTTGAATTGGTTGACTTCAGTTCAAAAAATAAATTTAATCCACTTTGTACTCCAGAGAGCCAGACAAAATTCTAAGGAGACCATGAGTAACTGATTGAATGCGATCCGTTGAAGAGAAATACTTTCATTTAAAAATACTTGAAACCTAAACAAGCGAAAATAATACTTGTAGTTTCTGGGATTGTTTTGTTTGATTACGATCTCCGAGCTAGATAGTTTAATTTGTTTAGTCCACTCAGTAGTTTTTGCCCGTTTAGTTGTTTAGAATGACGACACAAGTCTCGCAGTCAAACCATCCAGGTCGGAGATTACAATCAAACTAAAATCATTCCCCTGATCTATGAAGCTTCATTAGTACCTCAGGATGACTTTGGTCATGAAAAAATTAAAAGTTGATATCCCAGCAGAGGATTTTAAAAGAAGAAGGAATTTTAATCTCTACACCCCCCGAATTATGTTTTCCAGTGGGCAAGTTATTTCAATTTGTATTCAGGGAAAGTTGCCTGTTTGGGCTAGTTCAGTGTGCATCTATAGACCAGTTTCTTTTGTATAGTAGCTTGTAATAGCCATACAAATTGTACTGTCGTACAATTCATTCTTAGATATTGCATGGTCTTCAAAAAGTTCAATAGTTCTATTCTCCAATACTTGGTTAACTATAATCATTTAGTTAATCCAGAAGTGGTTTTAAAATCCTTTCAGATGTTTCTATTTAGTATTTCAAGTTTAACAAAATATCACAGAAACCCACTGAGTTATTTCTACTGGTACGTGATACTTGCTAATTTTAAAACAACAAAAATTACCAATTTTGTTGTTATCCAAAATAAAGACAACTCAGCGGAAAAATCTCTTTCCGACTATATTATTTACAGGTTCTGTTCAATCGTATATGTAAAGTTGTTTTTACAAAAAGCAGTCTGCAATAGGAAGAAACTTATTGCATCGTTAGTAACTTTACTAGAACTTAGTGAGAAACATGGGATGAATCCTGGTGTGATGCAGATACATCCAGCCGATAAGTCCTGCATAGGACAAAACACGCGTCCTGGATTCCGCTTGCCAGTCACAATCCAACATAAATAATATCAGTGAGAACGTTTTTACATGCTGATTATAGAAGAACAATGGTTTATTGGAAGATTTGATATGGTTATTGCTTGTTTCTACTGGATTACTATCTAACTCTGTTCTGTAACAATATAATTCGAAACTCTGTAAATCATTGTATATTATAGTGACTCATACATATCCACAATTCATAGGATGAATGTGTATATTAAGAGTCAGCAACAATGAATATAGGAGAATTATATTTGGAATGAACATAAAGCCGACAACCACGAAATCAAAACAAGCAAGGCGGAGACGGGGTTATATATCAATTTCTGTGTTTAGTCGTGCTGCAACATCCAAACCATAAAATAATGGATGTGCAACCAATAAAGCCCTTTAGTATGCTCAGGTTAGGGGGGGGATGGATATTAAAGACTGCTACAATGTCAAAGTTAGTTGTCCACTTGGCGAAAAATATAAAAGATGTAAGTGTTATGTATTGCGAAATAATACACAGTGACCTTGATAACTGTCAATCAGAATACGGATACGTAAGCCCCACGACTATCAAACTCCAAAGCCGGAATAGAGAAGACAGCATCTACGAGCCAACCAGCCACAATCAATCCAATCCAATTGCGGGTCATATTGTATTTTAATCACGCGTTTATATATACACAAATTCAGACCGCACAGCAAACCAATTAGGGATTTTACATTAACACAAAACCGAAGAGATTGTGGCAGTGAATAGGGGTAACTTGTACACAACTAATTAACTGTAGTCCATAATAAGATATAATACAATAACAGTAAATATACTAAACGGAAGGACAGAGTAAGAGGAACATAACGATAATAAAAATGTAGTGTTTACATTACACACGACCAGAATAAATGAATTAGTCTTCTAAAATACAGTCCTAGAAGTTCTTTCACTCTTCTTTAGTGGTCAGACATAACAGTAAGAAACAGAAGACATGTTGAAAACAGTGATATCGTCGTAAAAGAAAAGATTTTCGTTGAATTGTATTTATATATTCAATTGGCATCTTCCATCGTTTTCAAATTTCTTTTAAATAAATTACCTTAGTATACACTAAGTGTATATTGATAAATGAGATTAGAGATAACATTCATTGAAAAGAACAATAAAATCTTCGTACTAGTAAATCAATAAATGTAAACTAACTAACTGTGTATTGTTACTTGTAAATTTCGAACAATCAATGACCTGATTTACATGTTACATTTATGTGTATATATACTTATGTGATGTTATCGCATCGAAGGACAGACAAAGTAAAAAGATGGTAGGATAGTAAAAAGGCAACATTATGAAAATTATGAACTCAATCCATTTGATGCATTAAATATTCTAAATTATTCTCATGTTATAAATATTTGTCTTATTATTTGTGTTGTATTAATTTGCAAATGACTGTAATTGAAACTGTAAAAAGTCGGTCAACTTTGTCAACTAGACAGTAACGACAATGCTTATAATCTCTTAGAATGAATTCTTGTGTAAACCATTGATTCATTTGAATATGTTGTTTGTATGTCTTCAATGATAATTGTCATTAGTGATAATGATGATAAATAAATGATGTTAAGTAAATGATATGCATATTTGCGTGTTTAGTAAAATAATACATTACAATGCATAAACGAAATTATAACGTTGACCTACATAAGTTGAAATTTCTAAATGATGCCTTAAACGGTCATTGTTTAAATTTTTATATTATTGAATTTATCAATATACTTTAACCAATTATAAATGAAAAACTTAACATCACAGCGTTCTTAGGGCTGACTAAAATCTATCAACTGAATTGAAATTTTGATAATTAAACAGTTGCGATTCAAATTTACTGCATAGTTGCCAAAATACGCTGATTAATACAGCATCATTAACCAACGTATATTACCCACCTGGTAAAGTATAATACTTTCATAATTAACATCTTAATCATAAAAATAGATAGTTTCGTGGTTTAAGTATTTAGCCATAAATCTGGTTGCAGTATGTTTCTATATCTATGACTGTAAAAGTTTCTTCCCTTTGTAGACTCTAAAATCGGTAAATCTGGAGGTATCATGCTAACAAACAATAACGTTTACATGATGTATTCAACAGACTTGCTTATTTCCAATTTCTTAAACGACATTGATTATGAAGTTTATTGTAGGTTTAAGAATCCATAAATTTTCTACCTTAGAAAATCATAGTACTATTTCGTTGACAGAATATCAGACGAGTTAATATATCCTAGAAACCTCAAGCTGTAACACATATTTTATGTCAGATTTCGTCGTCTCATTCTTACTTCAGGTTACCTTAAGCGGTTTAAAGTATCATGAATAGAAACAGAATGATAATTGACTATTCTGCCTACAACACAACAAACTGACATAAGAAGTGGTTGGTATTTTTGAAATTCTGTAACTCTCTAATAAAGTCGTTAGATTTATCATCAGGACATTACAGAAAGGAAGTAATGTTGTCACTTTGTCATTTATAAGTGAAATCTTATTAATTACATTAACTACTATATTAACACTCCTTTTATCAGGAAGGCTTATAACGTGAGAATGATTTTAATTATATGATCAAAGTTTAATTGATTTTCACATAGGCAACAATTGGCAGTTTGATTGTTTCAAGCTACAGTGAGTTATGATTTTCTTCAGGAAGACAGACATCAATTATATTCAATCAATATGATTAATTTTAAATATATTCCATATAATCAGTGAAAGTTCTCATAAAGGATATACTCAACTTACTTGATCGATTTTAGTTCTCTATACTTTGTGATTATCAATTAGTCACCGAGACTATCTTCAAATATTATTTCTTTCCTATTAATTATACTCTTCATCATTCTTATTATTACTGTTGATGTGGAAAATTGTCAGGGTTGCTTATCATATACATTCATGTGATTATGGTTCTAAATCTTAGTCAACCTAAACCATTTTGAAAAGTATGAAGAAATTTCCAGACAAGAAAATGATTTTCAATTACTTTTTGACTGATTTCACTTAATGCAGGGATTATTTGAAGTCAATATTTACATAATTACTGTTTCTATAGTAAGAAAAATTACTAATATTCCATGTATAAATTTTGGGCTTTCAGTTTAAGAACATATGATTAAGTGCTTATATCAGTCATTATCTTCTATGCTTCTATCTATGACCAATAATCTATTGAATGAATAAATCTAAAGTGTAAAGACTACTTCATGAGTTGATTACTCAGTGAGAAAGGTTATATTTTGCCGGGTAATATTATTAATTTTCTCTACGGAACCTACTTATTGTATTCACTGTGTTTTTCTTAACTGTTTTGAGGAAAAATAGTAGATATTTCATGCCCAATGATATTTTTCAATATTCTTTAGGTCATTATTTGATTACTGCTTCATATTCATTAGGTTAGTGTAAAATTCAAGTGTTAACTGTAGTGCTTCAATAATGTATTTAAAGTAATAACTGCAATTTGACAGTAACCAGAATCGAACTAATACAACAAACAAATATATTAGTAGTAGTGGAATTAATGTATTAATAAGATTTGTTATAAATATTAGTTAAGAACACTAAATGAACCTCCAGTACTACTTTTTGGAAGACTATTTTATTTATTTTGATTACATGTTTACCAAACATTTCATTTTAATTCTTTATGCATTGATGTCGTCACAAAACTCTGACTGAATTTATTAAATGTTACTAAATTCTTTTCCGCTCCTGGACCAAGACTAGTTAAATATGTACCTCTACAGCTCGATTTTATATCATTAATGAATTTATATTGTATTGATGTTATTATTCTAATTAGCCTGCTATTTGATCTGAGCTTATTGTATAAATGTAAATGGTTACATGAAATATATATTAGAATCCATACTCTAGACTAGTTAGTTCAACTTCATTTTCTCTTTCCCCACCAGGCTGAAGTTGTTTAGACTTGGAAAGATAAGTAAAACGTTTAAAATTATTAACCTTTGTTAAGAGCCCTATTTCACTCAGTCACTTATAAGGTCGAGCATCAAGCACAAAGACATATCAGTAATACTCAGTTACCTTCACAGTCACTTGAAATGGAATTGGACCAGAATGGAGTGTAATTTTTGAACTAATTCAAGATTACTGGGAATAACCACTTAAACTGTAAATAAGAATAAACCATAAACTATCTAATCAGTATTAGCAGGCGATAACACTGAATTGAATTGTAGTAATGCAATGTAGTAATGCAATAGGTGCAACAGTGTGATAAAAATTATCTGATTGACACAAACTGAGCTTTGGATATCTTGCGTGTAGCCATCTATGGCAGCCTGCTAGAAATCCCGGGCTACCACTTTTACCAATATCTCAACGGATGTTGACGCGGTAAAAAGTAACTTGTTGAGACACTGTATGCTGAAAATTTATATTGTACTAAAAATACTATTAAATAAAGCCATTATTATTATTATTATTATTAATTCAAGTACAATTAAAATTCGCTGTAACAGGAACTCCGATACTTTCAACTCAGTACGAGTAATGGCTACCCAGCATATTGTGAAGTATTGAAATGTACTAATTCGAGAATGTCTGAATTATGGTTTGAGGGAATTTTAATTACATTTAAATTACTTGACAACATGCTGGATATCCATGACCAGAAAATGAGGTAAATTAAAGTGTCAGGGACGTCTTAAATATCTAGAACAAATATAGTTCATAAAGTAGACATAATAAGCAGTAAGGTAGAAGTAAGCAAGCACAAGTATATGAGTGTATGTTAAACCAGAGCATAATAATTATTCATGGGAATAGGAGTGCAATAGACAGATAAAATGATACTACTAATTGTCACACGGTTATTTGTTCTTAAATGTAGTTGATATCAGTAAAGAATTGTAGCGTCATCACAGCCTTTTATTAAAACCTAAGAGAAAGGTATCATATGCTCGATAGATTAATGTCGAACCAAACCTATTCAGTAATATGATAACTGCAGATAATGATACAGTTGTCCGTCATATTATTTTTCTAAATTACAATTTCACTTAATTCCCCATTGTTGTGGTAAGACTTAATATATCAAGAAACTGTTTGGAACTAAGATCGTATACAGTTTTCAATGTTGTTAAATTACTGAGGAAGTGGATTAAATATGATAATAGTTGTCAAGTGATAATAATAAGAAATTCAGCGTTTTAAATTTAATTCATTTTAAGATGAAATAGTATTCGTTTTGAATAAACTTGGATTAATTCTAAGCTTTCAAATACAAGGTCCTCCACAGATGTCCTAACCTTCTGACCTTAACAACTAAAGTTACAAGCATTACAGCTTGATGTTAGAAATTATTTGTTTACAGCTATGTTTATTTTAGACGATGCCAAAAGATGGTACTTAAATGAGAACAAATGTAAATAATAATTTAGCTGTCTAGGTGAATCATAGAATGTTAACTAACCATCGAGCTGATGTGATTTATTGTTTTTTCAAAGTCTACAATCAACTGTTAACTATGTTAGAAAGAATATTCAAAATAAGCAGTTCATATACAAATTTGAAACTTCTTTATTCAAATAGACGATTTACGTAGATTGTATCTACGTTGAATTATGCTTCAGTAGACCAAAGTTCATTTTAAAAATCATTATTAAGCTACTTCATTTACAGTTAATTTATCAACAGGCTAAGAATAAATTAAAATTTGTCTGCTTTACTCTAAGATTTCAATAAATTCCTAAAAATGAATATCTTAAGATAAATAAAGCACTATCCATACATCTGGATGGAGAAATATGATATGAATCAGAAATAAATTTATGCATGGGACAACGGTATTAATTTGATTCTGTCTTGGCAATAGTAAGATGCCTTAGAAATCTAAATTACATATTTTGCTTTATATGAATGTAATAATGTTTAATTTAATGTCTATGAAAATGAAGTAATGTATATTATCTTTCTAGTTCAATTTAAGCATACAATCACCTTATGTATGGAACAACATGAAAAACTTATGATAATTCATAAGATGATGATATCATATCTCTATGCACTATTTCTTATCATATCCACTTCTCAATCACATGATTTGCTTAATTTACAATATAATTTAGGAAACATAATGTTGCCTTTTTTTCACTAAATGTTTTGCAGACTTGTTCCACTATAAAATAATCTGTTGTATGTACTGTGATGTTAACTTTATAATTAAGTTATGATGCATACAACACCGTAACATTTCTAATGTAAACTTTAATAATGGATTTGTAGTGAATTTGTCATATGCGTGATTACATGAAATTAGGCTGTCTGCAATATTTTCAATGTTTACCATTTATGCAATACTTAAAACATTTTATTACTTTTTCGTTTATTTAGTGAGTGAATATTTCATATTAGAGCGTAATTTTCATTGTAGATTTTATTTTATATTCTAATTCATTTGTATCTCTTATTCTACCACCTATTGTAATACACTGGCCTATTTATGGTAATCACTTTCGAATAACTCCGGAAACTTGGATTATTTAATACAATTTAATCTCTAATATGTAATATTCAACCATTATATAATTTGATTGAATATATCACAGATTGATGTTAGCAGGGTACCATTGAAAACCAGGGAGCACTGGACAGCTGTTTCGTTTTAGTATGGACCAATCTCCACAAAAATAACCATCCCAATTCAACTATTATTAAATTCAAAATGTTGTATGAAATGCATTTATTAAAACCACTGTAGATAAAATCGGACGTTAAAACTATCTTCATAATAAAATGATGAATAATAAATGTAATCCATATTCATATAAACCTGATTTATCCACTATAAGAAAGAAAATAGAATTCATAATGTAAGTGACTACACGGTACACTATATCAATCAAACAAACTGATAAAGTTAATTAATTATTAAAAAAGAAATAACAATGAAGTATTCACAATGGTAACGCTATTATTGTTAAATGTAATGACAGTTTAAAGTATTCAGTAAAAATATGATACAACCTGTGAACAGTAATCCTCAAAGTAGGTTAAGATGATTAATCTAGTTTTGAAATAATTGTAAAAATAATAACCATAATAGCAAAAGTAAATTTAATACAGAATGACTTCAGCTGTAAATAATTACATTAACACAATACTACATAAAGTTTTATGATATAATTTGGATTGTGACTGGCAAGTGGAATCCAGGACGCGCGTTTCGTCCTATTTGGGACTCATCGGCTGGATGTACCTGCATCCCAATGTTGATGTTCACACTGGGATTCGAACTCAGTCCGTTTCGTGTCGAACGCCAAGCTCTTCCTAATAAAGTTTTATGGTTCCAACATCTAACATCAGTGTTTTTGTAGATCATTTACAAATTGTACACAATTTTTAGCATTAGCATCCGACATATCAGGAGTGGTGAGTCAGTAGGACCAGACAACATACCAGCTGAAGTACTGAAGTTAAATATTGAAGTACTGTAAAGATGCTCCACATCCTATTCAGAAAGATATAGGAGGAAGAACAAGTGCTAACAAACTGGAAAGAAGAGTACTTCATTAAGATACCGGAGAAAGGTCTTAGCAGCAGGCCGGATTCCGTATGTATCGACTGTATACCAACCAAATCACGACACTACGATTCATTATTGAACAATCAATTGAATAGAACTCACTAATTTACATTAATTTCTTTGACTATGTGAAAGCATTTGACAGTGTGGACAGAATAATATTATGAAGCCTTCGTCAACACTATGGTGCACTTGAGAAGATAGTCAACATCATTAAGAATTCTTACAACGGACTACTCTGCAAAATCGTGCATGGAGGTCAACTCACGAATTCATTCGAAGTGAAGACCGGTGTCAGTTAAAGCTACCTACTACTGCCCATTGTATTTCTCCTGGTTGTTGACTGGATAATGAGAAGCACGGAATACAGTAGACAACCTGGATGCAACTAGACGATTTGAACTTCGTAGATGACGACCTTGTTTTTCTATCCCACACACAACAATCCAAGTGAATACAGATAGTGTAGCAGTATCATCAACATACACAGATGGAAAATCAACATAGCGAGTACCAACCAAATCAAACTTGACTTTACGGGAAATCTCTGAAAGATTTAGAAACTTTTATGGACCTGGGCAGTATCGTCGATAAAAAAGGAGGATCTGATTCAAATGTGAAGGTACTAATTGACAAGGCAAGGGTAGCATTTCTACAAATGAAGAATATCTGGAACTCAAAACAACTGTCAGCCAACACCACGGTTAGAATGTTCGATGCAAACATCAAGACAGTTTTATAATACGGAGCTGGAGAACTACGTAAAACACCAGTCAGAAAGATACAAATATTTATAAACAGTTGTTTACGCATGACACTCCGGACCAGTTGGCCAGACACTAACAGCAACAACATTCTCTGACAAAGAAAAAACCAACAAAAATCCAGCTGAAGAAATGATTAGGCGTAAACGCTTGAGGTTGATTGAATACACAAATGGGAAATCATCAGACTAAGTCACAATACAAGCCGTAGCTTGGGCTCCTTAAGGCCAAAGGAAAAGAAGAAGACTGAAAAACACACTGCTTTGGGAATCGGAGGCAGACATGAAAAGAATGAGTAGTACTTGGAAATGACTGGGAAGAAGAGCCCAGGACAGAGTTTGTTGTAAAATGCTGGTCGGCAGTCTATGCTCAATGAGAGGTAACGGCCACTGATTGGTGCGACTATCGTGTTCTAGATTTTACTTATGGAGTTTCAAATTCAAAAATCTCCGCAACATTTCGCAACAATCAATATCAATTCATCGGTGACTTATTGCAGGAGGCAATTTCTGGAGTTCCAGTAAGAGGGTGTGATGAGTGGGGTTCAATTATGTCATGTTTGAGGCAGTTACCTATGGACAGCAATGTTTGATATCTCATAAATATATCTCCAATTGACTGAAGTTAGAAAATATCAGCACGTGGATACTAGTCAGCTAAGTAGTCTAACCGTTAAACCTGTAGGTCCTGAGTCTAATGCCCCGATAGGGTGTCGTAAATGAGCATTTCTTAATAGTTGCATTTTAGAACAAAGTACCCATACAGTTCGTTTTGATTGTTAATGGTTGTCTAACTCAGGCCAATTCTTGATATCAAATATGAATTTATTTTAACTTAGAATGAAATAAAAAACAATCTCGAAATAACTAAATAAGTTTTCATATATGTACACAATTATGATATAAATTTGTATTTCGTCAGTTTTTCATTTATGTAATTTAATTAGTGAGTAAATTCGAATGAATTCAATCATATGTAGTATCACATGTGTGTATACTCCCAATCACATAGAAAATAATCAAAATGATCATTGTCATGACAATCAATACCTTACAATCAAATAAAGATGTTCAAAGTAAAGCATTTACTTTTTTTCTAAATCGGTTGTTTATTCGTATTTATGATGTAGATAACTTCATTAGTTATTATGTACATTATTAGATATCAACTATTAATAAGCACAATTCTTTAATGCTAGTCTAGCTTAATTGATTCAGGAATGCCTTAAAGTCATGATATCAATTAACATGATGTACCTGGAACTTTGAGGAAACGTATACTTCCTCGATAATATACTTTTTCAAGATTTCAAAAACAGTAAACTATCTATTTCAAGGAATGAAAGGACAGATGATGTCATTGCATTGCAGAATATCTTCTTTCTGATAATATCTGTCTCAGGCACAAAAAATGAGATGGGAGGTTGTTGGTATGGCGAAGTATATTGGTGTATGTGACGTTAGATACAATATCACCGGCTATTGATTAAGAACGAGAGAAATTTAATATGAAAGTATATTAATACCAATTAGGTCGATGACTCTCATAAAAGATTCAGAAAAACTAATCACACAAAATGCATGGAGAAATATCTAGGTAACAACTTACCTTCGCTCAAGTGTGATACACCACCTATCTGATTGCGTCTAATTAACCAAAAAAGCCTCACATAGGCCAGAAGTATCACTACTATGTGTCAAACCACAAGAAGCAGAAAACAAATTGATCGATTATTTTGCGAAAAAAATGTAAGAATTCTAAGTTAATTACATCAACCAGAATGTTGTTAATGCTATTGTTACAGATGCATAAGTGTAAAAAGCAGATTATAGAAACTCAATCAACTGACAACTTATCCTGTCGTTAGTATCATTTTAAACTCATTTATAATTCGATTGAATATGTCACAGATTGATGTTGGCAGGGTACCATTGAAAACCGGGGAGCACTGGATACCTGTTTCGTTCTAGTGTGGAACTTTTCAGCAGTGCGCACCCCAGATTCCGCGCCAGCATAGAAAATTTTCATAATCTGCTTATATTCGTATATTGATTGGTGTAGTGAAAAGTAGCTTAATTATTTATTTGAAAAATGTATCTACCATTTTTAATAAAATATGAGGCTGATGTGTACGCAACCGGTATTCCGTCAATCAGTAAACAGGGAGAATAAATGACAACTGAAGCTAATATTACATTTATTCCTGGTAGTTTTATGCCAGATGTTCAACAACATATAAAAATACAGATGCACCCAGCATAATAGATGGAATTGTTTTCTTGAATAGAGGAAATTCAAACAGTGTATAAAGGTAACTAAATTACAATATACGCTTAGTATTAAACATGTTTAAGTGGAAGCAACTAAAGAGAAATGGAAACTTAGCTCACAATGAAGAAAATACTCCAGCACTTGCATAAGGTATTATAGCATGATAAAAGTTTTATGCAAAAACCACTTATTTAGTAGCCTAGATACACATACAGATTTATCAAGGCATATGTACAATACAATATCTAAATTCCTTACAACATACTAGCATTGAAACTAAGTCATCAAAGGTGAGAGTCATTCGCAAATTCCTACTAACAGTGAACAGAAAAGTTAAAAGTATTAGCGACAAATAGAAAACAAATAGGCATGGAATTTGAGAATTAGATATATATGATATTAAGCAAAAAAATAACACACTTTCATGTGGCAGTAAACTTATATCCAATGCATTCACAAACACACAAACCTACATGCACAGTGATAACTATTACGAAACTACCAGCAACAAAATATAGTATCAATCCATAATTCGTGTCCACAAAATCCAATCCAACTCAACAGACACAAACCACCATTCAACACCATAAGAGATTAAGTGATACACATTACAATCCGTCCTAGCTGTGCACATAAATTCAATCTTCATATTATTCTACATTTTCAATTCAAATATTACTTGGTACTTTGTATTCAACAAGTTCATTTATATATTCCCAATCGTTATTCAAATCATCATTATTATTACTACCTATATTTGAATTGTTCTACTACCCACTGAACTACTTGCATAGTACTTTCATGATATCATGTAGTAGACTAGACTGATATAAATCTATACTAGGTATTACGTTAATTATGACTAACTGCATACCTCAACTGCGCCACTGTTCATTAATTCACCAAATCAAATATGAATCACAATTAACTATCTTCAAGTCACTCAATATTCTAGAATGTTAGGAAATTCGCATTTACTCAAACTAACATACATTTCATTTTCATTCCAAACCTATTCATTAACATATCCACATCGCATCTAGAAAACAATAACAAACTACGTCATTTCGTCTAGCCAATAAATTTACCGATTTTCATTTAGCTACAAGTAACCGACATATTCACCTTCATCGATTTCTTTCATATGACACTTATGACCTTGTAACTACAGACATACTTTTAGGCATTAACATGTGACTTCATAGATGATTAGTTAATACACTTATCAAATACTCCTATAAGGTGGTAGAGAAAGGTCACAACAATCGATTATTGTCCATCGTAGAAATATTCACTGGATTATGTGGATTTAGGAAGAAATTAAGTGAGAGTATTATTCTAGTCATTTCAAAATTACAACCAGTATCAAAATTAACTATCGTTTGGTTCCTCGAGAGAAAGTCTCTTGGCTATGAATTTTCGGAAATGTTTGAGTGGATCGAGAACCTAACAAATTTCCAGTAGAATTGATAAAACGTAATAAACACCACAGAAATATAGTAAGAATATTTTCATAATACATCACACCTACGCAGGGCGAATCCACAACTTTCTTGAAGAACCTAAATATTTTTAAACAAAGTGACCCAGATGGAACTGAATGGTAGTATGCATACATAACTCACCATGATTCTCAGATTACGCATACACAACTAGATTGTGGGAACAAAATAAATAAATTCATGCTTCCTAATGTAGCCTCGGGCATCTAGTTATAGTATCGTACTTTGATGTATTTAAAGTCTCTATTGTGGATAACTACATGCTGCATATATAAAGGGTTCAGTGAGCACTTGTCTAGGATAGTTAAAATAAACTCGTCGACGAAAGATTATCAACCGGTTACAAAAGATGTAATAAGAAACAGTGCTTTAGTTAGTTTACTTTACATATCTTACATAAACGACGTTAGCAATCGATTCAGTATTGCAAACTTCCACGTATATGCAGTATTTTGGTCACGAGCTAGCAGGTGCATAAATTTTATTCATAACTGAATTCAGTACGGTCGTCTTATTGTGCCTAACGTGAGTTTCGAATCTGCGACTTATTTGACGTCCGATACACGATGGAGAGTGTGCTGCCCAACAATTCGCTCTGTCTTACTACTGTATGCGTGTAAGACGTGGCCACTACGGGTAGACGACACTCGAAGGTTACTAGTCTTCGACCATTGATGTCTTCAAAACATCGCCCGCGTTAGCTGGGATCACCGAATGAGTAACGACGAGGTTAGACGACGGGTGTTAGGCAAATATGGTAGGTCAGTCGATGAGGTTCTAAATCTTCATCGACTGTGGTGGTTGGGACATGTGTTGCCTATGCCCAACCACCGTCTGCCTCGACGCGCATTGTTGGCTGATATAAGAATAGGATGGAAGAGAGTTAGAGGCGGACAAACGAAAACATGGCATCAGTTCATGAAGTCACTGGCTGCCAGCTTGAATCATGTCGGCAGATGCAAACTACCTGGCTGGAATCCTCGCGATGTATTCACACATTGTCCTCCCTTAAATCATGAGCTTTAAATCATTCCATAACTTTCTTTCTACGTTTCCTGAACCATATTCTATATGTTAACACTCCTTGTTACTATTATTATTTTATTTTATTGAAGTAACTTCTACTAATGGTGGTGGTGTTAATCTTTCAGAGCCATAGAGGTGTGGCAACTTGAACCGATGCACACATGTGCCAGGTTCTATGTTGATTATATATATATACACACACACATGATGGACCGATTGAATCACCAAGTCGATACGCTCACAGTATGCTAACTATTGATTGAGAACATGATACGGAATATATTGTTGTATAATGATACCAACTACGAAAGTCTCAAACTATAATGTGAAATCAATCACACAATATACAACAAAGTAAATGAAATACAGCTCCTTTATCATTCAAATGCCATAACTTACTCTGCGACTTTATTCACCAAACTCGACCCACATACATCAAACATATCATATATACACGGGAAGATACATTGAGGTATGCTAAGCAATAAGTGAAATACGCATCAAATCTCCAAAGTGTTATTTCAACAGAGGCTCAGTTACATTATGCTTATCATGAAAACTCACTAGAGTACTGTTAAGCAAAAACCTATCTCAAGGGGTCAGTGACTACGTCTGCTTATGGCTGATTTCTCTTTACCAACACCGAAACGATATCAACTAGTTAGAAAATGCTCCTCTATGAAGGATTATAATCCGCTTACAAGACGTAATATAGAACAGTATTTAAGATAATTCACTTTTCATATATTACATAAACGATGATAACGGATTCAGCATTGTAGACTTTTCCTGTGACAAGGATTTCAATGCAGTTTACTCACGAGGTTATCTATGTACAAAACTGAACCAACTAGGTCACCCTTTCGCGCTCCAAATGGGATTTCGACACAAGCTTTTAAATATGGATGAATATGTTTTGGTGGTTTAGCCTGCAGGACACTGGTTAGCTGGTCCATAAATTGAGAGCGGAGATTGTAAGTATTGCATTTGCTCTTTCATGTTTACTATACTCTAGCCACTTTCCCAAAGCTAAACTGACAACGAGGACTAACTGCATCTCCCCATAATTATAATACATTTCGACAGCTAAGCGTACGAAACCCACCGCCACTACATGTGATCATAAACAAGAAATTCATATTCAAATAAATTTCGACAATTTTTTTATTCACATGCAAAGAAGAAAAAAAATTTATCTTACATAACATGTATCAATACAGATACTATATAGGTAATATCCAATGAAACTTTTCACAAAAACTGCCACGTTTGTTATTCATGTGTAATACAGAAGAGATCGACAAAAAGTTCTTATGTCACAAAAGGAAATTATTTACCTGTAGGCATAGTCAACCATTTTAACGCTGCTGAGATAGTAAATAACAATGAATAAAGACTCAGAAATTGTATTCAGGTGTTTAACAACTTAACAAAGGAATATGGTTAACTAAATATTGAGTTCAATCATTCAGCCTACAGCTGAATCTGAAAATCAAAATACAAGTTGAACACGTGGATCAATATGACGTAGATAGAGAAAATCAGTAGCTCTTTAATGGATCATTGATCAAATGGGAAAAATGTAACATGTAACAAGCTTACGTTTCTTTGAGATATAAAGACAGATAAGGCCAAAATCGTTCTATCATCTGCTAGGACAATACTGTTTATTTATCTTAAGCATACCAATTAGTAGTAATACGTACACAGCATCGAGCAAAGTAGAAAGGATTGTTCAGTAAAAAAATTGTGCCTCTCTTAAAAAATAGATTAACGAATTTGTAAATGCTTAAACAGTTAGTCAGTAACTAACCAATTTATTTTAAAACAAAATAATAATATAAATCTTAAAGAGTTCTTGACCTGAGATATTAACAGATAAGATGAAGTAAAGAAATCAATAAAAAGAACAAAATCAAAACATTGGAGATATTACATTTCCCACATCTATTTTTTATCAAAGTAAATTTTGAAAGAATAGATTTAGAGTGTTAATGTACATCAATCTCAACAGCTTTCAACTTGAGCCTAATAGATTATGGCAAGTGCAAATTATTACATATACACATGAGTGAGTGGGAGATCCAGTGGAAGCACATTCTATAATGATGTACATACATTGAACAAAAGAGAAAACTGCTAATATTATTATCTAGTCTATTATGGAATATTACACTAAATAGTGAGTTGTAAGTATCGCACTTGTGCATACTTTATTACCCTAATGAGTTTACCGTTAGCAATGAAATGAAACAATAGAGAAAAAATATTAGTGCCTTTCTTTATAGGAGTAAGTGAAATGGAATATAAAATGTAGTCAAAAGAACAAATGAATATGCATATGTGCCGAGAGTTGGGGAGCGGCGCAAATAAAACATAATAATTAATATAATCACATCGTTCTCTGATACAGTAACCTAAATCATCGAGTGAAGAGGAGGACCATTTCCAATCACATCAAAAGAAAACTCAAAGATAATATTACAAATGAAGTTAACAATAATAATACTAACAGGTGTAAAATATTAGTATATAAAATAAAAGTGTAGATACTTAGGAAAACAACATAAAAAGCAGAACAATACACAAAAAAGACCACTATTGTAATATCAACAGGAAGAAAGTGCGAAGCTTGAAAAAAACTAGTGTGCAGCTACAAGCATACACATCAATACAAGGTAGAGCACCAAATTAGTGATAATAAACGAACAAATTAAAGCGAGAGCAGAAGGGAGAAATGTAAAGTCAAAAATTTTTGAAGAATGACAAATTGAAAGTAAGTAGAAACTGTGTAAGGACTGCAAAATATTGCGCCGCTTTTCTGAATATGCAAGTTAAAAAGAAAAACTAAGGTGGATAGTGCATACTCAGAGGTTTCTACACTATGTAATCATTGGTTGATGATAATCCTGAAGTATTTATTGAAAGTAAAAGCATGGAAGTTGTAATAATAATGATAATAGAAATTTGAATAAGATGAATAACAATTTTAGAGCAAAATAATACAAAGACCAAACGGTGAACTTCATAAGTTTTAAAAAGAAAATAGAGAATTTAAAAAATGACGATAAGAATACAAAATGCACATAAATAAGAAATGTCTCATTGTTTTGTTTGTCTAAACATCCATCCATATTGTTTGACTTTTTTGGTGAAAATAAGGAAAACCGAACACACAAAATAGAGTAAAATGATATAAATGAAGTGTGCTAAACGAAATTAGTTTTCTTTTCATCGATCTAATTCATCTAGAGTATTGCGTATACTTCGAAAAACTGAAAATGAACACTGCAGGCTGCCCAACTACATACACAAACACACAAATGACTTAGTTCATTTATTATTGCTCTGCTCTATATTTAATTCTGGGGGATAACCATGGAGAAATGGGCAAGTGGCTCCTTTGAAACATTCACCCATCTCCCAGAACTTACATGTCACTTTGGTTAAATCATGGGCAAATTCACAATCTTCTTTTTTACAATGTCCACGCAAATAAAAGCTGCATGCACGACGCCATTTAGCTATAACAGGCTTTCCATTGACTAACTCTGTACCTGGGTATAATGATGATGATGATGATGAAATTGAATCTGTTGTTATAGTTGCTGCCAATACCTGTGTTGCTTGACTGTTTAAATGACGTGGAAGTAACTTAGTAGTGGATAACTGAGTATATGAATTTGCTGTAGGACAAATCGGAATTGATGAATTCAAAGTAGCCATAGAACAAACTGAATTAACATTAGTGTTTGAAGGTATATTGTTATGTCGTCTACAATGTGTATTGCGAAACCCCTGTAAAGATACAAAGTACAACAAAAACGATGAGTTTTAAACAACTTCAAGTATTCGTAATAAAAAGAGATGCACACGTGCGAGCAAGTAATTTCACCCTATTATTTTAATTCGCTACTTTCAAGCGGTTGCAAATGTTTAGTTCGTAGACACTTATTCTCAGTTAAAAGAACTGTCACAAAACCTCTAGGGCGATGGAAACAAATATCTCTTACCACAAAACTCATGTAGTATAGAAGTTATTTAAGAAGAGATTTTGTAAAAATAACCTGAACTAAAATAAAGTAGTTGTTCACTACTTCTTGATTCTTTATTGCTCCAGCTGGGATAGGTCATAGCTGCAAAAAAACGGAAAAGCATTCGACTCAACGCAATAGACGTCAATACACAAGATAAATAGGTGGAGGGTCAGTAAGTGAGCACATCGAAGTACATCACTGCAAATATGATCACGTCCCTCGCACATAAAATCACATCTCTGTACAAACAAACAAGTAATCAATGTGAAGTAACATTAAAGAGCATTCGGACGTGTACTTTTAATTTGCAAGCATACTAAAACAGTATATAATAATACTGTCATTGCACTATGTGTAGGTAGCTACTTTTCAAATAAATTAGGAATCATATTTCAAAATAAGTAACACTACCATTCAGTGTACGCGAAATAATATACAAAATTACTAACCAGTGTAGTCTACACAATCACAAGATTCATCACGTGAATCGTTTAACTATAACACAAAAGGACATGTTATGGTGTTGTCATAATAACTATCCACATGAATGCATACGCAGTTGATATTATGTCATTTTTTTAAAAAATATGATAAAATTGACCAAAGTTTGATTTATGTGTTGTTAAATTTAGATTGAAATTGTACGCAACATTTTCGATGTTCATTATGAGAAGTATTTTCGACCACTTTTTCGTTCATTTAGTAGATGAATGAATGTTGCATATTAGAGCATTACTTTCATTTAACAATACATTTTAAGTGTCTGGAGCTGATACGAACATGTTAGCGTGTCGTAAGTCGACATACACAGTCAAAAACATAAAAACAATGAGTTCGAACTTAAAATAAAAAGCTTACAGTGACAATTACATTCTAGTATGATGCACTCACTCACTAAACGAATAGATGAATGGCTGAAAATGTTGGATAAAACACACGAAGATCAATAGATGGCTTATACATAATATAACCAGATTCAGATAATTACAATACGCTTAATGATTGGACAGCATTACTCTGTTCATCATAGATTATTGAAGAATAATTACGTACGAAAATCAAGCAAAACAGGACTAATTCTGACGAAGGTAAAAACACTTTGAAAATAAGATGAAACAAAATGTCGAATTACATCTAAAAAGATGTGTAATCAATACAGTAACACACCTCATATAATCCATTGCCACTTTTCACCGTAGAATTAGTACATACTGGAAGTGATAAGCCTCCGAAAGGAACTTTATTTTTACTAGATGCAGTTGGAGAAGGTCCGATGGTAGGTACACAGTTCGTAGTTGAATTTTCAGTTGTAAGTGGATAATTCATATTAATTATAGGTAGTGGACGAGTAATGGAACAAGATGTTGTTGTTGTAACTACTGGTCCGACAGTAGAAACAGGAGTATTTAGATGATATCCGACTGAATGTGCTAAAATGCTGTTTCGCGTAACGAATGGTAGGCTACTAGATGCTTCTGAAATATAATAAAAATCAGATGATGTAACAATATTTAATACAATGATGAACGAGATTATCCTCATTAATTGAAATCATCAGAGACGTTGGGTGATATGGTTCAAAATCAATCGACTCCTAGATTCAGAGTTTCAATGATAATTCACACTTCTTATTCTGTGAATTCACTACCTCTTGAACTATATTCTTTATATCTAATCATTTTTCCACACTATAATTACCATAACTGTTTTAAATACCATGATATTCATTTTGTTTCTGTGTTAGTGTAATATAATAAGCCAGACTGATATATCCTTGTAGCAAACACCACATTGCTGATGACTGACTCTGACAAGCATTCACTGCATGAACAACATTATTAGTAGGCAAATTCATTTCAACACCTGAGTAGGATACAAAATTGGTATAACATGATAACGGATCGAGCCTACAACCTTCAAGCCACATGATAGCAACATAAACTTAAGACCATTGGGTTTACATTCTTAAATTCTGCTCTTATGTAAAATTGCCTTCTTAAATATTAATATGGTCAAATAGCGTAGTTCAGTGAAAAGAATGGTGTTAGGAAAGACAGATGACATTTTGGGTCACAGTTAATGATCACACTACTTGATAATCCAGTTATGTTGTATATTTAATCGATATAGTTCACAGTTATCGATTTTTGTCACGTGATTAATATCACCGTATCGATGAGGTATAGTATTAGACTCAACATTATACCAGCCAGTAAGATTTTCAAGTTCGAAAAGTTTCGTTTATCAGTGTGATTTAAATAGGATGCTTACAAAACCAACTGAGTATTATACTATAGTCACAACACAAACAATGAAGATTACGAAATGAACTACAAACAGTTCGTTTAAAGTTAATTTTAGCCGGATCATAAAATCAAGCATCCTGTAATAGTCCACAGGCTAAGCTTATCATGGTTCAAGCAACGTCAAATATCTCACGACCGTCGGATATTACCCGACTTCATTAATGCTAAATGATAGGTGGGAAATCATAAATGTGCTATATTATTGGAAAACCAGCATTAATTATCTAGTCAAAGTTTTAGCCGATGCATACTTGCTTATGGATCAAGAAGACAAGGCATACATGCACATTTATCATTGATTTCGTAAACACTGTCATTCGAGTTTTGTAAGCAAACTTTCCAATACATCTTCAGTAATCTTTTGCAGTGATCAGCCACTCGTAGGGAGTGTATCGGGCTGTAAAACATAACATCCTTTCACTTTAGTTTAGATGATTATTTATTATTATTTATTTACTAAATAAGAACATCTATGCACAGTATTATCAAAGTAAACACTTACCTGTCGACCATTCTTTAGAACTATCTGCCAGTGGCAATGAGTATGATGTGACAAAACCATTATCATTGATATGTTTGCTGTATGGGACGTTCATACATCTTGTATTAAATATTATTTTATTAGATGCACTCGAACGTATTTTGTCTGAATTATTGTTTGAACATTCATATTTCGTAATATCCAAAGGAGTTGATGGTGCAGCAATAGTAGATAGTAGTGGTAATGATGATACTGTTGTTGCCTGTGATTGTAGCATAGGAACTCTCAGTAGTTGTGTCTTATTCATCAGCAACATTTTAGATTGAAAGGATTTATTCTGATTCCACAGACTTTCATTGTCATTAACAGATAAATTTACTGCTTTACACTTATTATCAATATTTGTCGTAACCGCTGACCAGTTACTATTATTATTGCTGCATCGATTTACTGTATTATTAATAATATTGCTAACATGCTGATGAAAAGAAGGACCACCAATGATCGAGGTTGTACAAGCAGGTATTGTAGCCGTAGTAGGAACATTACGAAAGGGATTTCTTAAGTCCAAGTTTAGATAATTCAGCATTTCTATATCACTATCAGTTAGCATATTTCTATTGTTATTAATCAGGTCAACAAGTAAATTGTTTGGTTCTACAGATGGGGTTAACACTTTTGTATTATGTTGGATTCGATTGGGTAACGTCAGCCAACACGATTTTGACTTGTCTACAAGAGAATTGTTTACACGTATAGAACCAGTTGGTGGTGGTATGCTATAACCAACGACGGAAGGAGCAGTAACGTTAATGGGTATAGTTGATGCAATATTAGGATAGTATGTTGCATTCTTGCTGTTCGACTGGCAAGAAGCTACAGAAACCTAAGAAAAAAGGAAGCGATATGGTAAAATATGATATTACAGTTCACCATATTTGTGCGATACAGATATTTATTTCATACACTTTTTCCACATTATATTTATATTAATTTTACGAAACGACTAGTAAAAATACAAAATAATTCGAATCTGAAGTGATGAGCTGCCACCACAACTGTGCGTCTGTATTAATTTTCAGTCACATTGTTTGACCTTAGAGATGAAGTTAACGACCGATTCTGAAGGAGTTACATCACTAGATTTTTTACACTTGCTTTTGGACAGCCATATCGTATAATTCTCAGAAATGAGTCTGGATAGTGTATTATTTGTATGGTCAATACACCCTACTTTACAAGAACAAGCGAAATGATAGAAACACGTTGATATTACACAAAGTGATAATTTATCATAAGCACAACCTCGACTGCGGAAGAAAGTGCATATATCTGCTGAGTAAAAAACCACCTCAAGGTTTTTTAAATTGATTTTGGTTGTTTCTATTCGTCACAAACTGACCTACATTGCGTATCAACGAGAACCAGGGAGCACTAGATAGCGTTCCATCTCATTGTGGGACTTCTCAGCAATGTGCACCTTTGATTACTCCAAGGAATCAAACCCCAGAACCTTGCTAAAGCGTCTTGAATTCCATTTCTCGGCGGTCGATTTGTGGTGCATACAAACAATAAAATCAAATCGCATCGTAATCTCCACAAAACCACCTTAAATCAACTGTCAAATTTAAACCCAGTGTTTATAAACAAGGTTGTCCTTCAATGAATTTGGAAGCAGCCGTTTTCAATGAGTATTCGCTGGATTATGTGATTAGTAAATAGTGCATACTTTAAAAAGATAAAGGACGTGGTGCGGACCAAAAAATAAAAACGATTATCTCTATTTTTCTTACCTCGTTTGAGAATGAATACGATAATGATAACGGTAAATGACCAAAGGATGAGCAACTGAGGACAAAAAAAACGAAACATTTTGATTACATAACTCTATATGACTTATTATCGTAACACTAAATATCTTTATCTAACCATTTTGATTAGGCAATAATGCTTTCAAAAGTCAGTCATAAAAAACAGAGTGCTTGGCGTATAAGTGAGTCATGTCAAGTTCTAATACTATATTTGTAAGACTAGATCAAATTAACATAGTGCCACAACTTAGTTCTAAAGGATGGAATGTAAAGGTATATATGAATAAATAATATAACAAAGGATTTAGAAGATATATAGTGAATGTGCCTATACCACCGCGACTGATTCTCAGCTATACCACCAAATGTCGCTAAACACTGATTGAGATTATCTCGCAGACCCTAACCAGGTAGTCTGCAGCAACTGACATAGTTCAAATGGATGGTCAACAACTTTATGGAGTGTTACAACGCCTTGGTTTTGCCACTGTGAATTTTTTCACTAAACTTTTACACCAACCAGCAACATACGATGAGTTGGTGGCTGCAGAGTATGCATGCCCCGACCACCTAATTTGATGAAGGTTTGCAACCTCATCAACTGAATAGACATCGTTCTCTAGTACAATATACCTAACCTCAGAAGTGCATACTCCGTCGTTTCGCTACACTCGGGTAATGCTTCGAAGACACCTATAACCAGAGACCTTCAGTGCATGCAGAATTTCCATTTTTGTAGCCCATATTTCGCATTCATAGATTAATACGGGATGGATTTGTGTGTAACGTACTCATCATTTGGCTGGGAAGTAAGTATCTCACGAGCGCCACATTCGCAGTTTCTGCATAAAAAATATGAACCAGATACACTGTCAAATCAATACATTCAAAGTATGGTATATATATATAACTAGAAATAAAATCATGTAGTTATGGGACAATTTCCAACGGCTAAATAACTAGTCATAACAATTATCTATAGAATTACAGATATTCGTTAAGTGAGATTATAAAAATGGCGTCACATGTGGATAACTTCATGTAAAAAAACCAGATTTTCTACATGATATCTCCCGGAAGCGATCATCACACCCTGCTCTAGGAATTTGTTAGTAATATACATTCGATACATATTCTTTAATATAAGTTTGATTAAATGGAGCATCAAATAATTATTCATCCTAGATAGTATTAGTATATTATTAAGAATTATTATTACGTTAAGAATCAAATGACATTATTATTTCTTTTAATTCTATTTTATTCTACCGGAGGGAATACGAGCTGTCTTGAATATGTTTTAATATGGTAGTGTTTATTGTAACTTAACAATTATCATTGTTTTGTTGTCGCATAGACATACAATTAACTTTAACCAACCACTTCCCATGAAAAACTATTTCTTTGAAGGAAAAAAGAATTCAACAAATTCATTCATTTCACGATAAAATTGGTTTAAACAAACAAACAAATAAAGGAACAGATAAGCTAGTTGTATATCAATATTCGCTTCAGGATGAATAATTCTACTGCAAATAATGAAATCGATTCCAAACGACAACAATAGTACAAACGTTATCAAATACATAAATGAACGATAATACAGAAAAAGAAATGCCATGCTTGCTTATTTACCATGTAATATTACCTACCAAGCTAAGCCATATATTGTTTTGGCTGACAACTACTAGTTACTTAAATTAATGTATGTTTAGAGGTGTGAGCCTACAAAGTCGGTTATTAAATTTCAAGTGATTTAACGACGGATTAATCGTCATCATTGGCATTTATCTAGGCAGCATTCATGTACCACAAGACTTAGCATACACAAATGTGCCCAAAACGGTTCACTGCTTATATGCCTGAGCTCAACCACAAATTAGCTAAATAATGTACATCTATTCTTCGTAAGCCAATACAAACTTCACACACTTTGTCCTTCCTTAAGTCGTGTGCTTAAAATTATTTTATACCTTTCCATGAACTAATTCCTCTTCAAAGACCTTGTTTTAAATGTCCATCCTTTTTTGTCTTTATTATTCTCACTGAAGTAGCTACTACTTCTACTGACTTGGTATTAATCTTGCAGTACAGCTGAAGTGTGGCAACTCCGATTGATGCACACTTGCCAAGTTCTATGCTGTCCAAATATGCATAAATACAATGTACACTTCATAAAGTGATAAATACGATAAAAGATATATCACCAATAAAATTCAGGTACAATTACGAATGTATGCTAACATTTACAACATATTAAGTAATAAATATCATAATATAGTACAAAAATACATCAAGCACACGCTTGTAGAGAACAAAAATATGTAAACTGGCAACTCCAATAGCATGCTCTCTTCCTGCAATTCCTAATGATTGCAAGACAAGAAGAAAAGGAATTGAGTCGCGATTACATATCACATTTTCCCTAACAAACGTTTTGTGCTAAGAACGTAAAAATAATCAATGACAGAAAACTGTACAAACTTAAAATATGTTCAATCTTGGAAATAAAACCTTTATTTTACACAAGCGTTGACGTTACCAAGATTCGTCCAGATGAGAAGGTAGTATCAAAAATAAAATGATTCGATAATGAGTAAAAGAGTAGATGAGACTAACAAAGTTCAGATAAGAAGTACATATGAGTTGATGGTACTCTAAACACCAAAGGTAAGATGGATGCAACGATCTGCCCAACACTTACAAATCAAAGTCAAATCATGTTTACAACAAAATTTATATGAATGTGAAATGAAAATAGTAACCACTGCATTGAAATTAAATAGTGTTATGATTACTCGATAAACACAACGTACTTATACTAAGCAGTGAATAATTTAATACACAACATCATAATTTAGAGACGGCCTATGTTCGCTAAACGAAGGGCATACATAATTTAATATCTAATGGAAAACTACCTCCTATTCATCATATTTTAAATCGTTGCTTATAATAAGATGATAGAGCATTTATACAATCATACAAAAATGGAAAGACGAAAGCAATCCTACTTATTTAGTCAGATGTAATAAAGTATAACTTAAAATAATAGTAAAACAATTCAACATTCGAGGATGCAAACAAATTCCATAACATATCACATTCATATGATAATGACTAGATTACCTTGATACACATGAAGAGTTATTTGTTTCTAATGGTCTACCGGATATTTGTCCCAATTCAGAATTCAAAGATAGTAATGATGAGTGATCAAAATGTTTCGATATTGCTGGTTTGCTGTCTATATTGACATTTGATAATTTATATTCCTACAATAGAAAGTGTGAGAACAAAAATTACACATGTACTCATCACGTGCAGATTGACAATAAAATATAATATTTAATTCTTTGTGTATGCATGCACGAATACGGAATGAAGAATAAATGAATAGACAAGCATAATAAATTTTTGAAATGATTTATTTCATACAGTTTACTGGGGGATTCAAAGTAGAACAATGGAATAAAATTAACAAAGACTAGTTAACCTTTAAACAAAGCTTAGCTAAGTTCAATTTAAAGTAAAATAAGTATACACATACTCACTATCTACAGATAGACAGATTTTCCAGTTCACGTAATTATAAATTCAGCATAATCTAAATTGCCTTTACAAAATGAGGAAAAGAAAGAGAAATCTTACTTTAGGAACAAGATAGATGATTAAACAAAGACCTTATACTTAGGTCACCTCAGGTCATCGTTTAATGTGCCAGAAATGAAGACGGATATGTATGTATGAATAGACAAAAAGTTGAACAACACAAAGAGGATAAAGCATTTGACTGTAGTAATAAAGCTATTCCCAAAAACCAAAAATCCAAATTTGGGAATTAAGCAAACAAAATAAACAGAGAAAGAATTGCAAATACACAATAATACAACAGGTTTACACTAATTGTAAAACAGAACAGCTTAAAACCAGGAACAATTTAATAAATAAAATTGTAGATGAATAAAACCATCTCTTATTTATTTATTCAAGATGTATAAATGCATTTGAACCTTGGAAGAACTAAAGATGTTTAAAGATGTTTATCGATAACGGATGAAGTTGAACTAGATGCAATGATTTACTAAAGTAATTGAAGAAAGTGGATGACACTACTTCAAAATACTTGTTAATTTTAACATCTGATTAAGTTATGGTTTAGAAATCAGTACTACTGTTAAAATCAGTACTGCTAAAAGTACCTAAATTGTAAAATGTAGCATAAGGTGTGTTATGTAAACCAACGAATTAGGTCAGTATTTAGATAATAACAGGAAGTAGATTGGATAATGCCCATTCAAACGAATTCTAACACAGCATCGCTTTTAACTTAAAGTGTTTGTTTTCTCTGATTTATATCTCTTTTATTAGATGTTAGGTGCAAAGCCTTAAACTAGCATTAATCACACAGTCAGGAAAAAGGGCGCCATAACCGCACCAAATATAGCGCAAGCTGATAAAAGCTATGTGAGCTTTGTGTATCCGCATCAGTAGTTTATTTACCAACTCATATTGCCAGATGAGACTCCAAGAAAAGTGGTTGAGGAACCTAAATGACTCGTTCCCTATATTTAGGTTAGGCATCTGGGTAGACGAGTGAAGGAGGAGGGTTTTACATCTTTATGTAAGGCTCACAGACGATTATATTCTCCGCGCCTTGTCAAGCGGGGATACATCACGTCTACGGAAAAGCCTTCAGTAGATCGATGAACTTTTTAGTTCGCATTCCAAAGATAGACACTGTCACAAGACCTCTTAGTAAATGATGTCGTTTAGATGCTCTTACAGAAAGAAGTACGGTCATATCTGTATGTAAGCACATTTAAATATGGAACAAAATATAGTAAGATCAGTTAGTTACAAATTGTTAGTAATATCATATGAATTCAGACTGAATTCTAGAATTTCAACGATTAATTTGGTAAACGTAACCTTCCACCTGCTTTCACTCTATTCAATTTGCTACTCATTTACTCACTTTACCAAGAAAAAGAGTAGGTTGATAATCACTAACTATTAATATTAAATATCAGGTTCACGGGAAAAATTGTTATTTTCAAAAGGTTTAATTTGTCAGTATTTAACACAGCGATTGCATAATCAGGCCCACAAAGTGACTTCATTGTAAGTATATGTGTATACAATTGCCTCACAATCCATACATTAATAGCATGTTAAAATATGATGAATTAGGCAAACTATTTGTGCTTATTATGCGCGACAACAAGATAATAAACTGATAACGCATTATTCGTATAATTATTAAGAATATCTCTTTATGGCTACAACAAACGGTACGTATATGTACAAGTTACAGAGAAAGTTTTGCTAATTTTCTGTTGATAAGTCCTCTTTTGGCTTATATGTATGTATAATCAACATAGAATCTGCCACATATGTGTATCAGTTCAAGTTGCCATACCTCCATGGCGCCGCAAGATTAACACCACCACCATTAGTAGAAGTTACTTCAATAAAATAAAATAATAATAGTAACAAGGAGTGTGAACACATAAAATATGGTTCAGGAAACGTAGAAAGAAAGTTATGGAATGATTTAAAGCTCATGATTTAAGGGAGGACAATGAGAAAATACATCTGCGCCATTATGACCGATTCTGAGCCATATCACTGTGTCTCTAGCCACTGGTTACGTTAATCGCGAGGATTCCAGCCAGGTAGTCTGCATCTACCGACACGACTCAAGCTGGCAGTCAGTGACTTCATGGACTGATGCTAATATAACCTCCATTAGCGCTTATATGCGTTGAATACCTTTCCTATTTCTCAGAAAAAAGGATTTAACAATGTCAAATAACAAGGATTTTTAGTTTTATTGTAAAAATAAAGACTGCGAATCGTCAGCACCCTTAGATTTAGGAGCCAAATTAATGTACCTAGTAACCTGCATAAAATTATATTATATGACTTTCAGTTTACCTAAATGACTTAACAATTTAGATTTAACGAATCATTAAATGACTAAATCAACCAGTCTTATACGATTGTATACACATGTACAAACGGTTATTACTATGCTATCTCTATAGGAAAAAGTTGAAAACAATAACAGTAGAAAACAAATTACAGAAACTTACTTTATCTGATGACAATATTGTCATAGGTTTTGTAACAACATCGGAAGGAAATAAACAATCTTGAGAGTATCTGCTACTACTATAAGATTCTGATAGGATACTTCTAGATTCACCCAAACCGGATGTCAGCGCTGATATATTATTATCTAGTGGGTGAACAATGGCATTAAATCGATCCAATGAATTACTAATTAAATGAAGTAAGTCTGTACCCTCCATATCATCTTCATCTCCAAGATCATTTACATCTTTAGAAGATAGATAAATATCTATAAGATTGGATGGACTCATACTTCGTGCATGTTGTTCTGAGTTAATTTGTCGTACACTTGTCAACAATCTTTCTTTATTAACCGGATACTATAATGTACAATAAAATTAAACAAACATATTTGAAATCTATGATATTTTAAATTTTGGTATTATTTTAAATTGAAAATCTTTAGTATGATAAGAATGACGTTAAGATGCATGTTCACAGATGATTATTGTACGAATGAAATATCTACCATTTAGCTGAGGAGTATTCGATACCACGGAGTGTGCCAGAGGCAAAACATTTGATCCTAAAGCTTTGTGATTTAGTAGTGTGATATGTGAATAAAGGAACTATCCATCCTCGGGGGGGGGGGGAATTAGACTAACTTTAACAAAGTAATGATAAACAGGCGCTGTGTACACTTTATTGCCACTAAAAAGGACTCAATTAACACCTAAAATGATTATCCGTGTATCGTATGCATCGTGATAAAAAAACAGCTATCTGTACCGACGACATCGCACACAATAGAAATTAAGACCATAAAGCTTTATAATGTATACACTGTCTTCAAATTACTAGTAAGTGAAAATTCATTAAGTCATGTTCCCAATCTCAGTGAACTTTGACTACATATTTCTCAGGTAAATGCTATTTAGTAATGAAAAGTTACTTTTATATAGATGCCTGTCTACTTCATTGCATAAAAGCAACGCTGTTGGCATGCTCCAAATAATGAGTTACTTTTTGTTAGGAAACGAATACTTTCGTACATACATATGGCCAGAAATTATAACAATTATAAGACTGGGATAACAGTATCGAAACGTAGAAGAGTTCCATATCTGAAGAATATAACATGGAATACTAATTTACAAAGGGAAAAGTTTACAATCATAGTCATGAAACAGCCTGAGTTTTCTCTCACTGTCCATTAAAACTCCTGTTTAGTGTCCCAGTTTCTACTGATTTTGGATCGACGCATATACGACTCTTCAACTTACGATTTAAAGGGAACTAAAATTGCAATCTATCTGAAAGCTGATTCTTCTGATGTCGGAAAATTTCAGGAAAATTTAACGCTCAGAAGTTGTCCACCTATTCAAGAATTACTGGGTAGTTAACTTATCATCTGATTCACCGGTAACGAATGACTTTGTGGTATTTCAGTTTTCGCCATTTTCAGAGGCAATATTCAGTGCTGGATTCCTTAAAATCCATATCCTTTCTATATACATCTGGTAATATTTAGTTCGTTCATATAGGCACAAAGTAAAGCAATCTTTATGTGCTTTAAGTGGATATCGATCACCCAATAATTATGAACACCGTGTATTTTATTATCGTAGACGCTCCCACTCACAAAAGAATATGCATAAAATAAAGTATGTTGAAATAAGCCTATGATAGGTGGAAAATCAATTTAGAGCAGAATATAAAATACAGATGAAATGAAAATAAAGTCACGAGTTACATAACATCTTGAATAAAACTGATAACAGTGTTGAGAGAAGAAACAGCTAACTACTAACAAATGCACTTACTAAGCGTGATAAACCCTACCACTCAACATTAAAAGGAGTGTAAAAATATTCTCGGGAATCATTTAACTAGGAATTTCAATTTTATGTGCTGATGCTGGCTGAAAATGAGTTAATTGAGCTTGGTTACCAAATAGTTACTTTTGAGTGTTAGCTATTATGGTAAATAGTTCAAGTGATCAGTAAAAAAAGTGCATGTGTTTTACTTACAGAATTTGAAGCTGATTGATTTGAACCTAATAGAGTCATTTGGTCTGTTGTAGTGTACGATGGAAGCAGGGAATTAATTCTTCGCGATTCGTAAATGGGTTTGATTTGAAGTGACTGATAAGTAGGATCGGATGACTGAATACTTGATGCACTCGTGGGAAGAGAAAAACAAGGAAGATAGCAGTTAGTTGTACGGTCAACCAAATCCTCAGCAAAACCTTCATCTTCCGCTTGAAGTGAGTTAGTAGCTTCAACGATTGGAGATTCTGATAAATGACCATCTGAATTAATTAATATTGCACCTGATATAGACTGACTAGAAACGGAAATAAAAAAAAGCGGTTTGAATTCACGAATTTAACCACTTTACAATAAAAAGTGTGCATGAGTGGTGTACCAATGGATGGACATAAGTGGATTATTGGACTTATGCATGCAGTACCATTTACATTAACATTCTTAGTATATTAATACTTATGAAGTGAAAGGTCGGAGAAATCAAAATGGTGATCTATTTGAATAGTAACATATTCACTGTACGGTTGGTTTTAAAGCGTTGTTTAGTCAATAAATAACTAAAAATACCACTAGACACAACTCTACCGACAAATTTCAACGGCATAGAATCAATAAATCACCTTGGTTTTAGATGGCGGAATCCACTCTGTATAACTTTCTGGCCCCGATGTAAATAGTCCTTGAAGGAAGAAAGCCATGAAAACCCAAGATATGCGTCGTCTTCAGGTATTTGACCATAGGAATCTTCGTAGCATCGCTGGTATATCATGGAACCGTCAAATAGGTAATATGGATGTTAGACAAAAGGTTCTTGGGAAACATGGTAAATCAGTCGAAGAAGTCATTAACTTTCATCGACTAAGACGGTTGGGACGTGTTGCGCATGCTTGACCACCATCTGCCATGTTGCGCGATGCTGGCTAGGGTTGAAATAGGATGGAAGGGTAGGGACAACCAAACTAAAACATGGTATCAGTCCATAAAGTCCTTGGCCGCTGGTCCAAGCCATATTAGTAGATGCAGATTGCCTGGTTTGGGTCCGCTTGATAATCGCAATAAATGGTTGGAGACACTGGGTGACATGGCTCGGAACCGGTCACAGTAGAGCAAGTATGTTCACTATTTACTTTCATCTAGATCTTGAATTCTATTATTCTTTTCTGCACACCTTTACTTTACTCTCCCCTCTTGTATTCTGTTGTTGTGTTACCTCGGTAAATTTAATCTCATAGTGCTAATGTAGTATGGAAACTTGAACCTATGGGCGTATGTGCCCGGTTCTACGTTGTTGATGAATGAATGAATGAGGTGGAGGGCAAACGCAGATTACAGGTGTTCGATAATATATGCCTTCGAAACACTTCACGTGCATAGGGAGATCAGAATAAAAAACTGATTGATGAGACTGTGAATTTCCATCATCTGAAGTGATTGCGACATATACTACACATACCCAGCCACTGCCTATCCAGATATGTAATGAAGTCTAGTGTATAAGCTGAAGACAACCAAACTTGTGGTCATTCAGTACTTATCTAAATTTTGAACGAAGGCATAGACTCCTGAGACTTTATGCGACGTATCTCAAGTCGGCTATAGCACATGTGTTTTTAGCCTCCATCTAAATCTAGAATTTTAATATTGCTTCGTACGTTTTATTCTTCAATCTCACCTGCTCTTTTAGAACTATACCCTGTATATTTGGTTAGTTGACGGTCGTGTACTGTGATTTCGACTCATCTTTGTCTTATTAATTACACTTCTCTGACTTCATATACTTTATCAGTCTTGGCCTATGTACGCTTTGTCAGTTATCCAGTCAGCTACAACATAGAACTTGGTACATGCGTACATCAGTTCGAGCTGCCATGCCCCAATTAGCAGATAGAGATTAAATTGTTGGATCAAATCCTAGAGTAGGGGAGGTAGTAACAGAGTTAGTATTAATGGAAAGAAATAGAGATAGGAGGTAAGATTTAATAAAATGATTCAGTACAAAGAAAATTAGAAGTTCAGAAACTTACAATTTGGAGGAGGACAAAGAATAAACTCACCTGCACACTTACGAAAGATTTCGAGTCAAGTCACCTAAAGTCTCTAACCATTGGTTACAATCATCACGCCGACCCCAATCAAGTAGTCTACACTTCCTGACATGGCTCAACCCAATTGTCAATGTCTTCATGGACTGGCTTAGCTTAGCTATTCCATTCTCTCCCGATTATGTCCATAACCGCGGTTGTCATGATGACGCATAAAAAACTAATAATTTACGTAAACAACATTGTCTGATAGATGGGGTCATTGCCTATGCAAGAAAAATTTTATTACTAGATTTGGACTGATGGATAAACGGACACAAATAGCAAACCGTAGTCACCTGATAGCTTTTTTCCAACAATTAGGTTAAAGTTAAAACACCTTATATACAATAATGTTCCAGGTTATAAACAGATAGTTTATAGGAAACAAGAATTATTCACCAGGCAGAATCCTGATTTAATGCCCGATTCTTTGTTTACATGATATTGAAACAACAAGGTGTAGGCATACAAAATACAATAATCTGTTTACAGACAAACGATGTTTTGAAAACTACTACGTTAGTTTACTAAACTATGAAAACAAACTACGTCATTCGGTGAGAACAGTGATAAAATGAAAACCATATTTGAACAAACAGATCCAAGACGAGCAAAAATAGCGTTTGAAGTGTAGAAATGACTACGTAAGGAATATCTAAGTTTTACTTCACTGATACGCTTGGAACACAGGTTGAAAAATAAATTCAGCCTAGAATACGTTTTATTTACTAGCTAGGACGTTAGAGTGAGCAACCTGATGCTATTCATACAAATACGGAGTAGTGGACCAATGGTAGAAACATTGAAGTTTATGATAACGTTTTATTGTACTAACTAGGTGGTAGGCTGGTCATATACGCCTTTGACAACTTCCACACCCAAGATCCCATTATAAGACTAAGATTCAGAAGACTGTTATCCTGAAGTGTGATTGTTAACAAATCATGCACAATTCACAGAATGGTGTGCATACACCAATACTACCTCCCAAGCATAAATTTCACGTCTAGAGACGGTTGCTAATAGGAATATTTCACAAAGACTAAATAAGAGGGTATAGTAGCAATGGCTATAAGTGAAACAATGCCAAACGAACAAACAGTAAATAGGTAAAATATAAAACCATTACTTTTCTACGGCTAGGTAGCTGCGATGTATGTATATATATTGATAAAATACTACTATAGAGATTCTAGCCACTGATGTTAATACATACAGTGAGATAAGAGATGTAGTAACGATAAAATGGTTATTGGCATGCGAAGTTTTTCTGAAAGTAATTCACTTACATCTGAGACTTTAATAATTTTCTATTTAAATGGATCGCTTGAATTTCAACTGTTTGACATGTTTCAACAAGAATACGGTATGGGAGCAGTACTTCGAGTCGCTATTATACTTTACACTAATTATACTGCTGTTTATTTTTACTTGGCAATAAGTATTTATCAGGTTGACATAACGTAAGCACATGGGCTTCATATAGTTTCAGTTAAGTCTATCGATGGCGGATGAAGTAAAAATTAAGCGACTTTTAAGTGTAGTGATCACCACCATATCTTTAAGATGGGTCCGAGATAGCTAGGTTTGAAGTTATGCTCCTCTACGTGTACATGAACGTTATGCCAAAATAACAATACGCCGTTTGTCAATGAATGCAAAAATAAACAAATAAGCAAGAGTTACACATGTACAGCATGATGATAATGCAAAACTATTCACTCCACACACACCTTTTTGGAAATTGGGAATGGCTTTCATGAAGTAGTGGCTGACTGGTACCTACCAATAAGAAAAATCAAACGGTTAAGTGGATTGTTTACTCAAGATAATAGTAGAAATGTATCACAAAACATAACTACAGTTGAACAAGGGATGCATAAAATCAATAATAATATTAACATTTGTATCAATGGTTAAAAAGAACTTGTTAGTTATTTGCTGCAACCTAATGTAATACAGTATTGCGGGTTTTCGTAGAATGATTTTGACCAAAACAGCCTATCTAACATTATCAAAGGAATATGAATGCAACAGTGTACTATGTACTGTAACTTTTGCTACGAAATCCTCTTCAGCATACAATAATTGATATTTGTATTATTCTGCGTACTTGTTTTAGTTTTTTTCTACGTGGTATTGTGAAGTATAGCACCTTGGACCCAAGTAAATTTTGTTACAATGAACTAGGTGAATGCATTAGCTAGGCAATAATACTTCACTAAATGCGTTAAAATGTAGTTTACTTAAAATCTTTAGTAAGTGTTTGAGTATTTAAAACTAATTATATACTTATAAAATCAAAGTGATAGATAACTGATAAGAGTTTACAATAATTTCGAGATCATGGTAGTAAAATAAGACCGTAATGAATCGACAATGTCTTGACAAAATAAGCCGATTGGAGTTACTTACTGTGATAACTTCAAAAAAGTTAGATTAAATATGGTGGTTTTCGAAATTTCCGATTTAGTTATTTAACTTCTAGCTGCAACAGTCTCAGATAAGAAGTTACAGTAACATCAATTAGCGTCTCACACTGGTCATAATAAATGATCCAATGGAGGTATTATATTAAGTTGAGAAAATTATTAAAAAATCTATCAAATGATAAATCAAGAACATTGCTTCAAAGATGATTCATTTCTTGATAATCCCGATGCACTAGCTAGTAAAGTACACGTTTCTGTACTAAACCTTAAGCCTTATTAATTACAAGATCGATAATTACTAGAGTTGGTTACATAAAACAGAATATGCTTGAAACCACAATCTATAACAACTGTCAACTGTTTGAACAAATGCTCCGTTAAGGCGTTGACAAAATATTATTTCCTCTATCAAGAAACCAAAGAATGTTGAGCACCAGACTAATGTGGCAACTCTGGCTAACATGAGTGTTGACTCAGTCTATTATAAGACCGACTGCACCGAAGTAACACTTCTTCAGTGATTTGAAACATATACAAAACGGTTAAAAGGTTACTGAAAGTAGATGAAATAAAAACTACAGGTATTTCATGATTGGTATTTTAAACCCAGTAGCAATATTGTAGACTGATTAGAAAGCAGCTTTTGATCCTATAGGCCGAAATATTCTGTAGCCGTGTCATCAAAAGGTTCACCTCGGAAACACATGAACCCTATGAAAGAAGTTACATATTTCTTATCTAACTTTTTAGGAATTGATCATGAAATTCTGTGTATATCATGGAATAATAGAGTAGGCAATATTAGAGTAACACAAAGTACTAGGAAAAAATGGCAAACTAGTAAATGGGGTTGTCAACCATCATCAGTATGTGAAGTTTTGAACCTATTTCAATCCGTGTTGGAGGACGCAGTCTATCTGGCTAGAGTTAGCGTGATAATCGAGATCAGCCGCTGGAAACACTGCGTGACGTGATTCGGAGCCCGCTAAACTAGCGCCGGTATATCCACACTACCTTATCCTAGATATTATGTTCGATTATTCTTTCGTATATGCTTTCGCATTGTTCCTCCCTGTTGCATCCTATTATCGTGCTATTCTCGTAAGTTTGATCTCGTCGTGCTAATGTGGTATAGCAACTTGAACCTATGCGGACATGTACCTGGTTCTACATTGTCCACGACTGACTGACCGACGGAAATAATTTTAAGACAGAAGAATCTTTAGGTTCATGACTGATCACTAGCTGCCCGTAATAAGTAATACACCAATTGGAATACAGAGCTAGAATCTAGAATGGTGGGCTGGGACACAATATCAAAATAAGTCACAGTAGTGGAGATGCATTCATTCCTCACCTCTCGCCAGAACTTAAGTCCTAGTGTACACAGACATTCTCTTATTTTCCTCGGGCCATATTCTCAATGCCCACTTATTCTCAACCTAATTATTATTTTCATCTTTTCGTTATTGAAATGATAAATTTCATCACATTGTGCTGATTTACATGACAACTTGAGCCTACGCTGGTTATAATTGACTGATTTTCGGTAAATAAAACAATAAATCTATGCAGTTAGCCATCGTATGTACGATGTCAATTAATGTAGTTTCGGGAAACAAACAACAAAATAACGATGAATTTTATACAAATACGTTATCAACTAGGAACCATTTAATGTAGCATGATCCACTTTCAGAATAAATTGTCACGACCATTTGTTTCCTTTACCAAATCACACCTACGTTCGCTAGATTCTGTTTATGATTTGCTATTTTCAGAAAGACATCCAGAAACATGTACGTTAATTACACGAGTTCATGTGTACCCTCCCACAAAAATATACTTTGATGGTACATGCAACTAGCAGATAGCAATAAAAGCTCTAAAAAGTAAGTCTGCCACGGTGTTACCAACCAAACACTTTTTTGACAGAACCAATGAAGTTTATTTAGGTGGACTTATATTACTAACCCAAGTAACTACACAACAAATACAGTACAACGGAACCATCAAAACCAACCTCGTAGTAAAGGTTACAGTAGTAGAAATAGAACTAGCAGTGTTAGTAATTATTAGGTAATATATAACTCAATAGAGAACAACGAACTCACTGGATAAAAGTAGGATTTGAAATTAATAATCGCCGAATGAGTGGATATGTATTTATCAGTTCATACGTAACATAAAGCAACCGAGAGTAATACGTGCTAAAACAGATAGTTCTAATACACTCAACAGTCCATCAGTGAAACTGTATAAATTTCATGATATCTTGCAAAGCATCTACCCTTAGGGTTTCAGAGATCTAATTAAGTGTCTAACAGAAACTGGAGACAGAAAACACGTGTCTAAATTCTCTAGTGTAGTAATAAATAGTGACTGATGGTAAAGACTCATACAGAGTGTTTATTCCACATAATGTTTCAAGAGTATTGATATTTCGCAAACTCCATAAAAATTTAGAGCTAATACACTTGGGTTTCAAGAATTACTGCAAATCAAGAAACGAACATATATCCTCCAAAAATAACAGCATATTGTAGCACTAAAGTGGTACAAAAATATATTAAGCAATCGCATTCAAAAATAAACTCACTCAGACATTATAGACTTACTAAAGAACTTCACTTCGTCACGTACAAAAAAACAGCGGTCGCTATACTTAATAGGAGAGCTGTCATCAGTGCTTTCTTCGCAACAAACCGTCGGCTTCTTTTTCTTTTTTAGGCGCTTTTTCTTAGAGACAGTAAACAAGTCATTCCCAGTACTCTCTGATTCTATGAAATCCTCACTAGGTAGTACAATCTGCTTTTTCCAAGTCGCACCACCAAAACTTATAGGCTTTGATTTTGTTAACGCAGGAAACTCCTCCAAATCGGCAAAGTTATGTTTAGCAGACTCAGGATTGCAGTTTAAAGAATAATTGCATTCAAGTACCATATTTAGGTTATTATATATAAGGGACGCGTTTATACATGCAAACTATGCTTTCTGGGTTTAAAACACTAACTAATCAACTAGGTGCAGTTCTTTAATTATGTGGATAACGAGGACCAAGAAAATCTCTTCGAACTCTGATCGACGACCCAGGTACAATTAACGTAGACTGCTTACCAAATACGAATGCAATCATAAGCGCTCTGCTATAGAGTATCAGTAACAAGAGCGTTTGACGCATTGAAACAACGTGGATCAAACCGAATTCTGACATACATTCGATATGATATTCAAAGTCATTAATGGTGTAAAATCTGTGAAAAGACATAAAATAATCTAATACAAAATTCACATGTTATACTTTGATTAAAAAATGCGGGATATAATAATAAAGAGGGAGTCATTTATGCTAATTACAGAAAACATTGTGATAGATGTAGATTTCATCTAAAAAGAGACAGTTTACGTACCCTAAGCACGTTTAGTAACTGAGTATGCTGTCATGTACAAATTCATTATTACTTCAGTAGTAATTCTAGTGATTTTAATTATATCGTTAGTGACACTTACATAGTGTAAGGAAGTGGGATCTCGTCTAGACTATCTGCCCAACGTTAAGCGAATATACTGCTTTTGCAAGGCATCGATCGTCTTGACTCCCCAAACAAAGTCTCTATATAAGAGGTTAAAGGCAATCATAGTATGAGAGATATAATCATTTTTTGTCCAGTGTCCTTCTATATTCGTATGAGTAGGTTTAGTCGTTAGTTGTTCTGGTTATACGACAAATGTAACATGGTAATATCCCTGGTGCACTTTATCGGTGAGCATGACGTGATCTGGACACGATCACAACTGTGAGTTCTCTCCTATTTATAGATCTTAACAGAGTATCCTTGTACAATTATTTTTTCGCCTATTTTTCACTGTACTGCCGTATTCGCATATATTGGTACTTTAATGATAACTGATTGGACTCCTAAGCTTATTAAGATTAAAACCCCCCACACCTCCAAACCTTCAGCCCATCCCCTTTTTGGCAGATAATGTAGAAGCTCGGTTCTGCAACGCAGAAGCAGAGTTTTGAGACCACGGAGTGAGGGATCCACGTATTCATTTCCTTGTCGTCGTAAGGCCACTTCCACGTGGATCGAACAGGTACGTCGTCCCTTTCTTTTTTAACCCCGACCGCGTAGAACCTCAGGACCAACTCACAAGGTCCATTATCAAAGGTGGAGATATTTTTGACGGACGACGTCTTGATGAAGTTGTGCAACACCTTCTCTCGTTTTCTTGACCTACGGGAACAACACAGACCGAGCAATTTTTGACAACGAAGCACTTCACGGAAATGATCCTCATCTTGACCTCGACGAACGAAAAACTCACCTTGGCGTTGGTACCACGACGCATATGGCAAGGCCTTGAAGAAGTGCAAAGATCCCTGTTGTTACCCTAGCCACAAACTCATCATTGATGCATCGGGAAACTATCCCGCCGGCACGCGTTAGAGGCAACCGTAGCCGGTGGAAATAGCCGCTTGTTATTCACCACTGATGTGATAACGAAGGTTAACTACCTCGTCGATACTGGCACAGAAGTCAGCGTCCTTCCTGCAACTTCATCCGATCGCCAACATGAAGCTGCTCTCGAGCTACAAGCGGCCGACGGGAGAGAAGTAGCCAGGTATGGCAGAAGATTTGTCTACCTAGACGTGGATTTACGAAAACCCATGCACTAGGTTTTCAACACCGCTGATGTGAAAATACCTATCATAGGCACAGACTTACTAGACCACCACAACTTTACCTTTTAATCCTTAGAATTTGTTCCAGGCGACGTAGCCAAACAATTTCGAATAGCACATGCGTGCAGACGTTGGATGTCGTGGAAATCGCTCGGTTATGTGGACTGTTGGCGTCCACGATGGTTTTTTTAGTAACTGAGGCCAGCGGGACACTATCTATTGGGAAGCGAAGGGACGGATAAAGGAGCAAGTTGCAGATGTACGAATACATACGGGGAAGAGAAGTAAATGCTTCGAATGTGGGGGGGGATTCGAACAATACGATAGAAACGGTCCGTGAAAACGTTGACTAAGACTCTTCAAATGTTATACACCACCTTTCTTTAAAACATTATTTCAGGTTGCTGGGTTGGTTAGTAAGGGTGCGTTGTACACAGAAGTGCATGTAAATGGGAAAGCACTGGTTTGTCTAGTTGACACGGACGTGGCTATTTTCTTAATAGATGTATGACTGTGTCAAAAGACAGGGGCGTGTTCACTAGCAGTACACAACGTGAGTGGACATATACTAGAAATCTTGGAGGAGGGTGTCAGACCGTTGTATCATAGTCGGAGATTGCGTCGTACATTATCCCTTTGCAGTAACTAAGGGTATACATCAAACAATACTAGGAGCAGACTTCCTTAGTGAGGCAGGTGCAAAATTGACGCAAGGAATAGAGCGGTATGCACTAAGTACGGGCATTTCAGCGTACATGAAAACAGAGAGATGGCTAAGACACAAGCGGCTGTCTTACCATAAGAGAACAGAGAGAACATCGATATAATGGTACTAAAATACAGAAGCCTGTTTACCGAAGATGGTGAGACCTATTGGTATTATGATATAGTGACGCATGAAATTATTGTAAAGAGTCATAGGAAGACAACGTTTTACACGCGCCGGACACCAGTTTATCTAAAAACCAGAATAAATCGTCAAGTTGAGGAAATGTTACGGGACGGGACAACTTAAGAGTTAGATAGCCTTTACAATTCACCTGTGCTTTTAGTAAAGAAATCCAGTGGGAATTATAGATTCTGTGTTGGATTCAGAGGACTAAACTTTATGACAGAGTTGGGACTATGCACTTTGCCAACTGTAGCCAAAACCCTAGATCACGTTATGCTCTAATTGATTAGGAGTTAAGTGGTAAGTCGTCGAAGATTTGGTACAACTGTAGATTCTAGATATGGGGTGATCAGTCGTCTGAATATTAGAATAGATTTAGTAGTGCGATTATTTTGTGACAGTTTACTCCAGAATCGGCGACGACACAGGAGTTCTAAAGAGAGTGCTTCACATCTAGTCGTATAGTTCGTATTGCTGTTGGCTGCCAGAATTCGACGTGTAAAACTTCTTTGTACATTTTCCACACGTATCCTATCTATGCTATTAATGCTCGAAAAGATAAATAAGCAGTACTCGAGTATATGTTTCACACATATCTTAAACAAAGTAAGTTAAGCCTCTGTTGTATGGAAGTTTTTGAGAAAGGAGCCCGTTAATCTTTTAGTTTTGAAGATTATTGAGAAGGCGTGTTCCGTGAACGTTAAGTTGCCGGAATATTTAATTCCCAAGTCGCTTGTTGATTGGAGTATTTGGACCTTGGACTCATTTAGATAAAACATGGATTGAGGGTTATAGTTGCCTATGTGCATGGTTCCACATTTACTTTAGTTAAGTGGCAGTTGCCGTTTTTGGCTCCAGGCAGTTAGGCTGTCGAGGTCCTTTTGAATTGAAGTCATGCCTTCTCCTAAAGAATCCGGTATAAAGCTACATTAAATGTTGAGATCGTTCTCACATAAATAAGTCCGGTCGCGTTTTATGACGTTATTTATGTCATTTATGCTAATATCGAACAATAAGAGACCCAGTGTGCTTCCCTGTATAACACTGCTGGTAATTGGTTTGGGTGATGATAGACTGTTATAAAACCTTACTGTTTGCTGTCTTCATTCCAGGAAAGATGCAAACCGTGAGTGAAGTGGGTTTTTGACCCGTATGACTTTAGTTTAATGAGCATTCGCTTATAAGGGACTTTGTCTTAAGCTTTACTGAAGCACTTTGTTCTTAAGTACATATTGGAGTAATTCCTCCCTTATTATTTTTTTCTATTACCCTTGACGCAACAGAGGTTAAGTTTATGGGGCTGTAGTTCTCTATGTTCCCTACAGGTCTGGATTTAAACTTAGGAATAACATATTCAGGAAATAAATTATTATTATTATATGTAGTTTTCCATAGGGTATGGTAGCATACAGTAGAGTGATATTGCGTATAGTTTAACAAGTGTCAGGTGGAAGTCAATACCACCGCATTCGTGCGCCCCTCACTAGGGTCTTGAGGACTGCCACCTTGCCTTTAGCCTTGCACACTGATCAGCTCCGCGATGTCTTAGAACTGTAGCAGGAACGCCCTAATGTCTCCATCCTCAAACGGTTGTGGCCACGGCACCTTCATCTTCTTCACAGACAGCGACATAAAATGTGATAAGACCGATTGGACAAGCAATTGTTTATTTGGTGAAAACAAAGAACGTCATAAAATATTATGTGCATTACTTTTAATCATCAATCTGTACATTATTCGCGTTCTCTGATACTTGTCGGTTGTAGGCTTGCTTCTCTTGGTTGTCCTCAATTGTCCTATGTATTCTAATCATGCTCTGCTCCTTGCCACCTCGCAACTTACCTCATGTGCTGTTTACTGAATATCTTCAATTTCAGGCGACGTTTCGCCACTTACATATTATGGACGAACTTATTTGTAGTATCCACCACACCACGAACTCCAGTATGGGAAAGGTTGTACAACTTGTAGAAGATGATGCGTCGATAATCCTCGGCGACAGGCTGTATGTCTAGAAGAATCACAGAGTGGAGTGATTTCACCTTTTACAATGGTTTTTGTTTTGTGTTTGGGCATTGTAGTGGATAACTCGTGATGGAGATCATTGTCTTCATAAAAAAGTCGAGCTAGTTGAATAAGGGCTTATGCCACAACCTGGAGGATTGGTTCCTCGAACGTATAGCTACGTGTTGTTATCCATTAGCCTATTTTCTCTAGGGTCCACAAACAAGTTGTGGTGGTCTAGTAAGTCTGTGCCTATGATAGGTATTTTCACATCAGCGGTGTTGAAAACCTAGTGCATGGGTTTTCGTAAATCCACGTCTAGGTAGACAAATCTTCTGCCATACCTGGCTACTTCTCTCCCGTCGGCCGCTTGTAGCTCGAGAGCAGCTTCATGTTGGCGATCGGATGAAGTTGCAGGAAGGACGCTGACTTCTGTGCCAGTATCGACGAGGTAGTTAACCTTCGTTATCACATCAGTGGTGAATAACAAGCGGCTATTTCCACCGGCTACGGTTGCCTCTAACGCGTGCCGGCGGGATAGTTTCCCGATGCATCAATGATGAGTTTGTGGCTAGGGTAACAACAGGGATCTTTGCACTTCTTCAAGGCCTTGCCATATGCGTCGTGGTACCAACGCCAAGGTGAGTTTTTCGTTCGTCGAGGTCAAGATGAGGATCATTTCCGTGAAGTGCTTCGTTGTCAAAAATTGCTCGGTCTGTGTTGTTCCCGTAGGTCAAGAAAACGAGAGAAGGTGTTGCACAACTTCATCAAGACGTCGTCCGTCAAAAATATCTCCACCTTTGATAATGGACCTTGTGAGTTGGTCCTGAGGTTCTACGCGGTCGGGGTTAAAAAAGAAAGGGACGACGTACCTGTTCGATCCACGTGGAAGTGGCCTTACGACGACAAGGAAATGAATACGTGGATCCCTCACTCCGTGGTCTCAAAACTCTGCTTCTGCGTTGCAGAACCGAGCTTCTACATTATCTGCCAAAAAGGGGATGGGCTGAAGGTTTGGAGGTGTGGGGGGTTTTAATCTTAATAAGCTTAGGAGTCCAATCAGTTATCATTAAAGTACCAATATATGCGAATACGGCAGTACAGTGAAAAATAGGCGAAAAAATAATTGTACAAGGATACTCTGTTAAGATCTATAAATAGGAGAGAACTCACAGTTGTGATCGTGTCCAGATCACGTCATGCTCACCGATAAAGTGCACCAGGGATATTACCATGTTACATTTGTCGTATAACCAGAACAACTAACGACTAAACCTACTCATACGAATATAGAAGGACACTGGACAAAAAATGATTATATCTCTCATACTATGATTGCCTTTAACCTCTTATACAGAGACTTTGTTTGGGGAGTCAAGACGATCGATGCCTTGCAAAAGCAGTATATTCGCTTAACGTTGGGCAGATAGTCTAGACGAGATCCCACTTCCTTACACTATGTAAGTGTCACTATCGAAATAATTAGAACAACTGGAAGTTATTTCAAACTCTGAAACGAAGAACGCCCTAAATTATAAAGTGTTATATTATTCATTTGTATCAGAATTTATTGTATGTTTGACTGATTTTGTGGAATATTTGAGTTTGGCGTTTCGTGTCTACCTGTCAGGGTTTGTGATGTATTCTCCGTCTAGGGACTGTTTAGAAAGTATTGCAATTGTGGAGTTTCAATCAAAATATAAACTGGATTTGGATGAGATTTTCGATCTTGCCCAAACATTTTTTAATGGTGAGACCTACAAAGGATTATTGATATGCTATCTGTTATCTAGAGAAAGCTGAAAAGGCGTTTCACTTGAGCTACGACGATAGGATTCACCTTTCGGCTCTCATATGTGTTAAAAAATTTGGAAGGTATGAGCGAACAAAGGCCCCAGTACCTGGACTTCTAGATATAATTGGTCGAACAAGAAAGTAGGTTCATTTTCGTGTTCATACAATTATGAGCCGAGGACTGGATATTTAAGTCAGGGTTGTCGCGAGTGACGAGTATTCATTTTTCAGCTTAAAGAGAGTACCGTCTATCTGCTAAGGTTTCAGACATTTAATGAGATTCAATAACGTATTTGGAGAAAGTCTTGTGTTACTCTTTCCTCCATTTTCTAAGTACGGCCTAACCAGCGTTCACTGCCTTATCGCTGTCGTTTTTTTAATGTTCTATGTCTTTGATGAATCAAACTAAATAGGATTTACGGAGTTACATGAAGGAAAAATCAACATGTAATACCATTCATATAATAAATAAAGTAGATTAATCACTGTGATCATCATAACGCCTAACAAAGGCCGGCTGGCTGCAAAATTCCTTTTATAGACGTGATTAACTGTGAAAGATGAATTGAAGTCCCAGTCCACTTAACTGGAACTATAGATCAGAGTTGAACTGGCTACGTTTGGTCTACTATATAAATAAATTCTTGTTCCCTAGTTTGCATTAACATTTGAAAAAGCTGACGAAATTCGAACGAAAGCTAAACATGCCTGCACATATACTTCTTGACCTATCTTAAAGTAGCGATTTTAGACCGACAGCTTGAAGTTTTAAGGTATGACTTAGTTTCCTCTGTTCGCAAGTAGTTTCGCGAGACAGTCGAATTTTTGTTGGCCTATTTCGTCACTCGTCTGTTACAAAAAAGATGTCTTTACACATAGATATCTTTGATCGATCGCTCGTGACTATGAGAATTCTGTAGTATAAAAGTACCATCTGAGATTGGTTACTACGTTGACATGACCGTTATCTAAAAAGACCAGCCTCTGATATCTGCGGTATACCTAATCAACGGTATGCAGTTATACAGCAACCGATTACCGTGTGCATTAAAAAGCAAACATCAAATTTGAAAGTGGACAACTTACGAATTTAGGGAATGACGCAAGAATACATTGGACACGATAATGCCAAATGTTTACTATTGTATTTGTGTTTGGTATTACCTAGTGCCATTGATGGCAAGTTTTATTATTTATGAAATAATAATAGTGAGATATACGTTTTTTGCTTGTCTTTTAGTGCCCGTTGGGAAACCCTAAGCGATTTAAAACCAAAAGAAGTCCAAGTAGAGTTCATTAATAGGATTTGTCACCTATGTCCTTTATTCATATCGTATCTGGAAGCCTATTCACGCAGTAAGGGGAGTATTACTGACCATTTCTCAAAGTACGTACAAATTCTATGCAATCATAATAATTTACTAAATTTAAAAGTACTATGAGTGCTTATGAACAGTGAAATGTTTGTCACGAGATATTTCATTTGAATAAGCCACTTGTTTAGAAATTGTTAGTGTTTCCTTGGGAGCTTTCATTTCATCTTATTAAATCATTTTCTATAGTTGGTAGGTAACTAAGCGGTCAAACGATTGTGATGGTGAGCTAATTCTAAGTTAATATTAACCAATTCTTGTCCGAACCAATGTATTTCGAATTTTTTTGTTAAAGCGTTCGGTTGATTATTACGGAGTTCGTCCCCTCAAGTTGTGACAGTGTTTTAAAACTAGTTTAGGTGTAGCCGTGAACTTTATTGCGTGTTAAGTGCTTGAACCTTGCTTTAATTTTACAAGGTTTGATAAATGTAATCTATTGTGAATTAAAATCCTGCCGCCGATACATAATAAAATGTATGTATGTATGTATAATCAACATAGAACCTGGCACATGTGTGCATCGGTTCAAGTTGCCATACCACCATGGCACCGCAAGATTAACACCACCACCATTAGTAGAAGTTACTTCAATAAAATAAAATAATAATAGTAACAAGGAGTGTGAACACATAAAATATGGTTCAGGAAACGTAGAAAGAAAGTTATGGAATGATTTAAAGCTCATGATTTAAGGGAGGACAATGAGTGAATGCATTTGCGCCATTGTGACCGATTCTGGGTCATGTCACTCAGTGTTTCTAGCCACTGGTTACGGTAATCGCGAGGACCCCATCCAGGTAGTCTGCATCTACCGACACGACTCAAGCTGGCAGTCAGTGACTTCATGGACTGATGCCATGTTTTCGTTTGTCCGCCTCTAACTCTCTTCCATCCTATTCCTATATCAGCCAACAATGCGCGTCGAGGCAGACGGTGGTTGGGCATAGGCAACACATGTCCCAACCACCATAGTCGATGAAGATTCACAACCTCATCGACTGATTTACCACATTTGCTTAACACCCGTCGTCTAATCTCGTTATTACTTACTCGGTGATGCCAGGTAACGCGAGCGATGTTTCGTAGACATCGATGTTCAAAAACTAATAACCTTCGAGTATCATCTACCCTTAATGGCCACGTCTCACACCCATACAATAAGACAGAGTGAACTGTTGCGCAGTACAATCTCCCTTTCGTTGAGAGACAATTATCTCGTTTACGCCATAGGTGACGTAAGTTGGCAAAAGCCGAACGAACTTTTTGAATTCGTACTGAGATTTCGTCAGAGACTAACCCATTAGGGCTAATCAGACTACCAAGATAAGTGAAGTGGTCGACGTGCTCAGCCACTTCACTCCCTATCTTTAGTTCAGGTGTTGACGAAAATCAGTCCTGGAGCAATAGTTTGCGTTTAGAAGGGGAGAAACGCATTCTGAACATGGTTTCATTCGAGCTTATTGCTGTTAAAAGATTCTGCATCTTATCAGCGTCCTCGCCAAACAGGACTATATCGTCAGCATATTCTAAGTCAGTAAGTGGTTTTCCTGGTAGGAGATCAATTCCTGAAAAGTCAGACGATGAAAGTGTAATTTCCAACAGTATGTCAACTATGAAATTAAACAAGAATGAGGGAAGTGGGCAGTCTTGACGGACACCACTTGATGTTACAAGTTCAGATGACAGTTCGCCATATGCTCTGACACGACTAATAGTGTTTGAGTAAAGAGCCTTAACAAGTTTTATGTACTTTTGGTATACGTCTTTCAATGAAAGACAATGCCATAGAACTTCACAGTCTACACAGTCAAATACCTCCTTCAAGTCAAGGAAAACCACTATTGTCGGCCGCCGAAAAGTATGTCTGTGTTCTAAGATCTGACGATTGGTGAATATCTGGTCTATACAACCGCGACAACGTCTGAAACCAGCCTAATTTTCTCATATTTGTAGATCATGAATTGCAGTTAAGCGTCGAACAATTATAGAAGCTAGTATTTTAGACACTATATTAGTCAAAGTGTTTCCTCTATGGACGGTTTTGACCCTTTCTTATATACTGGGACGATTAACGATCGACACCAGTCAGACGGAATTGTCTAGTTCCCAAACCTTAGTCAAAATATCAGTCAGCCTGGTTGTCAAAGTGGGACCACCATCCTTAAAGACCTCTGGGGATAATCTATCTGGACCCGATGCTTTGCCTCACCTTAGATTGGCTATAGCTTTTCCGACTTCGACAAGAGTCGGGGGACCTAAGTCGACTTTCCATTCAGGCTGTCTTGAAATAGTGGGAAGTTTTAGAGTAGCTGAAGGCCAACTAAACTGTTCCTTGAAGTGTTCAGCCCATCGTTCTAAACGTCTAGACTGAGAGCTAATAAGCGTCCCATCTCTTTCGGAAATCGTCTCACTAAAGCTGGACTTGTTAACCCCGGTTTCTTTTATTAACTTGAAAAGTTGTCTAGTGTTACCTATCGCCTCTGCCTTTTCCATTTCCTTTGCTTTTGTTACCCACCACTGCTCACAGTCGTTTCGCAGACTTTTCGTCAGTTTATACCTGGTTACTCTTCGCTCCTCGTCGTGTTTGGAGCCTGACGGGAGAAGTCTTCGGGAGTCTACTAAATCAACAGAAGCCATTGAGATCCATTGATTTTTCTTGACATGTTGATTTAAGTCCTTGATAGATATCATTGTAGATGCCACACCTGTTTGAACATCTTGCCAAGCAGTATCTAGTCGGGACGCATCTTTATAATTGCCTAAGTGATTCCTCAGTTATTCCTGGAATTTAATCTTGGCTGTTTCATTACTAAACTGAATTCTAAAAGGTTTTCCTGTGGTAGTTTTTCTTCACCCGGTAAGACGCAAGCAAACACATGCTCGCACTAGAGCGTGGTCGGAATTCAAACATGTACTCCAGAAAGATCGGTAATCTTCTATCGAGCCTCCAACGGTGACTAATCGCGATATGGTCTATTTGAGTTCACGGTTGAGTAGGGCCAATAGGTCGCCATGTTACACGATGTCGCTCCTTATGCTTAAAGTTCGTGTTGGCTAGAAATAACCGATTATCTGAGCAGAGCTGCAGCAAGCGGTCGCCGTTATCTGTTCTCTGAGCTGGAATGCTGAAGCATCCACCTAAATGTCTTTCAGATTGGCTTAAGCAACCTATTTGGGCGTTAAAATCACCAGCCAAGATTACCGAATCTGAGTGTTTGGCCCTATGAAGTAGTTCAGAAAGTTTTCGGTAAAATTCATCTTTCACTTCATCCAGTCGGTGGGAGCGTAGGCAGAAACGACGAAAGGACAACGGCGTGTGTCCCTATCTTTCCGAGTTATTACTGAACCATTTAGTCGGACGGCACATAGGCGACTGTCGACAGGAATCCATTCAAGAAACGCCTGTTCTGCTCTCATACCTAATGCAATACCTACACCGGCTAGCCCACGAGAAGTTGCTGTTGAGTCGCCAGATAAACGAAGAGTGTATCGCGAAGGTTGTTCACTCTGACTAGATGAGGTCAAGTGAATAACCACGCTAGGATCCTGTATGCATGTTTCGGAGACACAACATACATCAATGGCGCGGGATTCTAATGTCCTAGCTAAGGAGGCTTGTTGCCCTATTTAACAGTGTTCGTACATTGAATGCACCAATGTGAAGTTTGGAGCGTGGTCTTAGTATGCTCGGGACGTTATTTCATGGGCCGGAATCGTTGGCACTAATGACACAGGAGGAAGTTGAAGATAGGGATTTAGGCTTGAAGATGGGGGCAGGATAAATATTAGTAGTAGAAGGAGTTTGACTAAAATGGCAGTGATCTTGCGTGTTGTTAGAGGTATGTGGGCGGTTATCTCTTCCCAGTTGCCCATGCTGTGGAAGGGTTCTTCTTGATGTACCTGAAAAGCAAAGTGGGTTAGGGTTGGTCTGAAAGACCTGGTAGCGTGACCGCAGTGCCCAAGGAACAACTGCTTGATACCGGTCACACACGACCTTTTTGAGAGAGGTTTTCGTTGTTGTAGCTCGTACTTGTTGAGGCCTTACTGCCGGAGACGGAAATCCGTGGAGTAAGGTGAGGTGTGCATTTTTAGGGTCGACCTTTTCTAACCCCGCCCTTCTTTTGTGGGAAGGCAGCATCGTTGCTATGGTGGTTGTCTGAAGAAAACACCTTACTGCCGTCACACCTCTGTACAGCTGGCAGTACGACTTCGTCTTCGGACCTCATATCTGCTGCTTTTGGTCTCACCGCTCTTCAACCGACCTGCCTAGCACGGTAGGACCTTGAGGGACGATTGTTCCATCCAGTATAGCCCGATTGAGTCATCACGATAGTCAAGCCCGACCACCACGTCAAAGTAGCTGCACGGTCGGGGATACTTAATAAAAATTTGTTTCCTGTCATACCGAATTCCATATCTTCATTTTTTTTTTATTTGCAACGTTTATAATCTAGAGAAACGAATGTTTTCAGTTCGAATGAACCTGCCGTTGCAATCAGTAATGGTAATCAATCCTGTTTCATCTTTCAAAATGAGTAAGTACTTACATTTTTCATTAGTTCAGTTATTTATTAGATTTTAAAGTATATACATGAAACAGCCCGACTTACTCGTGTTTGTTGAGGACTATGAGCTTTTATTTTTTGATAGATACTTCCATCTGCGGAACAGCTTGCAACAAAACCTATCTAACCAACGTAGATTTTCTAGTACTCTCCAGTGTTCACATGTAGCAGATATCCAACTTCATTCGTGCTTCTAGAAATTGGCTGTAAATGTTCAGTAACGCAATTGACCATCCTTTTTAAGTTAGAGCCTTATGTTAAAAGCAGACTAAAACGAATAAATATTAATAATAATGACAGTATGTAATTAATAATTAAAGGTAGATGGTAATAAGCAGGTACTTGTAAATTGCTGAAAATGATTGCTATTTGTTTCCAATCAAACTTTACTACAATCTCGACCTTCTAAATAGTGTCACATTTCTACCAATATATATTACTATGTATGTACAGTATTTAACCTGGCACATATGCTCATCAGTTCAAGTTACCACATCCAAGCAGTATAGCAGAATGAATACTGAATTAGTAGTTACTTCAATGGTAGTATGAAAAGTATAGTCATGCCGAATATGGTACAGGGAGAGAATTAGTTTGCAGAAAGTAGGGTATGAAATAGCTCTAAGTTCACAATGTGAAACAAAACATAGAGTGAATGTATCTGCACCTCTGTCATCATCATCAGCAGCAGCAACGTAGAACCGGGCACACATGCCCGTAGGTTCAAGCTGTCATACCACAGCACTACGAGATAACAGAGGTAACAAAATAACAGAATACAAGATGAAGAGTAAAGTGAAGGTGTGCAGAAAATAACAATAGAATTCAAGATCTAGATGAGGTTAAAGGGTGAACACACTTGCGCCACTGTGACCGATTCTGAGCCATATCGCTTAGTGTCTCCAGTCATTTATTGCGATCATCACGCGGACCCCAACCACGTAATCTACATCTACCTACATGGCTTAGACCAGTAGTCAAGGACTTCATGGACTAGTGCCCTGTTTTGGTTTGGCTTCCCCTAACCTTCTTCCATCCTACTTCAGCCCTAGCCAACATCGCGCGACGGTGGTCGGGCATGCGCAACACATGTCCCAGCCATCTCAGTCGATGAAGGTTAATGACCTCTTCGACTGATTTACCGTGTTTTCCAAGAACCTTTTGTCTAACCTCACTATTACTAATTCGGCTATTCCATGATATACGAGCGATATTACGAAGATTCCTATGGTCAAATACCTGAAGTCGACGCATATCTTGGGTTTTTATGGCCCACGTTTTGCAGCCATTTGTTAAAACGGCGCGGACTGCTGCGCAGTACACCCGGCTTTTCATTGAGAGACGGATATCTCGCCTGCTCCATAAGCGGCATAAATTGGCGAATGCTAATCAGGCTTTCTGGATCCGCGCTGAGATTTCGTCAGACACTAACCCACCAAGAGTGATGAGACTTCCGAGACAAGTGAAGCGGTCAACGCATTCAATTACTTTACTCCCTACAAGTAATTTAGGAGAAGAAACAGGCCAGTCCTGGAGTAACATTTTGCATTTAGAAGGGGAGAAGTGCATCCTGAATATGCTTGCATTGTTACTCAAGGTGTTCAAGAGACTGCATGTTGTCAGCATCTTCACGAAATAGGGCTATATCGTTTGCGTATTCTAAGTCAACGAGAGGAACCTCCTGGAAGGAGATTAATTTCTGAGGAGTTAAAAGGAGTGAGTGAGATTTCTAAGTGTATATCTATGACGAAATTAAATAAAAATGGGGATAAGGGGCAACCCTGATGAACCCCACTTGAGGATGAAATTTCTCTTGACAGTTCGCTATAAGCTCTGACTCGACCGGTGGTGACCGAGTAGAGAGCCTTTATACGGTTTATGTACTTTTGAGGTACACCCTTTAATGACAAACACTGTCACAAGACTTTACGGTCTACTGAGTCGGAAGCTGCTTTCAAGTCACGAAATACAACTATAGTCGGACGTTGGTACATATGTCTATATTCGAGAATCTAGCGTAGGGTGAACATTTAATCAGTGCAACCTCATCCAGGTCTGAAACCAGCCTGATTTTCTTGAGTCTGCTGTTCTATAGTGTTGGATAAACGCCGAATATTTATAGATAATATTTTAGATACTATATTAGTCAAACTGATTCCTCTGTGGTTATCACAAGAGGATTGCTGTCCCTTTTTGTAAATTGGAACGATCAGCGAACGAGACTAGTCAGATGGGATGGTGTTTAGTTCCCAGACGTTGGCTAATATATCAGTCAACCTGCCAGCTAAGACTGGACCACCATCTTTAAGGATATCGGTGGACAACCTGTCAGGTCCTGCTGCTTTTTCTCACTTCGAATTTCTTATAGCCTTTTCAACCTCACTGAGAGTTGGGGGGGAGCCTTTGTTAGTTTTCCATTCAGATAGCTTGGGGATAGTAGGAGGCCAGTTGAACTGTTCCTGAAAGTATTCCGCCCATCGCTCCAATCTTCTAGGCAGAGTGAATCATAGACCCATCTTTTTCAGAGATAATTTCACTAACCGCCGATTTTTTAATACCGGTGTCCTTGATAAGTCGGAATAGCTGTCTGCTATTGCCCGCCGCCACCGATGCTCCTATCACTTTTGCTTTTGTTGCCCACCACTGTTCACGATCCTTACGCAGACTCTTTGTCAGTCTACGTTTCAATTGTCGTTGCTCTTCATCATTCTCCGGGCCTGCTGCAATGAGTTTTCGAGCTTCCATCAATTCACTAGAAGTTCCAGAGAGATCCAATGGTCTTTCATAACCTTTGGATTGAAGTTAGATGCAGATAAGGATGCTACATGTATACCTTTCAAATCGATCCAAGCTGTTTCAGGATGAATCTGTTGGTGGGCGATTAAATGCTTATCCAAACCATTTCGGTTTCGAATTGATATCTAAAGGGTTTACCTGATGTAACCTTTTTGCGATCAGCAAAACGCATAGAGATACGTTCTCTCACTAGGGAGTGATCAGAATCTAAACACGTGCCCCAGAAAGAGTGGCAGTTCTCTATACAGCCTCTCCAACAGTAGCCGATGCCGATGTGATCAATTTGTGTCCATCGTTGTGTAGATGTTGGGGGTCGCCAGGTTAACCAATGTCTCACCTTATGCTTAAAGTTTGTGCTAGCTTAAAATAAACGGTAGTCTGAACATAATTGCATCAGACGATCTCCGTTGTCCGTTCTCTGGGCTAGGATGCTGAGTGACCAACGTAAGTGCTTTTCAGCCTGATTTAGTCTACCTACTTGGGCATTAAAATCTCCTGCTATAATTACTATGTCTGAGTGCTTAGCTTTCTGAAGGAGGCTAGCGAATTTCATATATAACTCGTCTTTCACTTCATCTGTGCTGCAGTCAGTGGGGGCATAAGCAGAGACGACAAAAAGGCATCGGCGTGTGTCCCTTTCTTTCCGAGTTCGTACTGTGCCATTTAGATGGACAGCACATAGACGACTGTCTACAGGAATCTACTCGAGAAGTGCCTGTTCTGTCCGTAAGCTTAGTGCTATGCTTATACTAGCAAGGCCACGTGAGCTTGCTATCTGGTCTCCAGATAAACGAAGAGCGTATTGTGCTGTTCCGCTGCATTGATTAGGTGAGGTCAAACGGATGATCATGCTGGGATCCTGTATGCGTGTTTCGAAGACACAGAAGAGATCCGAGTGTTTTGGCTAAGGCAGCTTGTTGACCGATTTGACACGGCGTACGTACATTAAAAGCTCCAACATGAAGTTCAGAGCGCGGTTTCAGGAGACCTGGTATGGCAGTTCGGGAACTCGCGTAACCAGTAAAAGTGGCATGCATAGAAGATGTAGTAGAAGAAGTGCAAATAGTAGAAACACGAGAAGGAGAACATGCTTAATCATGAACAAAGTGATCTCGAGTGCTATTAGAGGTATGAAGGCAGTTATCACTTCCCGGTTGCCGACACCGTGAAAGGGTTCTTCTTGAGGAACCTGAAAAAGAAAGTGGATTAGAGGAGGTCTTGATGACACGATGGTGTGACCGCAGTGCCCAGGGGACAACTGTTTGAGGTCTGTCAACTATATTAGTTGTTGCTCCGGTTGTCAGAAGGGGCATCGGTCTCATGGCTTCCGAAGGAACTCAGCTTTCACCATGAAGCGTCATATCAGTCCTTCCAATTTCCAGGGGAGAGTTAAAATGGTTATAGAGGTTTGTACTGGTAAGCATTTTTTAGCATAGTAGTTGTTTTACGGGGTGGGTTTGCTAACCCTATGCCCAACCCTCCTCCTTTATCCGGGCTTGGGACTGGCATCAACTCTAGGGGAGCTCCAGGCGTCTCTGTGGCTGATTATGAGCAATGCCACTCAGAGTCTTGCAATTGGTTACTATATTTGAGATGATTCCAACCAGGTAGTTTGCATATACCAGCACGGCTCAGACCAACAATTAATGACTTCATGGAATGATGCCATATTTGGCTTTGATTACACCTGTTTTTTTCATTCTCCTCAAATATCAGCCAGCAACGTGCATTGAGGTAGGCCGTTGTTAGGCATACGTAATACATGCCCCAATCACCTCAGCTGATAAAGATTCACAGCCTCACCAACCGATTTGCCCCCTTTCCTTAATACCCTTCGTCTATTGTCATTATTACTTAACCAGTGATCCCAGCAAACGCAAGGAATGTTTCCAAGACACTGGTGATAACATATCAGTGACTTACGGATGTTATAAACTCTTATTGGCCACATTGCAGATCCATGCAACGAAACATAACGAACCGCTATGCAGTTTAATCGCCTTTTTATTGGGATGATATCTCGTCTACAGTTTAGGTGATGTAAGGTGGAAAAGCTAAACAAGTATTTTGAATCCGTACCGAAATTTCGTCAGACTTCAACCTATCATGGCTGGTCAGACTTTTAAGATAAGTGAAGTAGTCGACATACTCAACTACTTCACTCCCCATCTTCAGTTCAGATGTTGATGCAAACAGTCCTGAAACAACAGTTCGAGCCCTCAGGAAGGTGGGTGGAGAGATACGAATTCCGAACATGCTTGGATTGTTGCTCAATCCTATCAAAAGACTGGATTTTATCAGCGTCCTTACCTAATAAGATTATGTCATCTGAGTATTAGAAGTTAATTAGCGAACCTCCTAAGGGGAGATCAATTCCTGAAAATTCAGACGATGAGAGCGTTACTCCCAGCAGTAAATGTATGATTAAATTAAACAAGTATGGGAATAGGGAACAAGCTTGAATGGCACCACCTTGCTACAGTCTCGGATGAAAGTTCGCCATACGCTCTGACTCGGCTGGTAGTGTTTGAGTAAAGAGCCTTCTTAGTGTTTATGTACCTTTGAGATGCCTTTCAGTGACAGAGAGTGCCATGGAGCCTTAGCCTAGAGTCAAGTACTGCTGTCAAGTCAATCAAAACCGGCAATATTTCGACACCGGATGTCATGTATATGTTTTAAGACTTGACGAATGGTGAATATTTGGTCAACTCAACTTCGAGCGAATCTGTAACCGGTCTAGTTTTTCAGCATTATCAGTTAACGAATCATAGTTAAGCGTCTGATAATTATTGAAGCCAGTATTTCAGACATTATATTAGTCAAGCCTATTCCTCTGTGGTTATCGCTACTAGTTTGGTTCTTTCTGATATACTTAAACGATCGAAACCAATCAGACTAGATTATGTCCGGCTTCCAGATTTTACCTAAAATATTAATCAACCTAAATGATAAAGTTGGACCACCACCCAATAAAGCCTCTGAAGCTATTCCATGCGGACCCGCTTCTCGTCATCGCTTCAGACTAGCTATAACTTTTTCAACTTCCACAACAGTCGGTGAGGGAGGGTGAGAGGTGGGTATTTCGGTTTTCTATTCTCAGTTTGGAAATAGTGGGTAGTTGGAAGTAGCTAAAGATCAATTTAACTGCTCTTTGATGTGTTTTGCTTATCGTATTTAACGTCTAAGCTCAGAATAGATAAATGTTCCATCTTTTTCAGAAATTGTCTGACTACCACTTGACTTCTTAATTCCGGTTTTTATTAGTCTGAACAGTTATCTGGTGTTTCTGTTGCTGCTGCCTTTTTTGTCTGTTTTGCTTTTGTTACCCATCACCGTATACGGTCGTTCCTTAGACTTTTTTCTAATCTATATCTGATTTGTCTTCGCTCCTCAACGTGTTCGGAGTTTTATGGGATAAGTTTACAGGAGTGCATCAGTTTGACAAGTGTCGGTGAAACCCACTAATTTTCCCTAACCTTTGGTTCAAATCACTGATAGATGTCACTGCTTATTCCATAGCTGTTTAGATATCTTGCCAAGTAACATCTATTTTATGATTTTCTAAGTCAGCCTTTAGTTATTTCCGGAATTTACTCATATAATTCTCTTCGCTAAGCTTTTATTTCTGCACTCAGTAAGGCTCAACTAAATGCGTGCTCGTACTACAGCATGATCAGCATCCAAACATGCACTCCAGAACGAGTCTCTCCAACGATGATCGATAGCGATGTTGTTTATTTGAGTCCATCGTTGGGTAGATGCCGGCGGTCGCCATGTTGGACGATGTTTTTCTTTATTCATGAAGTTGGTTGTTGCTAGAAATAAACGATATTTGCAATAGACCGTCACCATTATCTGTTCTTTGTACTCTAATACCGAAACGTCCGCCTCAATGTCTTGTAGTATGATTTGAACTGCTTACTGAGGCGTTAAAATTACTTACTATGAGTACTGAATCTAAGTGTTTAGCCTAATCAAGAAATTCAGATGGCTTTCAGTAAAATTCATTTCCCACTTTTCCGGACTTAGTTCCAGCGTAGTCAAAGATAATAAAAAGGTAATGATATATGTCCCTATCCTTCCGAGTTCTCACTGGACCATTAAATCGGACAACACAGGCGACTGTTAACAGGAATCCATTTAGAAAGTGCTTGTGCTTTCACACTTAAAGCTACATACCTACATCGGCTAGCCCCTACGAAGTGGCTGCCAAGTCTCCAGATAAATGTGGGGTATATCGCGTAGGTTCTCCGTATTGGCTGGATGAGATCAATTGAATGACTATATTAGGATCTTGTATGCATGTTTTGAAGATACATCATATTTCTATGGCATGAGAATCTAGTGTATTATCCTAAAAGGCCTGCTTCCTTATTTGAAATAGGGTCTGTACGTTGAACGCTCTGGTGTGGAGTTTGTAATGTAGTTCCAGTAACCCCGGGACAGTATTTCGTGAACTAGAATCGTTGACGTAGATGATACACGAAGCGAAAGTTGGTGACATGAATTTGTAGTTGATAGTTGAAAAAAACGAAATAGGAATTATAGAGGGAATTTTATTATTAAGACGGAGATCCTGAGTTTTTTTAGAGGTATGGCGGCAGTCGTTAAAAATTATACTCGTAGTCTTAGATAGTTATTGTTTGAATGAGTAACACTTCACAGTTTCTTATATTTTTATTTTTTTATTAAAAAATTGTCTAGGTACATATGACATGACGTTCATCTTATAATGTCATCTGTCTTGTTTATTTGTCTCCTTTTCAGAGCTGAAATCCGAGAAGCTTTAAATTCTCAAACCGAAAGTCAGTTTCAGTCTTATGCATCCCTTCATCATCCTACAGATGCAGCTAAGGTTTGTTGTTTTATTTATAATCATTTATGCTCTTTAACCTACACATTTTACTTCTAAAGTGTGTTACCTACAAATGTAAAGGATATTTTTTATAATAGATGGAATTAGCAGTTATTCAACTTCTTCGCAACAAAAACTCCCGTTAATTTTTTATAATATTTGTGGCTCCATGAATTACTTTACAAAGAAGCTTACCAATTTATCAATAACTATAGCTTTTAGAGTATAATGAAACACAATATACGCAATGTGATGCAGTTTTCACTAGTTTATCTAATCCTGTTTAATAGTTTATTGGTGTAGCGGTTCTTCACATGGTAATGAAATTATTATATTCATGAAAAGAGTAAATGTACAGGGAAAGTGTTTGACGCTATAGACCATATAACTGGAAGTTTGGAAAGAAAACTAGAGCATTTTACTACATAGTAAGATTATATCGATGGTTTCTACAAGTTGTAACAGTATAAGGGAAGGGTCTTTATACATTTTTCGGGAAATTTCTAGTATTTTACACAGTATTTACTTGCAACTCATAATTTCACGTCTATTTTATGATATCTATTAGCAGTTAACAGTCTGTTTTCGTGATCAGACCATTCACTTTATATATATATATATATATATATATATATATATATATATATATATCCTCGCTAAACTGAATTTCATTTACATGCATATAAAACTTTAATCCAAACGGGGTATATTACTTTGTGAAAACATTTAAGTGTATTTATCGGAAAACTGAAACTAGAGACGTATCGTAAGTGCACCATGCAATGGGGGTAACTTTCTCCAGTTATATAATGGGTATATAATATGTATGTTTCTATCTGCAAAGTAAACTAAACATTTTTCGGGTTATAGTGTCCCAGTCTGTCTTCTTACTTTCTGCTTCCAAGAAGTAACCAACTCTTCATAGACAATAGGTAACTAGTACTACTACCGGTGTCGTATTTCTAATAATTCTCGTATGATAATGTTTATGGTTTTCTAGTTATGAGTCTCTTTGCTGGATTGATTGGCTATCTACATTAAATTAATTCAGCCTACTAGGTTTAACGTTTTAAATAAACCTAATTATCAATTGGTATGTATTGTGAACATTAAGAAAATGTACACAAATTTGTAATCTGACGTTTCATACCTATTGTAGTTTATAGTCCAGATATTTGTTGCATATCCTGACTTCTGATTGTGTTCTGTTTTTCTAAGTGTAGGCTACTGGTTGGTGAATATATATAAGGTTATAGGGAAGTTATGATAATTATTATCTAAAAGATAACCGCTAGATCATAGGTTCGAGTCTTACGTCATTGAATTGAGCTACTACTAATCATCACACAAAGAAGTTTTGTTTAAACCAAAATATGTAAAACTGTACATGCACTTGTAGATTGGACCACAACAATTATATGCGCGCCTCGTCCAGGGATTTTCATTAATGGGATCCTCAACGTAAATGTTTCGCTCCGTTTCCAGTAGTCTTCATTTTGCCACATTACTATTATTATTTATAGGTAGTTACGTGGGAAACTTCTAGCACACTGGATCATCCAGAGACACTAATTGGTTAGGAGAGATTTAATCACCATATTCAGATTATTCTTACTAATTCATTAGAAGTCTATCCTCCAAAAAAGTTTATTTTAGATTTTATCTATCAACATTTCAAAATTTAATTCTATCCATGAGACTTAGATACTATATATGCCTCTTTCGATTTTTATCATAATGCACAGAGAGCTGAACTTATCGCTAAGTTACAAGATCGGCATTTTCATGAATATATGACCTACATACAGCGTCAGTATCGCTTTGTTCAGCAACCAAAACTTGGACCTTCTTCACAGATAACTAATATATCGGCAAAGAATGATTCGGTCACCGACAGTGCAGTCGCTGATGTCAAATCAACAGATGGTGTAAATGTTAACCATATCACGGGTTGTGTAGAAACTGCTCTCAAGGTAAGCAATGTTTGTGTTAAGTAATCTGCTTTTAATGGTAATAATATGATAAGGACGAATTAGGACGAAAATATATGTATGATATAAGGAACAAAATTACTGATCACAACACGTTAAATTCATCAAATGGGAAACTTTCCTCTCTGAGTCATCTTTATTTCTTTTTTTTATGTCAAGAAAATCATGTATGTGTATTTGTTATTACAATCGATGTTTGAGTCAGTTTTACAAAACTAATTTCTGTATTTACGAAACTTCAGTTGGTATGCTCATATTGTGGTTAAATAAATTGAAAAAATCAGTCTATTACAACTCAGTTACCAAGTGCCAGTCTACATACTTAATTCGTGTTGATCCACACATGTGTAGCTGAGGGTAGTATAAAGTTACCTATGATCAAGTAGTTCAGGCCTACAAACTAGGGGTTAGAGTGTTTTAATTACTTAGTTAATCCTTCATTATTAGTGAATGCTTTCTTGAACTCTATTTTAGTACATCTAGTTTGACGTTCTAACCATTCGAACCTATTTTTTTCAGTTGTCGCTACTAGTCATAATGTGAGTTGTGCGGACGTGCACGACTATACTTTTTTGTTCCAATCACTTCAGATTTCTAACCTCACAGATTGAGAAGTTCACATTTAGTAGCATTTTACTCATTATTTTCATGGCATCTTGTAAGTAAAGTCTGTGCTCATCTACACTTTTCATTGTGATGGCAGCTAGTTTGATGAACTTAGCTGGGTTCCATATTTGGTTGCAATGGTGGTTACAGCCAGTTTACACCAACGACTATCTGTGCTTTAACCTCTGAACTACATATTCAAGTTTCCAAGTAGCGCCAAAATATTCGCCGAAGGTGTTTTATTAGAGTCATTTGTTTGATGACAATATTAATCTTTTATTACAGTGTCGGAGCATAGGTTCAGTTTAAAGCAAGTTATCATCTCCTACTTTAATTCCTCCTCAGTTTGATTAAAACATTTAACTTAAGAGTAAACGAACAATCTTATGTGAGTATTTAAAACGTGCGGTATATGAAAGAATTTGGATAGCAAGGATAAACCTTCCACCCTCAGCCATACTGTGGTAGATACTACTCATAAGGTAGTTCATAAGTAGTAGGTAGCGGAACTTCGCGTGAAAATGAGAACGGTAAACAGTATACGAGGGGAGTCGCGAAGTGACAAGGAGCAAAGTCTGATCACAATACGTAAGAGAAATGAAACCAATCATGGGAAGCAGGCTTATAGGCAAGATTGATCGAGGAACGCATAGAACATGCAAATATAACATTAAAAGTAATGTAAATGTTATTTATGAAGTTCTCTATTTTGACCAAATAAACAACTTGCCTTGGCTAAGTCGACTTCTCACAATACTATTTAAGAGCATTTAAATTAATACCGTATAACGATAAATTATTGCACATTACACTGGCTTTTGATTAAATTATTTTAAAGGATTGACACCTAAGATACAGTTACCTTGGGGAGTGTTTGAAGCGCTTGTCAATCATATTACAAATTTTTATAGGATAAACTATAATAGTTTCGGCACCTGGGTAACTATTATTCATTCATATAGAGTTCCCTTGTTTTTATTTTTGATTGTTAGTGTTCCGAAGTATATGGATATCAGTTTTATGCTTGTATACCCTTAAGTATTTTGCTGTTACTAAACAGTACTGTTTTTTAAGAAATGGTCTAGAATCAGACACAAGATCTAAGTAACCGCGCGGACAGGTTTGATCTGGTTATTGTGTTGGGTGCTTGAGTAGCGCGATAGTATTATGTCCCAACCACTTAACACTTATGTATTCAGCAACAAGATTTTGCATATTTGGTCTTTGTTATTATTATGTAACCCTCTTTAATTATTACCTAAAGCATATAGTAATTAGCTTAACTACTCTCAAGTCTCATTTAAATTTATGAGATGTTGTATTAATGCTACCAGTTTAAATTGTATGCACACATTGTGTTTTCATCTCATATGGTAACTTCGAATACTGAGAACTCAATAAGAAAATGTAAACGGTACTTGTCAGTTACATATTATAGTACATATAGTTTTTGTCATGTATTTTTCATTATGTATTAATAAAAGCCACTTAAAATCGACACTTTACTCTGGTAAAACAGTATATGCATAACATGAATCGTGATTTTTCGTGTGCTTGTTGCCTTTAAAGATTTTGGGCAATAAAATGTTGTATTTCTTTGTTTTATTGTCATGTGAAACCTTTTCGTCGAAATCTACTCACACATAAATGTCTGTATACGCTTGTATTTCTACCTAGGAATATAATATGAATAATATTAATTGTACAGCGCATTCGGAATCATCCGTACATTCCTCTGAGGCTCAAACCGAAAATCTAATATTATCTGATGTTACAGTTAACAACGTATCTTGTACAAATACTTCAGGTTTGTCACTTTTTAATGTGTGAAAAAGTCTTTATACATAGTAAATTATTAATCATAAATCTGTGGACCATTTTGGTGTACCAAAAGTCGTGTATGATTTTTTAGATCAACTGTCGTTTCTGGGCTGTTCGTTTTTTTATTGTTTCGGTTAGTTATTTATAAAGGCTTCTCGGTGATACTGAGATCATGTAGAAGTGACATTTAGATTCTACAAAAGTCAAATGTTTTTAATGATACATAATTTAAATCCAATCATGTCTAACAAGCATGTTCCGAAGGCAATACTGTTCTAAGTTAGCATTTAATAATCTATGACCATAAGGTAGTCATTTTCATCACTTCACTTTTATGAAGGTACCTCTATTATCTACAGGATATAAGTATGCAGTATTTACTTTAAAAAATGCACTACTGCGTTTCATAATTAATGCTTATTTAGAATGCACCATATTACATTGTGTTCATATATCATCGCCAAGGTCAGTAAAAGCTAGTGTACTAAATATAGAAATTCCGCTTTCGTTCTTTTTCTTCCCTTATTATTTCATCTCGTTTTTAACGATGTTTTATTATGTTGTGTTTATTTGATTTGCGTACGACAATTTTTTATACACATATCAGATCATGATAAGTTGGATTTCAATAATGATCCCTGTCCAAATGCATCTCTAGTGGTACATGCGCCTACACTGTGGACTCGTGGGGAAGTTAAAGAATTTAAACTGTGTTTAGCTGAAGATGAAGAGTCGGTGATTCGAATCAACAGTGGTGAAGTTTATTCGGTAAGCTGCAACTATATTACCAACGCTACTAATGTTTAAGACGTATCATATATATATATATATATATATATATATATATATATATATATATATATATATATATATATATATATATATATATATATATATATATATATATATATATATATATATATATATAATCTTATTGAATCCTTACCGTTCGTAAATGCAGTTAAATCACCAGAGGTTAGAAACATCTGCATAAGTTCCATTAGGTGACAACGTTAGCTCGAGGTAAATATTCATAATCATCGCTTTTACCTGGACTTGGTGGTCGGGCTTACTTATCGTGACGAACCAATTGAGCTATATTTGTTAGAACACTAATCCTTTTAAGTTCTATCACAATAGGCAGGTTGTCTAAAAAGCAGTAAGATGGAAAGCAGTAAACTAAAATGTTGAGGGCGGAGTCGTACCGCTTACGTCAGGTATTCCTTTCCAACAGCCAACGCTGTAGCGATGCTTCCCCCTTACAAAGGAAGTGTGGTGCTAGTAAACTTGGGTCTTGAAAATGCACATCTCACTTTACTCTTCAGATTTCCATCTCCTGCGATAAGGCCTTTCTAAACACAGCTAGCACATCAATAGCCACCTGTAAAACGGTAGTGTATGATCAGCACAAAGCAGTTGTTCCTTGGGCACTGCAACCACACTTGAGTCTACAAAACCATCTCTAATCCAGCTTCTCTTTAAGGTACTTCAAGAACCTTTTCATTACGTGGGCAACCAGGAAGTGATAATAGTCCTCATACCTGTGACAGTACTCGAAGACACTCTGTTCGCGATCACATCCCTCTTTCTAATGTTTTCCCACTTTCACTTCCAATTCACATCTTTCCCTCACTTCTCCCACACACCACTAGTTCTAATGACTCGAGTTCATGAAGTGCTCTCCCAGGCTTCCTGAAACCTTACGCTGAATGCCATATCGGAACTTTTGATGTGCGAACCCTTTGTCAAATTGGTCAACAGACCTCACTAACTGAAACCCTTGAATTTCTGGTTGTTTATGTATGTTTTGTCTCCGAGATACAAACACAAGTCCGTGGTCATCCAGTTGACGTCACTTAGCCAGTACAGTGGACCAGTGCGATATACTCATCGTTAACATGGGGGACCCGACAGCAAGTTTTTATGGATTCGCTGGTGTAGGTATAGCACTAAGTTTGCATGCAGAACAGGTACTCCTCGAATGGACTCCTGTTGTGAATCGCCTAAGTGGCATAGTAACAACTCGTTCTCGCCTGTGCCCCCACAACTACATCCTTGATGTATTAACAGACGAGTTCTCCGGGAAGTTCTTTAACCCCACTTCACTAGGCTGAACGCTCACACAGTAACTGTAGCAGAAGATTTTACAGTGCAAATTGGCAGAAAATTGGCTGAAAATCATTTAGGTAGACTTTTTAGCATCTTAACCCGACGAACAGATAGTGAAGATCATTTTCTGCAATTATATTCAGATCACCGTTCATTTTTAACAAGCACAAACTTCTAGCATACGGAAAGACGTGTAGCCTGGCGACCTCCTACATCAATACAACGGTGGACACATAAACAGTTCAGCTGACGCACATATTTTCCAAATTCTACGTTGTTCATGATTGATTGACTATTATGTGAAGCCGTTGAATCAATATATGCACACAACCGTGCGAGATTGCATTCCAAATCAGTGTAGTTTCTGACAGAACTTAATTTATCTCGATGATTTGTGTGAAACCTAGCGGTATTCCCATCGGTTTCAGATATAGTTCGTGCAAATGTTGTTTTATTCCGAGTTTTTCGAGGATATACTCGGTGTACATTATATTTGTATTATTACCAGGAGTTTATTTGATAATTTTAAAGAAGTTGAAGATTGGGTAACAAATTTGTTTGTAACAAACTTCGCTCTCGAATATTACAAATATACTTATTTCTACATCGGTCGATTGTTTCGACCCTCACTTTGTAAATTTTCTGGATGTTTAGTTTTCTTTCGATAATTTTCAGGTTCGTGTCCAAACACATCCATCGGGCACGAGTATAGTCTGGGAATTCGCTACAGATGACTACGACATCGGTTTTGGGCTGTTTTTTGAATGGACTGAGCCGGTTTCTGATCCTGAAGTGAAGCATACCAATCACGTTCTGCCAATTAATAAAGGCGGTAAGTGTAAAAGAAAACGCCCCGATGAACAAATACCAACGATCTGTCACGATATCCGCTTATTCCTATGCATTTTATTTCCGTTATTGATTGTTATCTGTCGCAACCAATCGACATATCTCCTTAGCTTTTGATTAAAGGTGGCATTAGTGTACGCTAGGAATTGCAGTTTTTGAGCCCCCACAGGGCTGCTGCCGGTCCCAAGCCCAAATAAAGGAGGAAGGTTTGGCATGGGGTTAGCAAACCCACCCCGTAAAACAACTACTATGCTAAAAAATGCTTACCAGTACAAACCTCTATAACCATTTTAACTCTCCCCTGGAAATTGGAAGGACTGATATGACGCTTCATGGTGAAAGCTGAGTTCCTTCGGAAGCCATGAGACCGATGCCCCTTCTGACAACCGGAGCAACAACTAATATAGTTGACAGACCTCAAACAGTTGTCCCCTGGGCACTGCGGTCACACCATCGTGTCATCAAGACCTCCTCTAATCCACTTTCTTTTTCAGGTTCCTCAAGAAGAACCCTTTCACGGTGTCGGCAACCGGGAAGTGATAACTGCCTTCATACCTCTAATAGCACTCGAGATCACTTTGTTCATGATTAAGCATGTTCTCCTTCTCGTGTTTCTACTATTTGCACTTCTTCTACTACATCTTCTATGCATGCCACTTTTACTGGTTACGCGAGTTCCCGAACTGCCATACCAGGTCTCCTGAAACCGCGCTCTGAACTTCATGTTGGAGCTTTTAATGTACGTACGCCGTGTCAAATCGGTCAACAAGCTGCCTTAGCCAAAACACTCGGATCTCTTCTGTGTCTTCGAAACACGCATACAGGATCCCAGCATGATCATCCGTTTGACCTCACCTAATCAATGCAGCGGAACAGCACAATACGCTCTTCGTTTATCTGGAGACCAGATAGCAAGCTCACGTGGCCTTGCTAGTATAAGCATAGCACTAAGCTTACGGACAGAACAGGCACTTCTCGAGTAGATTCCTGTAGACAGTCGTCTATGTGCTGTCCATCTAAATGGCACAGTACGAACTCATAAAGAAAGGGACACACGCCGATGCCTTTTTGTCGTCTCTGCTTATGCCCCCACTGACTGCAGCACAGATGAAGTGAAAGACGAGTTATATATGAAATTCGCTAGCCTCCTTCAGAAAGCTAAGCACTCAGACATAGTAATTATAGCAGGAGATTTTAATGCCCAAGTAGGTAGACTAAATCAGGCTGAAAAGCACTTACGTTGGTCACTCAGCATCCCAGCCCAGAGAACGGACAACGGAGATCGTCCGATGCAATTATGTTCAGACTACCGTTTATTTTAAGCTAGGTTTCATCGGGCAAACCCTTTAGATATCACCTTGAGACTGAGAATGCTATGATTGCATTTATGAATGGTTTGGCTAAGCATTTAGTCACCCACGACCAACAGGTTTATCCCGAAGTAGCTTGGTATGATTTTAAAGCAGGTGTAAACACTGCAGCACTATCAGCATCTAATCCCAATCTAATCAAAGACCATTCGATCTCTAGTACTTCTATGGAACTGATGGAGGCTCGAAAACTGATTGCAGCAAGCTCGGAGTATGGTGAAGAGCGACGACAACTTAAACGTAGACTGACAAAGAGTCTGCGTAAGGATCGTGAACAGTGGTGGGCAACAAAAGCAAAAGCGATAGAAGCATCGGCAGCGGCAGGCAATAGTAGACAGCTGTTCCGACTTATTAAGGACACCGGTATCAATAAATCGGCAGTTAGTGAAATTATCTTTGAAAAAGATGGGTCGATGATTTATTCTCAATCTAGAAGATTAGAACGATGGGCAGAACACTTTCAAGAACAGTTCAACTGGCTCCCAGCCACTCTTAGCTTACCCACAATCTCCAAGCTACCCGAATGGAAAACTGACACAGGTACCCCAACTCTCAGTGAATTTGAAAACGCCATAAGTAAATTGAAACGAGGGAAAGCAGCAGGACCTGATATGTTGTCTACCGATATCTTTAAGGATGGTGGTCTAGTTTTAGCGTGCAGGTTGACTGATATATTAGCCAAAGTCTGGGAACTAAACACCATCCCATCTGACTGATCTCGATCTCTGATCGTTCCAATCTACAAAAAGGGACAGAAATCCTCTTGTGATAACCACAGAGGAATCAGTTTGACTAATATAGTATCTAAAATATTAGCCTCTATAATCATCCGACGTTTAACCAACACTAGGGAACAACAGACTCGAGAAAACCAGGCTGGTTTCAGACCTGGCCGGGATTGCATTGATCACATATTCACCCTGCGCCAGATCCCCGAACACAGACATATGTACCAACGTCCAACTATAATTGTATTTATTGACTTGAAAGCAGCGTTCGACTCTGTAGACCGTGAAGTCTTGTGGCAATATTTGTCATTAAAAGGCGTACCTCAAAAGTACATTAACCTTATAAAGGCCCTCTACTCGGTCACCACTGGTCGAGTCAGAGCATATGGCGAATTGTCACGAGAAACTCCATCCTCAAGTGGAGTCCGTCAGGGTTGCCCCTTATCCCCATTTTTATTTAACTTCATCATAGATGTACTCTTAGAAATCTCACTCATTTCATTTAACTCCTCAGGAATTAGTCTCCTTCCAGGAGGTTCTCTTGTCGACTTAGAATATGCAGATGATATAGTCATATTTGGTGAAGACGCGCACAACATTCAGGGTCTCTCGAACACCTTGAATAACAATGCAGGCATATTTGGGATGCACTTCCCCCCTTCTAAATGCAAAATGTTACTCCAGGACTGGCCTGTTTCTTCTCCTAAATTAGTTATAGGGAGTGAAGTAATTGAATGTGTTGATCGCTTCACTTATCTCGGAATTCTCATCAACCTTGGTGGGTCGGTGCCTGACGAAATCTCAGCGCGGATTCAGAAAGCCCGATTGGCATTTGCCAATTTACGGCACTTGTGACGCAGACGAGATATCCGTGTCTCAACGAAAGGCCGGGTGTACTGCGCAGCAGTCCGCGCCGTTTTAACAAATGGCTGCAAAACGTGGGCCATAAAAACCCAAGATATGCGTCGACTTCAGGTATTTGACCATAGGAATCTTCGTAATATCGCTCGTATATCATGGAATAGCCGAATTAGTAATAGTGAGGTTAGACAAAAGGTTCTTGGAAAACACGGTAAATCAGTCGAAGAGGTCATTAACCTTCATCGACTGAGATGGCTGGGACATGTGTTGCGCATGCCCGACCACCGTCGCGCGATGTTAGCTAGGGCTGAAGTAGGATGGAAGAAGGTTAGGGGAGGCCAAACCAAAACATGGCATCAGTCCGTGAAGTCTTTGACTACTGGTCTAAGCCATGTAGGTAGATGTAGACTACCTGGTTGGGGTCCGCGTGATGATCGCAATAAATGACTGGAGACACTAAGCGATATGGCTCAGAATCGGTCACAGTGGCGCAAGTGTATTCACTCTTTAACCTCATCTAGATCTTGAATTCTATTATTTTCTGGACATCTTTACTCTTCCCTCTTGTATTCTGTCTGTACGTTACCTAGTGTGGTATGGCGACTTGAACCTACAGGCGTTTGTGCCCGGTTCTACGTTGCTGTTGATGATTTTGAGCTTTGTTTACCTGATAAAGTAAAAAAAATATTGCAAGTGTGTAGTAGGTACTATTCGAACTGAGAAAATTATTGTTCCACTCTATAAATACACAGACAACTCTGGTCATAGTAACTCTTAGCGAGATCCACGGGATTTGTAAGGAGGCATAATTTTGTTCATTTAGCACTTAAAATACGATTGTGTATAGAAATGCTAACATAACAAGCTGAAAGCCTTTCATCTTTTACTGCTTATCTTTCCTATCAGGAGTAATTTAATAGGACAACTGAATAGACTACTTGTCACCTATCCGGGTAAATCTATTTACATTAATTTTATGTATAAGGTTATCTTTAGTTAGTTGCTTACGAAACATATTGTACGCATAGTGTATCATAAATAGATTAAATGCTTCGGCTGATATGACATCAGTACGGATAGATTTAAAAACAAACCACTACAAACTAACCAGTCTGTTATTTTCAACAGTCCACTCTGTATTAATCTGAGTGAGAAACGTGAACTACGAAAATAAAAGGCATACGTAACCTAGTATTTGACCATGAGTGCCTTCGAAACATCGCTCGCGTATTGTGAAACGATTGAGTAAAAATAATCCGAAGTTATTCGCAGATACTAGGGGAGGATAGCAAATTATTCGTATTCGCAAACAAATGATGGTATTCAATATCTCGCCTCGATGGGCGTTGCTGGCTGATATTGGAGTAGGGTGGGAAGTAACCATGAGTAGCCAAACCAAAACATTGCAACAGTCCATGAAGTCATTGTTGGTTTGAGCCGTGTTGGTATATGCAGACTACTTGGTTGGAATCAGCTCAAATGTCATAGCCACTTACTAGACTGAGTGACATTTCTTATAGTCAGTCACAGAGGTGCAGATACATTCACTCTATGTCTTCCTTCAAATTGTGAACTTAGAGCTATTTTATACCCTACTTTCTGCAAACTAATTCTCTCCCTGTACCATATTCGGCATGACTATACTTTTCTTACTACCATTGAAGTAACTACTAGTTCAGTGTTCATTCTGCTGTACTGCTTGGATGTGGTAGCTTGAACTGATGTACATATGTTTTTACATACATATACTCACTCTCGGTATTTGCAAATGTTTTCTACAAAATACCTGCTCTATAAACAAACGGTCCGACTATGCAACGTTTAACGTTGAGGTGATAGTCTTATGGAAATCCTATTTGTCACATTGTAAATGCTTAGCTTCTTGAACACGCAACATTTAACTGGGAACTCAACCATCGCAGAAAGTATTCTCGCTGTCTGTGTTATTGCCTTTGGAAATTTAATGAAGCAGTGGGCTTTTAACACAAAAAGAAGTTCACGTAACATTTGAATTCCTTTTTAGATGCCCCTTCAGAAGTAATCAACGCTAGGAACTCGGAACAGTCTAGTATTTTAGTTGATGAAATTATACCTATTTCGCGACAGAACTCTCAAAGTGAAGTGTGCTGTGGATCGCATCTGTATCCAGGTCCAGGAACATACGTTTTTAAATTTGACAATTCTTTTTCCTTGTGGAGGTCTAAAACCTTGTATTATCGTGTTTGCTACACATACTAAAATCGCTATTCTTCAAAATGAAAAAGAAATCTATGAAGTCTGTTATGAATTTAAAAATTGGCTGTGCATCATAATTTCATAATTTGTTTCTGTACTACTACTTTCTTTTTGAGTTCAATAAAAATGTTTCAAGGAACCTTTATAATAATTGGTATTTAGAAATACGGTTCTCGTTGAATTTACACATATCTGATTATTAGTCACTGGTTTTTTCCCCGAAATTTAAAATTCGGATTGGATTTTGAAATTGCTACGAGTCGCTTTTGAAGGTTATATCTGCGCCTTCGAACAGCTTGTGGTAGTGATTTCCTTGATAAATTATTGGTAATATTCATTTGTTTGCGGGCATTTAATGCTGTAACACGCTTTATTGCTGCTATGACCCGACTCTCTTCGTCTAATGCCCGAGTTGAACCTCGCAGGTATCTGTTTGTTCGAAATAGTCTTTTGTTGTCTGGTAGGATTTCACCTATCCATAAAAAAGAACAAAAGATCCATGTTACATTAGTGTTTGTGAAAAAAAAATGCGTTAGGATCAACACAACTTTCGTGGTCCATATAAGTATGCGTCTACGTTGTTTCTCCCTAGTAAAGCTTTGGGCTGCTACCTCGGATGCGGCGCGTTTCGTAGTTCATACACAAAACTGCATCGTGTTGCAGTCAGTTAAGGTGTTTTCACTGAATATAACTACTTATTGACAGCTGACAAGTGGTAACGCGAGTTTCACGGTTAAGATTCATTATTTACCAAGTCGAAAAATGTGGTTCAAATTGTTTGAACGACCAGCAGAGTAGAAAAGTAGATGAATAAACAAATCACTATTGACTTAGAGTTTAAGCACACAAAAGGTTTTCCGAACAGCTGACTATAGTAAAGAAACAATATTAAAACCAATGAAGTGTTGGTTTCCAGCAAATAAGTATTGACCCGTGATGTCATACACAAGCATAAAGTATAATGGGAGTGGATTATATTATTCGCAAACTGAGACTTGGTTTAACTAAAAGTTCGTAAGGGGTGGAGCCTGGAGCCCCCACAGGGTTGCTGCCGGTCCCAAGCCCGGATAAAGGAGGAGGGTTGAGCATGGGGTTAGCAACCTCACCCCGTAAAACAACTACTATGCCAAAAAACAGCTTACGAATAAAAATCTTTATAACCATTCTAACTCTGCCCTGGAAGTTGGAAGGACTAATATGACGCTTCATGGTGAAAGCCGAGTTCCTTCGGAAGCCATGAGGCTGATGCCCCCCCTTCTGACAACCGGAGCAACAATTAATATACGTGACCGACCTCAAACAGCTGTCCCCTGGCCACTGCGGTCACATTCTCAGGTCATCACGACCTCCCCTAATCCTCTTTCTCTTTCAGGTTCCTCAAGAATGACCCTTCCACGGTGTGGGCAACCGGGAAGTGATAACCGCCCTCATACCTCCAATAGCACTAGAGTTCACCTTGTTCATGATCAAACACGTTCTCCCTCCCTGGTCTCTACCTGTAACACTTCTTCTACTAAATTTTCTATGCGTGCCACTTGTACTGGTTACCCGAGTTCCCGAAATGTCATACCAGGTCTCCTGAAGCCACGCTCTAAACTTCATGTTGAAGCTTTTAATGTGCGTACGCTGTGTCAAATCGGTCAACAAGCTGCCTTAGCTAAAACATTAGAATCTCTTGCAATTGATGTATGTTGTGTCTCCGAAACACGCATACAGGATCCCAGCATGATCATCCGTTTGACCTCACCTAGTCAATCCAACGGAACAGCACACTTCACTCTTCGTTTATCTGGAGACCCTACAGTAAGCTCACGTGGCCTTGCTGGTGTAGGCATAGCACTAAGCTTACGGACAGAACAGGCACTTCTCGAGTGGTTTCCTGTAGACAGTCGTCTATGTGCTGTCCATCTAAATGGCACAGTACGAATTCGGAAAGATAGGGACACACGCCGATGCCTTTTTGTCGTCTCTGCTTATGCCCCCACTGATTGCAGCACAGATGAAGTGAGAGACGACTTCTATATGAAGTTCTCTAGCCTCCTTCAAGAAGGTAAGCACTCAGACATAGTAATTATAGCAGGAGATTTTAATACCCAAGTAGGTAGACTAAATCAGGCTGAAAATCACTTAGGTGAGTTACTCGGCATCCCAGCCCAGCGAACGGACAACGGCGATCGTCTGTTGCAGTTATGTTCAGACTACCGTTTATTCTTAGCTAGCACAAACTTTAAGCATAAGGTGAGACATTGTTTAACCTGGCGACCCCCAACATCTACACAACGATGGACACAAATTGATCACATCGGCATCATCTACCGTTGTAGAGGCTTTATAGAGGACTGCCGCTCTTTCTGGGGCACGTATCTAGATTCTGACCACGCCCTAGTGAGAGAACGTATCTCTATGCGTTTTGCTGGTCGCAGAAAGGTTACATCGGGCAAACCCTTTAGATATCACTTTGAGACTGAGAATGCTAAGATTGCATTTATGAATGATTTGGCTAAGCATTTAGTTGCCCACTACCAACAAGTTCATCCCGAAGTAGCTTGGAATGATTTTAAAGCAGGTGTAAACACTGCAGCACTATCAGCATCTAACCCCAATCCAATGGTTATGAAAGACCATTGGATCTCTAGTACTTGTAGAAAAGGCTCGAAAACTCGTTCCAGCAGGCTCGGAGTATGATGAAGAGCGACGACAACTTAAACGTAGACTGACAAAGAGTCTGCGTAAGGATCGTGAACAGTGGTGGGCAACAAAAGCAAAAGCGATAGAAGCATCGGCAGCGGCAGGCAATAGTAGACAGCTGTTCCGACTTATTAAGGACACCGGTATCAATAAATCGGCAGTTAGTGAAATTATCTTTGAAAAAGATGGGTCGATGATTTATTCTCAATCTAGAAGATTAGAACGATGGGCAGAACACTTTCAAGAACAGTTCAACTGGCTCCCAGCCACTCTTAGCTTACCCACAATCTCCAAGCTACCCGAATGGAAAACTGACACAGGTACCCCAACTCTCAGTGAATTTGAAAACGCCATAAGTAAATTGAAACGAGGGAAAGTAGCAGGACCTGATATGTTGTCTACCGATATCTTTAAGGATGGTGGTCTAGTTTTAGCGTGCAGGTTGACTGATATATTAGCCAAAGTCTGGGAACTAAACACCATCCCATCTGACTGATCTCGATCTCTGATCGTTCCAATCTACAAAAAGGGACAGAAATCCTCTTGTGATAACCACAGAGGAATCAGTTTGACTAATATAGTATCTAAAATATTAGCCTCTATAATCATCCGACGTTTAACCAACACTAGGGAACAACAGACTCGAGAAAACCAGGCTGGTTTCAGACCTGGCCGGGATTGCATTGATCACATATTCACCCTGCGCCAGATCCCCGAACACAGACATATGTACCAACGTCCAACTATAATTGTATTTATTGACTTGAAAGCAGCGTTCGACTCTGTAGACCGTGAAGTCTTGTGGCAATATTTGTCATTAAAAGGCGTACCTCAAAAGTACATTAACCTTATAAAGGCCCTCTACTCGGTCACCACTGGTCGAGTCAGAGCATATGGCGAATTGTCACGAGAAACTCCATCCTCAAGTGGAGTCCGTCAGGGTTGCCCCTTATCCCCATTTTTATTTAACTTCATCATAGATGTACTCTTAGAAATCTCACTCATTTCATTTAACTCCTCAGGAATTAGTCTCCTTCCAGGAGGTTCTCTTGTCGACTTAGAATATGCAGATGATATAGTCATATTTGGTGAAGACGCGCACAACATTCAGGGTCTCTCGAACACCTTGAATAACAATGCAGGCATATTTGGGATGCACTTCCCCCCTTCTAAATGCAAAATGTTACTCCAGGACTGGCCTGTTTCTTCTCCTAAATTAGTTATAGGGAGTGAAGTAATTGAATGTGTTGATCGCTTCACTTATCTCGGAATTCTCATCAACCTTGGTGGGTCGGTGCCTGACGAAATCTCAGCGCGGATTCAGAAAGCCCGATTGGCATTTGCCAATTTACGGCACTTGTGACGCAGACGAGATATCCGTGTCTCAACGAAAGGCCGGGTGTACTGCGCAGCAGTCCGCGCCGTTTTAACAAATGGCTGCAAAACGTGGGCCATAAAAACCCAAGATATGCGTCGACTTCAGGTATTTGACCATAGGAATCTTCGTAATATCGCTCGTATATCATGGAATAGCCGAATTAGTAATAGTGAGGTTAGACAAAAGGTTCTTGGAAAACACGGTAAATCAGTCGAAGAGGTCATTAACCTTCATCGACTGAGATGGCTGGGACATGTGTTGCGCATGCCCGACCACCGTCGCGCGATGTTAGCTAGGGCTGAAGTAGGATGGAAGAAGGTTAGGGGAGGCCAAACCAAAACATGGCATCAGTCCGTGAAGTCTTTGACTACTGGTCTAAGCCATGTAGGTAGATGTAGACTACCTGGTTGGGGTCCGCGTGATGATCGCAATAAATGACTGGAGACACTAAG